>CP129451.1:13337500-13937500 GCA_030445155.1 Quercus variabilis
GGTTTTATGCTTGTCCTTGTTATATCTCTGGATCTACTAGAGTCTCCTTTCTTGACATATTTCTGCAACTTTCCTTTCCTAATGAGTTCCTTTATATGCTCCTTTAGGTCTTTGCAATCTTCTGTGTAGTGATCGTGATCCTTGTGGAAACGGTAATATTTCTTCTTGTCACGCACATTTGGTGATGAGTGCAATGGCCTTGGCCATTTGAGGTAATGCTCATCTTTAATGTACGCCAAAATCTTATCAACAGGCATAACTAAAGGAGTGAATTTTACCGTCCGAGGAGTTTTATCATCTTTTCATTTGTTCTTGTCAATACTCTAACGAACTATCCGCTCACTTTTTCACCATTTCCGGTCGTCTTCCTTTCTTCCCCTTTCATTAGGCTTCTCTACATCTTCTATTGCTGTTAGGGCATTCTCGGTGGTCATGTACTTTTGTGCCTTCAAGAGCATCTCCGCCATCATTTTAGGAGGTTTCTTCGTGAGTGAGGCCATGAACTCCTTGGACTTCAAACCAGCCTTAAAGGATGTTAGCTATACTCTGTCATCCGCTTTGTCCACCTCTAGCATTTCTCGAGTGAAACGCTTCACATATGACCTCAGGGTCTCCTTTTCTCCTTGTCTAATGGTAAGCAGGTGGTCTGCCGGCCTTTTTAAGCATTTTCCACTGTTGAAGTGGTGTGAGAAGGAATTGCCCAACTGCTTGAAGTTGTCGATGGATGACGTTGGTAACTTTATGAACCACTCCCTCGCGGCTAATTTGAGAGTGGTTGGGAAAGAACAACATAGTATCTTGTCAGGGGGTTGTTGAAGACCCAAAGTTGTCTTAAAAGTATTAAGGTGATCCAGAGGGTCTCTCAGCCCATCGAATGGCTCGAGCTGAGGTAGATGAAACTTTGACTGCACTGGGCATTCTAGGATCGCCATCATCAAGGGTGAATCCGTCCTCATGTCCATCCTATCCAGGCTCTGATCTATTTTTTCCTTAATTGCATTCCTCAGCTCGTCCATCTCCTTTCTCATTTCCTTGAGAAGGTCCGAGCTCGGTTCTTTTGGAGTGGCGGGTCGTCAATGGTCATTCCTTCTTTGGCTATCTCCATCATCATTCTGGTTGGTCCCAGATCGGCTCTTTTCTTGTTACAATCATAGCCTCATCTCCTAGTTCTGTCTGGTAAGCTCTTTCACGCTGGCTGTGAGTGTCTAGATTTGCATTGCTAATGCTGTAGAATCATAGGGAATGTTGGACTCTATCTAGACTTATGAGTTGAATGGAACTACGTTCTCGAACCTAAGTACAAAAATGTCGCTCCCACAAACAACGCCAAACTGATGATGTGGTAATCATCAGTCAAGTAGGTTCGTCTAGATGAGCCAACAACCTCATCCCTGTGCCTACAATTGTAGTAAAGAGGCCTCCTTAGATGGTCACTAGTGTGGTGCCAGCCACAGAGTCTTCTATCATAAAGTCAGCAAATAGAAGCTTTAAGGAAATGTGAGAGCTTAGGATATCAGAGTTACAACATATTTGTATATCAAAATGTGTCCCTTATTTGGTTTTGAGGAATGTTTATATATGGTTCCATTGCTTCAAGCCATTGTGGCTTTAGTGCCATTTTTGTAACACCTCTGCCCTTAGTAATGTAGGTTTTGATGGGCTTCCAACAGTCTGACAACTAGTTTAGTAACTATTCAAGGTACTGAATACTCCATTTAATGGCTTGCATTCCTTCGTCCATGATGTGGAAAGATAGACGAGGGGGTCTGATGGGTTCGTTTGGGCAAGAAGGTTCGTTGGTCCTATAAGCACTAAAGCCATAAGGGTATTTTGATTTGAATCCTATAGTAAGGTGATTGGTTCAAGCTTGCTATGTAGGTTGTTGCCTTTTTGGTTTATTCTCATTCCGAGGTCCTTCAAAACAATAAGAAAAATTATGTTTTCTTCTTTTATTTTGATCACTTGATCTATTTTATAATTTTGTAAAATTACACTTTGCTATTAGTCATGAACTTCTCTTAAATTTTTTTAAAAAAAAATGTATACAAATAATTCTTGAATTAGAAAGATTCAAGTGTTTTAAGTTTATTTTATTGATTTATAAAGAACAAAGTTTGCCTACAAATTAGTTTGTAGGCAATGGCTACAAAGTTCCTATTTCTTTTTATTGGATGTGAATTTTTACAAATCCACCATAAGATTACATTTTCTTATTATATCATCTATACTTACAAAATTTCATGAAGATCATAGATCAATAACTATGGTATCAATCAAATATATAAATTTCAATTTTTTTTTATAGTACTAAATTATACATAAAAAAATAAGTTTATAGATTTAATAGTAAATAATATCCTATTTGAATGAAATTTGACATGCATGTTAAGAACAAAAATAATATGAAATCTAATAGCTAGATTTTCAAAATATTAGCCATGTTAATTTTTTGGTGATAGTTTGTAAAATTTGTCCATTTGTCTTGTCATCTTCTTTTCTGCTCTCGAATGGTTTGATTTGACCTATACTCTCCTACACAAATTGATTATCTCTCTCGAGTAAGAACAAATCATTTTGATTCTCCTTTTCTTGAATGAAAAGGCTTTATAGAAAATTGTTCTTGAATGTTGGTGTGTGGAATTGCACCCAACTTGTAGTAACTTTATCAACTTGTATTGAACTTTCTTGGCAATCAAACACGTTACAAGAATCAAATTTACCAATCTTTTTATATTTTCAATTTTCTTTTTCACTTTCTTGCTATTTCTTGGTAACCAAACATATCTTCATTTCTATTTTCTCAAATTTTTTTTTTTTTAACTTTCTTGCAATTTCTTAGTAACCAAATAAGTCTTCATTTTTATTTTCTCAATTTTCCTTTTTACTTTCTTGAAATTTCTTAGGAACCAAATAGTGTCATATGCATTAGCTTCAGCACCACCCAGATATACCACCATCGAACCTGAATTACCACCACCACAACCATCCAACACCACCTCCAAAACTAGATCCACCACTACCAAGTCCATCACCACCAAACCCTATAATCAAATTTCAACTACAACTTTTTATCAGGAAAAAAAAAATCAACTGCAACTCATATATATTTTGAACCATTAAACAAACCAAACCCTCACACCATCACAGATTAAAGAAGGAGAGACCGAGTGGGTGAGTCCAAGAAAAGTAGAGATAAAGGGAGAGAGCAAGGAGACCACCTTGACGATGGTGGTTGGTGGTGGTGAATGACAAGGAAGGTCATTGACTACCAGCAATCCAGGATGAGAAATATTCAACAATCATCACTAAATTGTAAAACGCAAACCCATAAAACCGATTTTAATGGGAATGGTTTTTGTACTTAGTAGATCCATGGGATCACGTAGTGGGTATGGGTCTAGGAGATGTGTCTGTATAGTAGGTGATAGGTTTGGCAAGTGGGTAAAGGCTGCCACTTCGAAATTTGGTTATTGTGAATTTTCTGGTTTGCATTTGATTTTTGTGTTTGAATTTTCTGTGTTTTTGTGTTCATGAAATGCGATTTTTTCTCTCTTTTTTAAGTTAAAATTGTTAAATTTAGATGCTAATGTGGATGCTAACTAGCATTTTTTAATACTAAATAATAAAAATTATTATTATTTTATTGGCCATATTAGAGTTTAGAGTGCACCCCATCAAGATTGCATAAGGGTCAAAATGGTAATGGCCTTTGGTTTTCAAGGACTAAAATAGGTTCTTCAAAACAGTATGAACCAAAATGGGAATTGGCTCAAAATATAGAAATCAAAAGTATATTTTCACTTTAAATTTTTTAAGTTGGGTTGAGTTTTGTGTCTACGCCAAATTTTATTTTTATGTTTTTTTGTTAGATTGATGAGAAAATCCTAGGAATGTTCCTAAATTTTTTTTTTCTATTTTAAAATTGAGAAATTAAATATGAATTTTTTTTTTTCAAATTCAATGCTGATGTGAAATTTTTAAATAGAAATTAAAATAGTTTATTATTATTTTATTTTCCACATAAGCTTCAAGAGTGTCAATTATGAAATTTGTTAACCACATAGATATTTTTCGTTAGTGAGTTGACGGTAGAAATCAAATTAACTGTAACTTGAAAAAGACAGAGACCGAATTGATTGCTATCAAAATGTAGAAACCAAATAGACAATAAAATTAAAATGTAAAAACCAAAATGATATTTTTGAGCTAAGAAAATAAATATTAGCCTGTACTTCTTTTCAAAGAAATGCAAATTCTGTGGAAAAAATTTTTAAAACAAAATGTTGTATTATGGACAAAGAGGAAAAAAAAAAAAATACTACAACCATATGAATGCCTATTGATTTGTGGGCAAAAGATAAAAGAAAATAGAATTTAGGGAATGCACTTTTGATTTTTACATTTTGACCAAACTTTTATTTTGGTTCCTACTTTTTCATCGTTGAAATGAGCCAAAGATGCTCTACCTCAGGCTTCAGCCAATGTTCTCCCTTCTTTTCTCACAACTAGCCCACGTGTAGAGTCTGGATCCAGCCACATTAGCATTCACACTTGTCTTGACTAGTGTTGTTTTGTATATTAATAAATAAATAAAATCCATTTTGCACGAATTTTATTCCAAGTAGTATATAATATAAATCTGCCTTCAAAAACAACAAATTCATATAATTCTATAATTAATGAAAATTTTCAAATTAAACATGGTTTTTTGGTTAAAACTAGAGCATTCACATAAATAAGTTCCAAATAAAATCAAAATCTTGAAAAAAAAGAAATGGCACTCTCCCCTTCCCCTTGTACAATGCCGTACATATTTGTTTAATTTATAATCTAAGATTTATTTATGGTACAATTTAAACTTATAATTACTCTATTATGTGTGGGTTTAGATAGTAATTAATCTGGCGTCTGTGTTTTCAAAGTGCGTTTTCTCTTTTTTTTTTTTTCTTTTTTTTTTCCCCATTTGTTGACTTTGAGAGACAATATTTACTGTTTATGAACGGTGTATGCACTGTTCATGCATTGTGTATACACTGTTTACGCATTAAAAAATATTAAAATGGGTTATGTGTGGGTTTGGATAGTAATTAATCTGGCGTTTGCGTTTTCAAACTACGTTTTCTCCTTCTTCTTTTTTTTCCTGCATTTGTTGACTTTGAGAGACAATATTTACTGTTTATAAACAGTGTATGCATTGTTCATGCACTGTGTATACACTGTTTACGCATTAAAAAAATATTAAAATAAGTCTCATGGTACTATTCATATATTTAAAAATTATTTTATTACATTATTTTTAGCAACAATCAATTTTTAGTAACAATAAATTATATCTAGACAGACTTTATATATATTCACTTAATGGAACGAAACTCTACTCTAAAGTCGCTGAGATTCTTAAAAAAACCTAGAACAGTCGGAGGTTAGCACGAACGTCAGCACTTACGTTTGAACTTTTTTTTTTTCTTTTTTTCTATATTATAAGTCACTGCGATAGTTGCCGATTATGTATTTAAGGAACTCTGTTGTCCTTTGTTTGACACTAAGATATATGGTCTAACTCTCTGCCTTTCTTTAACCCATTGACCCACTAAGAAATCATTTGAAATTATCTCTGAATGGCTCAAAAAAGCAAGATTTTGATAATTGGAGGGACTGGATACATTGGAAAATACATAGTGGAGGAAAGTGCGAAAACTGGGCACCCCACTTTTGCATTGGTCAGAGAAAACACAGCTTCTAATCCTGAAAAGTCTAAGCTCATTGAGAGCTTCAAGAGCTCTGGAGTGACACTTCTCTATGTATGTACAGAGTCTAGTTCTCCACAACTTGCGTGTGTGTTTATTGTTTAATACTTTGTCTTAGTATATCGATCTTGAAAGTCATGTGATTGTTTCACAGGGGGACATATATCATCATGAAAGCTTGGTGAAGGCAATCAAGCAAGTTGATGTAGTGATCTGTGCACTTGGATCACCAGAACAGATGGCTGATCAAGTGAAGATTGTTGCTGCCATCAAAGAAGCTGGAAATATCAAGGCAAGGCATATATCTTCCAAAAAACTTTTTAATATTTTTCCTGATTTTTTTTTTTTTTTGGGTAAAGTAGTTTATTTAGTTCTGAACTTTAAAATGGTTTCCTCAATCCCCGCTATTTTAAAATTGTTTCAAAAAGATATTTATTACCATAAAATAATTATATGAAAATTACTGATGTGAAGAATGGAATTCACGCCATGTCATAGGTCCACATCCTCAAATTGACCTCAACTTCATTAACTTCGTTTATTATGTCAGTAATTCACTTCTACCAAATGGTGGTAATGACTTTTTTGGAAGCATGTTAAAGCAAAAATCAAAAGTTGATGACCAAATATGCAATTTAACTTCTTATGTTTGCTATTTGGCTAGTCATTCTTGAATTAAACTAGAAATTAAGAAACTTGCATTATATACAATGAAATATTGGTGGGTTTCAGAGGTTCTTCCCATCTGAGTTTGGAACTGATTTCGATCGTGTCCATGCGGTCGAGCCAGCTGCACATTTTTTCGGGGTCAAGGCCAGTGTGAGGAGATCAATCGAGGCTGAAGGAATTCCATATACCTACCTTGTGTCCAATGGCTTTGCTGGCTACTTTTTACCCAACTTGGGAAATGTACTTACGAGTGCCACAGCTCCTCCTAGGGACAAAGTAGAAATAATTGGAGATGGAAAACCCAAAGGTATTAGCATAAAATTCAATTATCTTTCTCTTTAAACTTGTCGGGACTTTCTCATTTGCTTATGTATGTATGTGCGTGCATGTGTGTGCCATTTACTAGATGTAAGTCAACTAGATCAACTACTTTTGTTAAAGATGAGAGAGTAATTGTAATTTTCCATGTTGACAGTAATTTTTGTCAAGGAAGAAGATATTGCGACTTATACCATAAAAGCAGTGGACGATCCAAGAACCTTAAACAAGATCGTCTATCTTAGACCCCCTGAAAATATTTTGTCCATCAATGAGATTGTCTCCCTTTGGGAAAAGAAGATTGGCAAGACCCTTGAGAAGACTTATCTTTTAGAGGATCAACTTCTGAAGAAAATCCAAGGTTAGTAAGAACAATTTCACCTGTTGATTTATAGTGTTTGCTTATAGATCTAATTTGGTTTGGATAATATATCTCCTCCTTGATCCCTTAGACGTGTGACTTTTTTCGATCTAATTTGTTAGGATACACCTTGTTACCTCATTTGTACCTCATTTGTAATTAGGATAATTATTAGGAGAGTTGAATCTTCTTCTTCATTTCTTTGCACTGTTAGTCAAACCAGTTAACCGTAACACCAAAGATTCACATACTAGAGACAATGCTAAAAAAATTTAATTTGAAGTGACTATGTACACATTAGTTGTAACCAAGAAGCTGTATCTGACTATTTGTTGATGACTGACTTAACTTCATCAATATTTATTAGTGCATAAATTGTTTGATTTCTTATTGAAAATTTTGGATGGTATAAATATAATAAAAAAGGAAGTAATTCTCCTATTGATTTGAGCAGTTCTATGTACTAGCCAGAAAATGTTGAGAGTTTCATAGATGGTTGGACTATCTGATGCCTATTTTTGCTCTTTTACAGAGTCTTCTAGTCCTTTAAACTTCAACCTATCCATTGCTCACTCTGCCTTTGTAAAGGGAGATCTTACAAACTTTGAGATTGAGGCTTCTTTTGGCGTGGAGGCTTCAGAACTTTATCCAGAGGTGAAATACACCACTGTGGATGAATACTTGGATCAATTCGTCTAAAACTTGGAACAATCTTTTGTGGCAATGTGTTATCTTACAGTGTACAATAAAAATAAAACATCTGTCGTCTATGTGGCATTTGTTACTTGTTAGTTATGCCTTTGTTTGTGTCGTGTAAACCCTTGGATTGGGTCCTTAATTTGTAACTTTGTTTTCAAGTCAATATGTTACTCAAATTGTGCTTCTAGTAATGAAAATTTCAAAAATCCTTATTATGAGGTTCTTGTTATCTTGTAGCTGCCTATCTAGTGATAGAACATGCTCAGAACTTCAAATGTTAGCTGCCTATCCAATGTCAGCTCATTATTTGTGCATTGAGGGACTTTGGATTATAAGTTGTGCATCAGTTATAAGTAAATGAGTAATGCTACATCCACATAATAATTTAGAATATTTTTACAAACAGACATTCATTAGAAGCTGCATGGTACAAAATTTTGGAGCATGTTTATGAAGTTGCTTCAACTCCTATAGCTCTAGGAACAGGATAGGTCACATTGCATTATAGCATACATTTGAAATACAATTCTCACACAAAGAATTATAGATCAGATCATGAAAGAGAGACTAATGGTGTCATAGAATTTGTGGAAGCTTATGTCATGATATACTACAACTAATTAGTTATCAATTGACTAAAATCAGGGTAGTTTTATATTCAACTGGCCCAAAATCATAATTAGCTATCAATTGACAAAAGTCAAAATCTAACTACAACAAAAACTAAAGATGACTTGTTCTGTTTTTTCCAACTCCTACAAATTCAAAGTTATTTCCCCTTTCCAATGCTAAGACCCACTGTAAACATGAGTCAAGCATGGCTCTACTTGGGAACTACTGCTACTGCTCGGTTTCAGTCCCAAGCTCTGAAGCTCAACAAATTCCTCGAGTTATCTGCCATAACTGTGAACAAGAAAAAGATAGTTAGACAAAGACACAAAGAGAGAGAGAGAGAGAGAGATGCATGTGTCACTTTACTTACAGAATAGAATTAGTGGCCATAAATTTTTTGGTAGCAGATTTAGGTGTCCTTGATGGAGTAGTAGAATTCCCAACTGAACCATCAGACAATTCATCTAACTTGGGAATTTCAATGGAAGATTACATCAACCATTGAAGAGCTTCTGCATAATGTAGGCATAACAGTTTTAGCCTTTCCATTGTTCGTAATTGAAAATTTTAGCTAATAAGAATAATCAAGAAATACAACTTATCAAAATTGAAAATCAAGTTCTCAACTGTGGCATAACAATTTTAATTGTGTTCCTCCTTTCAACAGCAATCTTCACTAGTGGTACTTAGTTGTCATTGTATTACTTCCAATTCTAAATGGACATTTTAGATTTTAATTCCAATTTCCAAGTTTGTTTCTTTATCGAAATCAATTGGCATCTTAAGTCAAAGACATTAGTGCTTTAAAATGACTTCACTAGCGAAATAAGACAATTTTAGCAAGTAATAATTAAGCAGATTTCCATTGCATTACCTTCAAATAGGAAATTCAAGAGCAAAAAACACTCAGGGTCCAAAAGCCCGGGGGGCAGAGAGAGAGAGGGAGAAACCTACAAAATTATATTGCAATTCTTCACATAAAAGGACTAAATCCCAACAAAATTATATTGTAAAATAAAAAAAAATAAAGAAAAAAGTGTGCAATATCTGAGTTCATGTAAAAGGAATTTTAGTCATAAATGATGCAATTTTCATGCCCCACAGAGCTAACGGTCAACAGGTTTATAGTGAAATATAAAGCAGAAAATCAACCAATATTGTGGTAGAGCTTTTCTTGATTTAACTACAGGAAATGGATGTTTTACCTGAAAAGGAAGCGAATATATCATAGAAAGTTATGGTACACCATAGGATAGTATAAAGTATCATCATCTTCACATTTGAAACTCTGATTGAGAAGAGTTCAACCAAGTAGAAAAGTTAGCCAAACATGCAGTGGATCAAAAAGCTACAAACATCTATCTAAGACATTATATTGGACAAGAAGGTCTAAGGCAATTAACAACACGAAATCCTCATATGTATGCTTAACTGTATTGACATTTGATAGGTCATCTAGGACTGTCCCTAATAAATATTACAAACTTAGAAAAAAAGAAAAAAGAAAAAGGAAAATCAAGAATGGGGGAAGGTTCTTTAGAAACAAAACCCCCCCAAAAAAAAAATCATGTAGTTCAAAGAAAAAAAGTTTCAAGGACTATAAAACTCACGTCCTCCTCTAAATCATTACAATTAGAATAAATCTAGCTAGTTTCAAGATAATTGAGTCTACCTCATTTTAAAAGCCCAAATGACCTTTGCTGAAAATGAAAAGGTGAAATAAGAAATAACACAAACTCTACAAGTATGGACTTCATAGAAGCTCTATTTGCAGCTTACCTCACAACATGTTTAGTCCTCATGGCAAGGATTTGGAGCAGCTTCGGTGGTATGTAAAGCAAGTTGAGGAAGTACTATATGTGTGTGTGTGTGTGTGTGTGTGTGTGTGTGACTACATGGAACAAAAAAGAACGCTATCAATTGCTTCTTACATCCACCATGTCACTCTGTCTTTCTTCCTACCATCTATAATGATAATGACTGATGAATCAAAAAATGTCAATTAGTATTTTTTCTTATCCTCAAATCTTAAGTTTCTCCGTCTCAAATTATATATGGTTATTCTAGTTGCTACTATAATTATTTATTACAAACAAGTAATGCATCTCAAAGGCAATAGTAGTTTGGCCTGATGGCAATTCTACCCTTGTGGCATTTATCAAGAAAGAAAATTCTATTCTCATTGTAAGGGAAAAAAAAAAAAAAAAAAAGACTTTCTACAAAGTTTTGGCTTAGGATTAAGTAATTGACTATCAATTTATAAGAAGAGTGCACACCATAATACTAACAAGGTACTTATGTCAAAAACAAATAGGGCATGTGTGTATGTGAGAGACTTAGAGCTTTCAATACGGGAAGGTAATTGGGCTTCATCAAAAATTCTAATTCGATTCCACAATTAGCGAAACTCAGTTCTCTTAAGCATAGAAACCCATATTCAGAAAGTCCATTAAAAGAATTACACGGTGGTCTCAATTTGGCAGTGTCATGAGATAAGACCTTAAGCATTTGCAATTTGTAGATGCTGTCTGGAAGATCCCTAAGGTTGTGGCAACCTCCCACAAAAAAAAGAACTTTAAACGTTACGTCTTTCTCTCCCGTTGCCCTACAAAGTACAAACATACCATACCATTTTATATTTAGCACAAACCAACAATTCAGAACCAAAAAAAAAAAATGTTAAAAAGGATGGATCAATATCAATACTAATTGGGTAATCACCACACGCACTGTGATTAATTGATCAAATAAAGCCAAAAGCCCTTGTCTTCAATCTAGGTGTTTCTCTTTCTCTAATTATCGAATTGTTTATAGGTAAAAGAAGTTAAAAGTTTTGTAGCTCAATTGACACTTTTTGTATTTACAATATGAATGTCTAGATTCAAATCTACCATCCCTAGGTATTGAATTATTAATATATATATATATATATATATATAATCTTTATAATAACACAGTAAAATGGTCAAATAAAACAAAATAAAAATTAGAATAAATGCAAGCCTTTTCACTATTGTCTTTCACCCAAAAAAAAAAAAAAAAAAAAAAATGCAAGCCTTTTCAAATTACATGACAAAAGTATAATTGAATAATCCAATTTCGTTTTTATTGGCTGTTCTCCCCATAGTATATAAGGAAAACAAAATGATTATAATGGCATAAAAAAATGATAACGAAAAACAAAATCAAACAATGGATGAGAGAGAGAGAGAGAGGACCTTCTTGAGAAATTGAAGGGAGAGAGGAGGCCAGAAGTATCTCTGGCTGCCCAGCCAAAGGCCTTGTTGGGGTGCTCAACCTCTGGTGATTTCGCCATTGAATTTTCTCTAGAAAGCAGCTATATATGAAGAAACAATTGGAATGTTATAGAAATGCAATCCCCCAATGCCAGTAAAGACTAGTAAGTTTGTGATATAGTAATAAAATACACCTCTTTATATATATAGTACTAGATTATATAAGGGACTGTTGAGGGTTTGGTGAGGTATTATATATCTTAGCAAATGGGAACTCAATGTACCTCTATATATATATATATATATATGTATATATATAGTACTAGGAATAAGGGACTGTTCAACTTGAGGGTTTGGTGACGTATTGGCTTAGCAAATGGGGATATAAAACTGAAACATTCTTGCTGACTACTCCTATCTTTCTGGAACCAGGAAAGGAAAGGCTAAGGAAGAGGAGTTTCTTACCCCTTCTTAGTTCTCACATGCCACACTTTCTGTCTTCTCATTCCCCCCCCCCCCCCCCCCCCCTTTTTTTTTTGAGAGACATTGGTCATTTTTTCTTGGAGCATTGGTTATTGCTTGTTAGTTATTTTACACACACTAAAGGTATGTTTGGTAACTGCTTTTTCCCTTTATTTTTTTTTTCCAAAAATAATTTTCTATTTTTGAAATTAAAAAACTTGTTTGGCAACTCAAAATGGACAGAAAACAAAAACTGTTCTCAAAACTCAATTTGTGAAAGAAACTAAAAACATGTAAAAAATTGTTTTCAGTTTCTAATTTTCAAAAGTCATTGAAAATACGGATTTAATTTAATGAATCTGTCTCATTTAATGAGTTTGCATTAAAGTTCAAATCTTAGTAATAATATATTTTAGTATTTTCATTTTTTTCTTCCAAAAACTATTTTTTAATTTCAACTAACCAAACATGTTTTTGATTTCAAAAATAAAAGAATTTTTTTTCTTTATATTCCCAAAAACAAGTTTTTGAAAATAGAAAATAAAATGACCAATGTCTCTGCATGTCTTGTTCGTTGACCACAACTATTTCTTTATGATTAGTCATGCTATTAATTTGTTGTGAAAGTGTTATAAACGTAATACTTTTTCTAAAGTTTACTTGTGGAGTGATTTTGATTCCTGAAGTTTTAAGTGAACCCTATTGGTTCTTGAAATTTAAAAAATGAGAGTTTTTAGTCCCTTCGTCAATTTTCATTAGTTTATTTATCTATGTGTCTTATAGAACAATAATGTATAATTTTTTAGGATAAAGTTTAGTTACAAAATTGGTTATAGCCTTAGGCTACAACCTTAATATCTTTTTATCATAGTTGAATTTTAACAAATCCACTATTAGATTAGATCTTCTTCTTATGTACTCAATGCTTGCAAAATTTCTAAAAAATTAAAAATCAATAACTACATCATCAATAAATTGTTTAAATTGCAAGTCTTTATAGTTTAAAATTTGACGTGTGTATTATGAGCGTAAATAACATGCAATTCAACGGTTAGATTTTCATAATATATAGTAATGTTTATTTTATTGAGTAAGGTTGCAGCCTTAGACTATAACTAATAATTTTTTAACTAAACTTTGTCCTAGTGACAATATTTTTGTAATTAAAAAATGGACAAATTTTAATTGCAAATTTGGTTGGAACCTAAGGCTATAACCTTACTCAATAAAATAAACATTACTACATATTTTAAAAATCTAATCGTTGAATTACATGTTTTTTACGCTCTTAATATACATGTCAAATTTTGTGTCAATCAGATATTGTCAACTATATATTATTTAATATATGATCTATAAGTTTATATTTTATGCATTAAACTACAAATGCTTGACATTAAACAATTTATTGATGACATAACTATTAATTTTTAATTTTATAGAAATTGTGCAAGCATGGAAGATATAAGAAGAATATGTAATCCAATGGTGAATTTGTCCAAATTTGCCTCTAATAAAAAAAATATTTAGTAAGGTTGTAATTTAAGGTTACAATCAATTTTGTAGTTAAACTTTATCTTTAAAAAAATTATACATAATCCCAATTTGTCAAATCAGACTTAATCCCAATCTCTCGAGAACCCAAATCCCTTTAACCTCCACGCTGGGCTACACAGTAATACCGAATAATAACTGTAGCCACAGTCGCCGAAGACAAAATCCAAATATCATTACTGGTCTTCACAACTACCAAATAAGAGCATCTCTAATAGATTAGTTAAATCTATTTTTTGGAGAACAAACCCCAAAAATCAGCTTCAACAGATTCTTCAAATGCAAAACTTTTCCCAAATTTTTTTTGAAGTTGCTACAATGCTTCTCTAGATATAGAAAACAATGTAGCAACTTCATATGAATTTTTCTACTTAAAAAAAATCATATAACTCATTAAAAAAACAATTCTTTCTCTCTCCTCTCACAATGGCTACAAACACTCAGAACGGCTACAAACACAACAATCATTTCTCTTAAACATCTCTAAACTCAAGCATAATCAAAATACAAACTCAAAAACACAATCTTAAAATTAATCAAATCATAACAATAAAAGCAAAAAAAAGAAAAAAGAAAACAAAGAGACAGAAGCCATTTGACCCATCTAGGCTGCGTTGGGGAGGAAGGTGAGCAGCGGTAGAGTGAAAGGCGTGGATTGGCATAGTGAACACCGATTTTGCACTTGCTCGTGTCCTTTGATCAACGGTGGAGCAAGCAAGATATCTCTCGCTTGTTCTTTCTTTGTTTCTTATCACATAGAGAGTTAGAAAGTGTTCTAGAATCAAGGAGAGAGAGAGAGAGAGAGAGAGAGAGAGAGAGAGAGAGGAGTGGAATACGTGTGTGGTAGAGAAAAAATTAAGAAAAAAAAAACGCATGGATGAAATTAAGAAAGGAAAAAAAAATTTAAAGAATAAGAAATGATCAAGGAGAGAGAGAGAGAGAGAGAGAGAGAGAGAGAGAGAGAGAGAGGAGTGGAATACGTGTGTGGTGGAGAAAAAATTAAGAAAAAAAAAACGCATAGATGAAATTAAGAAAGGAAAAAAAAATTTAAAGAATAAGAAATGATAATTAAGAAATGTTACCACAATATTTTCATAATAAATTAGAACTAGTAACAACTTTCCACATAAGATTTTAATATGATTCTTGTGAAAGTATTGTGAAAAATATTGTAGATATAACACTTCTCATTTAAAAATATAGTTGTTGGGAATGAATATAGTAAGAATAAATGATGATAAAAAAAGAATAAAGAATAAATGAAGAAATAATATTTAAATGATATGGAGAAAAAAAATAGAGAATTTATTAGAAAATATATTTGAAAAAGTAAGTAGGTAAAAGCAAAATATCACTATTCACTGTTCGATAAAAATTTAGATATTCTCTAACAAGCCACAAGTGTTGACTCCAAATTTCAACCCCAAAGCTCAAACGTGTCAAGATGGAAATTGTTTTGCTTATCTTATTTATTTACTAGCTATTTGCAAAGATCCAGCCATCAGGTTTCTGAAAAAAAAGAAAAAAAACTGTATACAGGTTTTGAATAATCATCACTCTTGAAACGTTTTTCTGCTAATCCAATTTCACCGCCTGAAGCATTTTTTTTTTCTAATGTGAATCCAAATTGTTTTGTTAAAAATTGGAAATAAATAATTTCTTTTGTATAGAATCATAGATTTAATCTTTTATGTAGGCTGTAGCCATCTTCGAGTCTGAGCTTGAAGGAGATCTTGTATGTATTGGCATTTTTTAAGCCAGTTGTTGTAAAGGATCATCAAGGCTTGATGTGACTTTGGTCGGTCAAAGAGATTTGGGTTGTTTGGGGATTGGGACAAAGTCTCATTTGTCAAAATTTGACGAGAGTTGGTGCCTATTTGCAAAATTTAATATAAAAAATAGGGTAATTTCTAAAAAACACCTTTGAAGTTTGGATTAATGTTAGGTCCAAGATATTCTGAAAATGACCAATTTAGTCCAAGACAAAAAAACCGTTACGCTGTTATTACCATTTTTATTTCCTCCGATCCTTTTTTTTTTTTTTTTTTCTTTCTCAATCCTGTTTGTCACTCTGTTTCCTCTCTTCTTCCTCATAACTCTCCTTCTCCCTCTCATCCTCTCTCTCTCTCTCTCTCTCTCTCTCTCTCCAAGCCGATCCACTCTCCTCCCTCTCAAGCCTTTATTTCTCTCGTCCATGCCTCTTTTCTTCATAGTGGTGCATGAGTTTGGTGGCTGTGAGTTGTGATTTGGGTGGTTTTTGCAGTGGTGGTGCGTTTTCTAGTGGTTGGTTTTGGTTTGTTGATGATTTTTTTGGTGGGCATTGATGTGTGGTTGGATGGTTTTGGTTTTTTTTTTTTTTTTTTTCTTTGGGTTTTGTGGCCGGCGGTGGGTTTCGGTGGTGGTGGTGGGCTCTGATGTGGTTGGTTTGTTTTGGGTTTGTGGGTTTTTTTTTCTTTGGGTCTTGTGGCCAGCGATGGTGATGGGATCTGATGTTTGTGTGGTTTGTTTTGGGTTTTGGGGTTTTCTTTTCTTTGGGTTTTGTTGCCGGCGGTGGTTTTCAGTGGTGGTGGTGGTTTTCGGTATGGGGTGGATTAGCAATGGAGGATGCTATGGTTTTTTTGGGTCTTGAAGCTATGGTTTGGCTAGGTTTTATGGCTGGTGGTGGTAGTAGCAGATCTGAGGTTAGAGAGGGAGGTGGGGTTTTGGCTGTGAGAATCAAAGGAACCACCGAGAGGAGGGAGAGTAGGAGAGCAGGTTTGTGGGGAAGAAAGACAAGAAAAGAAAATCGTAACGGAGGACCAAATTGATTATTTTGAGGATCAAATTGATTATTTTAAAAATATCTTGGACCTAATTCTCATTAATCCAAATCTTAGGGGTGTTTTCTACAACTTACCCTAAAAAAATATTGTCACATCACTTAAAAAATTAAGCATACCATTGGATGTTGAGGAGGGACTAAAAACCTTTCCCTTTTTCACTTAAAACATTAGAAACTAGAAAGACTAGGCAGGTAAATTTTAAGTAGAAACTAGAAAGACTTGATAGGTAAATTTTATGGACCAACAAAGTATTTTTGCAATTCTTTAAAGTATGTTATTTTGGTGATGTTTTTAACTCTATGCATTACTTTTATTATGGTTATATTGATTGGGTAAATGTATACATTTAAAAAAAAAAAAAAAATTAAGATGTGAACAAGCAAAATGACATAGCATTGTAATAAAAGCCAGGTAATGAAGCAAACTGAAATTTCTGTGTATATTAACACAATGTTATTAGCACTTAAGAAGACATATTCCCAATCTGAAAAGGGAAGAGATTGCATGGGACTATAACTCACTGGATGTTTATCCCAAACCAAAAATCACTTCATCCCTCATTTATCATAAATGCAACCCATTACATATTTGCCTCACTATGAGAAAGAAATATTCAGAAAACCGAAAAAGAAAGACTAGAGTCTACGAGATACCAGAAGATAACTCAATCAACTAAAAGGTATTCTCATCTCACCAGTGAGCCATACTAAAAAATCAGTAAAAATCAATTGCTCGACTTCAATGTGTTCCCAATATCAATGACAAATCGGTATCTGACATCTGCTTTTAGAAGTCGTTCCATTGCAATGTTCACATAATCAATTGGAATAACCTCAATGTCAGCTGTTATGTTGTGTTTGGCTGCAAAATCAATCATTTCTTGTGTTTCCTTCATGCCTCCAATGCCACTACCACCCACTAACTTCCTTCCTGTCATTCCATAACATTTATTAATACACAATTTATCAATGCAAATGCAAATGCAAATGCAGCAATTAGGCTTGTACAACACTAAAGAATATAATAATAATACACCCAGACTTATATAATTACCAAGTCCTATCAACATAACAAACAACTTCGGATCCCCTTTTCAGATTCAAATGTAACAATTGTCTTACCCATAAGTAATGGAAAGACTGGTAATTCAAGTGGCTTCTCTGGTGCACCAACCATAATGAGCTTTCCTTGTGTTTTCAATAGACCAATTAGAGGCAAGAGAGGGTGTTGAGCAGAAACTGTATCAATGATACCATCCATTGTCCCCTGGGCAGCCTATATAGTAGATAAGTTAGGAACTTAGATAATGTACACTTACTGTAACTCACACATGCTAACTTGACAATGCAACATGTTAACATTTCAGTACCTGCATCTGGTCTTGGTCTTTGCTAACCAAAAATGAGTCCGCACCAAGGTGTTCCAAAGCTTCCTTCTTCTTGTTGGGTGATGTACTAATCACTGTCACCTTAACTCCCATAGCTTTAGCGAACTTCACTGCAACATGGCCTAGACCACCAAGGCCAACCACACCCACATGCATACCAGGTTTGTCTAGTCTATAAAATCTCAAGGGACTGTACACTGTGATCCCAGCACAAAGGAGAGGGGCACCAGCATCAAGTGGAAGGTTGTCTGGAATACGGACCACAAAGTGCTCATCAGAAACCATGGTGTCAGAGTAGCCTCCATATGTGATGGTTCCATCATAGTACTTAGCACCATAGGTGAGAATCATTTTGGGGCAGTAATTTTCAAGGTGGTTGACACAGTTATCACAAGAATGACATGCACCAACCATACAGCCAACGCCAACCTTGTCTCCAACTTTGAACTTCTGCACTTTGCTCCCCACCTCCATCACTACTCCTACAATCTCATGCCTGCATTGTCCAATTCAGTTCCCATGATTTCAAAATTTTATGAAGTAATAAAATACATTCACTCTGTTTCATCAATAATGTATCAACATGTAATGGACATATAGCATGTGAAGTATGGGAAAGTGTTGAATTGAAATGCATACAATGTTTAATCTATTTAAGTTACACATTTGTTTACAATGTTTAGTCCTTCCATCAATCCTTTATACAAACTATGCTGTTACATTCCATTTATTTTCAAAAATATAACTGTCATTTAGGATTTAACCGAGTAATATGGATAGAGTGGCTACATTGAAAATGTACATATATTACAGAAATATGATTCCTAGGAAACGTTAACATTAACATTCCCATGTATCAAAAAAAAAAAAAACATTAACATACCCAGGAATAAGTGGGTAGATGGACGAGCCCCATTCGTTCTTGACCATGTGAAGATCTGAGTGGCATATCCCACAAAAAAGAACTTTGAATGTTACGTCCTTCTCTCCCGTTGCCCTGCAAACATACCATACCATGTTATATTTAGCAAAAACCAACAATTCAGTACTACAATTAAAAAAAAAAAATGTTAAAAAGGATGGATCATTATCGATAATAGCTGAGTAATCTCCATGCACCATGATTACTTTTGATCATGGTCTAGACTCAGAACCCCATCCCCAAGTAACGAATTTTTTTTATAAAAAAATTCTCTATAATATCACAATAGAATAAATGAAGCCTTTTCACTATTGTCTTTCATCCAAAAAATGAAAAGAAAAAGGAATGCATAACAAAAAGATCAAATTTCATTTTAGATAAAAATGCTTGGTATAATTGAATGATCCAATTTCATTTTAATTGGCTCTTCTCCCCCATAGAATATGAGGAAATCAAAATGATTATAAGGGAAGATTGGATGAGAGAGAGAGAGAGAGGACCTTCTTGAGAAATTGAAGGGAGAAAGGAGGCCAGAAGTATCCCTGGCTGCCCAGCCAAAGGCCTTGTTGGGGTGCTCAAGCTCTGGTGATTTCGCCATTGAATTTTCTCTAGAAGGCAACTATGAAGAAACAATTACAGCGTTATAGTAATGCAATGCCTATAGGATAGTAATGACTAGTAAATAAGTTTGTAATATAAGTACCACCAATGTACCTATATATCTATATATATATAGTAGTAGAAATGAGGGGCAGTTAGTGTGGTGACGTATAGGCTTAGCAAATGGGAGTGAGAGTCTGACATCAGACAAAATTTCAAACTTTCTTGTTGACCACTCTGCACTTTGCTCTTACCAGGAAAAGTTAAGGAAGAGGAGGTTCTTACGACTTCTTAGTTATTTTGCCACGTCTTCTCCTTATAAAAAAAAAAAGAAAAATCTTTTCCCACACTTTCGGTCGGTCTCGTTGATCCGTACGTTCTCTTGTTGTGTTGCCATAGTGCTTCTCCTATTTGTAGTTTTTGCTATTTAGAACTCTAGGCATGGTAGGTAAAAAAAAAAACACTTATTTTTTATTTTCAAACATTATTTTATTTATTTTACAAACCCGATCAATAAATACACTTATCAGTTATTTTAGCTTTGGCAAGCTTCTTGTCCGTTGGAGGCTTAGACCATCTCCAGCAACCTCTTCAAATTTTCTCCAAATTTTTACCTATTTGAAAAATGAATGGTGATTCTAGGCATGGGAGGTAAAAAAATCACTTATTTTATATTTTCAAACATTATTTTATTTATTTTACAAACCCAATCAATAAATACACTTATCAGTCATTTTAGCGTTGGCAAGCTTCTTGCCCGTTGGAGGCTTAGGCCATCTCCAGCAGTTTCTCCAAATTTTCTCTAAATTTTTACTTATTTGGAGAATAAACAGTGACATTTAGTTTTTATCTATCCACTTTTTCAAATACACTTTCCAACAGACTCTCTATTCTTTCTTTATCTCATTTAAATATTATTTTTTCATTTATTATTTATTCTTTTTTTAATCATCATTTATTCTTTTTTTAACAACTATATTTTTCAATGAGAAGTGTTATGTTTACAACATTTTCCGTAATACTTTCACAACAAAATTTATGTGAAAAGTTGTTACTAGTTCTAATTTGAACCCACCACTGAAATTATTTTTTTACTTGCCAATATTAACTAATAACAATCTGTTACTTAAAATTTATTGTGAAAATATTGTGGTATGTTTACAACTATATTTTTCAATGAGAAGTGCTATATTTACAACATTTTACGCAATACCTTCACAACAAAATTTATGTAGAAAGTTGTTACTAGTTCTAATTTGAACCTACCACTGAAATTATTTTTTTACTTGCCAATATTAATTAATACCAATCTGTTGCTTAAAATTTATTGTGAAAATATTGTTGTAGTATTTTTCAATTAGGATTTTTTATTTTTCCTTTATCTTTTTTTTTTTCATCCACACGTTTGTTTTCTTTTCTTTTTTCCTCTTTTTTCTCCTCCACACCTTTCCCTTTATCTCTATCTTTTCTTTTCTTTTTTTTCTTTTTCTTTTCTTCTCTCTAGCACTTTCTGGAGCCTTCTTCTTCTTTTTTTTTTTTTTTTTTTTTTGGGCTGGAGTACTGGGAGAACTTTTCTTTTCTTTTTTTCTTTTCTTCTCTTCGGCTGGATTTCTAGGAGCACTTAGCAGCACTTCAGCTAGAGCTCTCTCTCACACATGAAGATCGTCCGCTTGTCCTTCTCCCACCAACGCATTTCCTCCTCCCCACCGAGGCTCAGATGGGTCAGCTTTGCCTTTTTTTTTTTTTCCTAATTTGATTAGTTTTAAAATTGTGATTTGAGTTTGTATTTTGATTGAGACTGAATTTAGAGATGTTTGAGAGAAAAGATCAAGAATAGTTCTGTTTTTATTTTTTTTTATTATTTCATTTGGTTTATGAGAAAAATTATTTTCATGTTTGGATTGTATTTTGCGTTTTGTGGCCGTTGAGATAAAGAAGAGAGACGGAGTGAAGAAGAAAGAGAAAGGAAGGAAAGAGAAAAAAAATATTTTTTTTTAATTCAACCGGTATTAGTTTAATGAGAAATAATATTTGCATTAGCTACAATGATTGCTACAGTGCTCTCCAGGCCTGGAGAGCTATTGTAGCAACTAAAAAAAAAAAAAAAAAATTGAAGATAGAGAGGCTATTGGAGGGTTGTTTTTCTGTGAACAGTAGCTTTTCTCTCCAAAATTTGGAGATGGCCAGCCCTATTGGAGATGCTCAGAGTAACTAGTAGCCTTCACACGAGCCCCACTATTCTCACTGCTCGAAGTTGCGGTGCATATATCCATCTGTTCCCCAAGATTTTCTAACGTATCCTTTTGCGTGTGCAAAGCAATTTCCTTTCTAATCACCTCGGCTTGCCCACCTTCTCTCTCTCTATTGGAACTTGTTGTAGAGTTGTTCATGTCATTGTCAGAGGTATTGGGTCCCAACTCTTGACTTGCTTTTGTCAAATTGCTTTTCACTAACTTTTCTCCATGCTTGCTAGGATGAGCATTCTCATCAGCTCTCTCATAAAAAATGTCATTTTGACAAATCAAAAACCTACTTAATCATTTTAGCACATCATTTTACAATTCACCATTTATCATATCTTCTATTTTTCAATTCTATATATTAAAATAATATATTCCAATATTAAAATAACATTAAAAAAACCAACAATATATAAAAATACAAAATAAAAAAACCAACCACCCCCACCACAACCCACAGCCCACCTCGCTGCCAACAACCATCAACGCCCCACCCACATCCTATCCACCACCATCTCACACCAGAAATAACATAGCAGAGCACCAAAACCACCACCATAGAAAAACAAAAACAACAAAAAACATAATCCAACCACATCCCACACACCCACCCACTGTCGCCGCTAACCCATCCACTGCCGACCCACCTACCCATCAACACCCCACATCCCACCCCACCACCGTCTCACACTAAAACCACCACAGCAGGACACCAAAACCACAACCACAGAAAAACAAAAACAACAACAAAAAACACAAAGATCGGCATCAGGTGGCGCGGTAAGGCTGAACGAAAGAGAGAAAAGCCACCCACTGCTGAACCCACCCATCAAATCACTGCAAAAAAAAAAAAACCCCACAGCAACAAGGATCGGCATCAGGTGGCGCGGCGAGGCTGAACAGAAGAGAGAAGCCACCCACTGTCGAACCCACACATCAAATCACTGCACAAAAAAAAAAAAAAAAAAAAAAAAAACACCTATAGCAACAAAGATCGGCAAGGCTGAATAGAAGAGAGAAAAGCCACAACAATGAGAAGGAAAAAGAGTGAAAGAAGAGATGGGTTGATAGGAATGTCTGAGGAATAATGAGAGAGGAGAGAAAAAAAAAAGGAGGAATAAAGTGATGAGAGAGGAGAGAGAAAGATGAATAAAAAAACAATAAACGGAAATGGCATCTAGATCCGTATGCTCTCAAAAATGAGAGCGTACTGTAGCAAGTTCTATAATTTTAGCACATATAGCACACCTAATGAGGGTTCGTTTTTGTGTTTGGTGTGCCAAATGTGCCAAATATTTGACATTTGGCACATTTGAGAGAGCTGATGAAAATGCTCTTAGTTTCACAGGCTTGTCCATTTCGGGCTATATTCTTTTTCCTCATTATTAAGGTTGCGTTTGGTTTAATATAGACAAAAATACAAAACTGACATTGTAGCTTTTAGCTTTTATCATTTCAGTCATCTAACTTTCAGTTTTGTCATTTCAGTCCTTTAAGTTTCAATTTTTGTCAATTCAACATTCCGTTAAACGTTGTCTCCGTTAAGTGACTTAAAAAAAAAATCATAATTAAAGGAAAAAAAACTGTTATTAAAAAAAAAAAAATTGTAAGGGGAACAACGTTGATCCCCTTCCCCTGAAATCAAAGACTCCAACATATAAACAGTCCTCCCTGACTAGAAACTCGACAAACCTAGGGACAACCCCAGATTGAATTACTTCCTCAATTGGAGGGCTTCTTTCTGTAATTTCAAAATTTCACCAATATACATATATTATCAATCACATTCATTATTTTACATAAAACATCATCAATAAGAATACATAAATTAAAAATATCAATAGAAAGTAGCTTTCGAAATTGAGTAGTGGCCTCCAATTGCAAGTTGCTATTAGTAGACCAAACCCCAGAAACCATCAGAGGAAGACTCTCCAACTGTATCACAACAATCAAAATAAAAAACGCAGCATTTTTAATCAAAACCCAGAAACCCAAAATCCCTAAAAAAGTTTAAATGATCAAACAGTGAAACCCTAGAAAAGCACGAATCATTATCAACAACATTAAATTGGATGAGAGTAGTAGTAGAAGAAGTTACCTTCTTTTTAACGGTGGTGGTGGTGGAGGCGTGGAGAAAGGAAAAGAAGGAAGCCGAGTAAGATACCCGATTGATGAAGGCAACCCTCTGATGCCACTATCAGATAATTCTAAATTCTTTAAACGTTTCATTTCTTGATTAATATTGTGGAATTTCTCAAGCATAGGGCATTTAAAAAGACTAAACTTTTCGAGCGATTTCAACCTGAGGTTGTTTGGAAGATTTTGAAGACTGTCACACCCTATGAGGTCCAATTCCCGTAGCCTATCAAGAAATCCATTAGACTTATGAACCGTAACTAATTTATTACAACCAGTAAGGTCCAATGTCTCTAGGTTTGGAGCACATAATTTAGGTAATTATGTAATGGAGTCACACTCCTGAAGATCGATATGCTTTAAATATTTTAATTGGATACCCTGTAGATTAAAAAAAAAATGAAAATTTAGTTTTGCCAGCATTCAAAAAAATTTAAAGAAATTGTCATTCATAAATACTAATAATCATACCTGCTTGAATATTGTCTCCATTTTAATGTGACTACTCCAACTCACATTGAGTGCAACAAGCTTTTGAGGATAATATTTAGATGGCCAGGGGAAAAAAGGAAATTCATGCCATTCAAGTAACCGTAACCCATTAGGGAGATATTTTGAATTCTTCACAAATGTGTACATTTTCAACTAAAAGAAATTTAAGATTTTTCATCATTTCAAAAGGTTCACTCTGTAATTTCATGGTTATCGATTCAGGTGAATGCAATATCATTGCTTGAATTTTATCAGATCCCTAATTGAACAAAGAATAAAACAAATAAGTTCAATTATATCATTTTTAAAAAAGCATAAAAATTTTGAAATTTTAAACAAAAAAATATTTGGAAAAAGGAAAAGTGAAGCAAAATAACACCATATCCTGCTATGATTTTTCAGGTTTTCAGATTCTAGTTGAACAATTTCCCTACCCATTTGTTGTAACAAATCATGCATCGACAATATGCCATATAGATTAAGAGTTATGAGACACTTATAGATAAGTTTTCAAATACCATAACGTGGATATAAATTGCAAGTTTCTAGTATATTTGTAACGTAATCCTTCTCAAATCCCTTGAAAAAACAAGTAACCTGGAGAAAAATATCCTTTTCAGTTTTTTCAATTAATCCATCATAACTTATTTTGAGCTTTTCTTGATTTTTTTTTTTTGAGAGGAAAGTTTTTGTACTTTTCTAATACATTTTCCCATTCATGTATACTTTTTCCACACAAATCAAAACCTAATATTTTTAGTGCTAATGGAAGGCCATTAGCATAATGTATAATTTGCTTTGCAACTTCTAAATAGTCTTCCCCTGGTTTATTCATTTGGAAAGTGTGCAGGCTAAAAAGTTCATGAGCTTCACATTGATTCAATTTCTTAACCTCATAAACTAGATGATCTTTTCCAAGAGTGGTTACCACTTGTTTGTCTCTTGTTGTTATAATAATTCTACTTCCTGAACTAAACCAATCATATCTTCCAAGCAAATTTTCTATTTGGTTCGATTCATCCACATCATCAAGAATTAAAAGAAGCCTTGTATGACAAAGCCTATCCATTATCAGTTCAATTCCTTTGGGAACATTGCTCACCTTTAAATATGTGTCTTGTAATATCATAGAAAGAAGTTTCTCTTGTAGTTGGATTATGCCATTGGTTGTCCATGACTTTTCTCTAACATTCTCTAGAAAGTAGCTCCTATCAAAACGATCAAAAATTCTATTATAAACAGCTTTTGCAATTGTAGTTTTACCTACTCCCCTAAGACCATGAATCCCTAGCATGCGAACACCATTTGACTTTGTATCCAAAAGCAATTCTATCTCTTCCACACGAGAATCTATTCCAACTGGATATTTAGTGACAAATAGTTGTGTCCGATTTGATGTGATACTTGATATCTCTTTTATAATTCTTTTGATAAATTGAGTTTTGGATTCAAAGCAACTGCCAAGCACAAAAGCATAAGAAGCATTTAATGTGTTAGACTAGACGAAAATCTATACTATAACACACACACATATACATATATATATTCATATGAATTTTGGTCACCTCCTAATTGTAATTTTGGACACTCATTTTCATATGAATTTACCACTTTTCTATGTCACCCACAACCAACCCATAATTGTATTAAAAGTTGTGTTCCTAAACTTTTTCCTTAATTAAATTAAACACCCAACTTATGAAATGCTTTCTCCTGCTTTTCACTCTTTTCCCTCTTTCCTAGAATTTGTTCTCAATATTTTCCTCTATACTAATGTTTACTTATTTATTATCTTATTCCCAAATTGTTGCTTGGAAAAAAATTAAGGATGCGATTATGAGATTTTCTCTCCTTCCCAATATGACAGTATTTCAAAAACCATATCAAAATGTAAACAAAAAAGGAATCAGCAAAGAGGAGGCAATCTAGAGTGGACCTATGGGTTATCTCTTGTTAATTCCTACCTAGTATATGGACATAAAATTGAGAGGTGAAATCATTTACCTTGAAGCGTATATCCTTTATGGGTACGTTTGGATTGAACTTATTGTTGCTGAAACTGAAAACTGAAAACTGAAAACACTGTAGCAAAATAATTTTTAAATGTGTAAATAATATCGTGGGACCCATTTTTAATGAAAAAGTTGCTGAAAAGTGGTATTTGTGGGTCCGTGAACAGTGCACAAATCACTGTTCACATAGGAAAAGTCAGCCTTTGCGGCTGAAAGGCAAAAAAAAAAAAAAAAAAAAAAAAAACTGAAACGCGGACTCACAAAACGCGGACGCAAACGTGGAGGCCAAACGGCACCTATATATTAATTTAGATATGAATGCTCATTTACTTATGTATGACGAATTTGAAGTTTTAACATGTGCTAATTTTGAGTATACAATGCAAATCCAGTGGTCTATGGGATTACAAGTTATATATATAAAGTGTAAGTGAGTAACAAAAGTAATATTAAGAGTAATTATGTTTCATGTTATGGTAAAGGAAATTACTAATTATTTAATTACTAACAATTGAGGAAATGTGTTTTGTGATGTTAATTCATGGAAGTATGATTACGATGAGATTCTTATGAAGTTAAGAAGTTTTCAAGACCGAGTTTTTTTTTCAATAGACAATGTAAAAAAAAAAAAAAAAAAAAACAATTGTGGGTTCTAGGCTTTCAACTAACTTAATCAGTAAAGTCTTTTATTGTCAAATAAGAGGTTCGAGGTTTAAACCCCACCTATAATTAAAATCAATCGCTATCTTGGCTTGATAATAAAGAGTAATCATCATAGAGCAGACTCAATAGGATGAAATTCTATCTTATCTAGCAAAAAAAAAAAAAAAAAAAAAATTTAAGGAAAATGATTTTTGAATCTAATGAGATATATCTTTAGAGAAAGTATGCAAATTATTTTTCAAAGCTATATAAAGATTTTTTTTTTATTTTATTTTTATTTTTTATAAAGCTCATGAAAAATTGTTTGTGCTCAAAGAAGTAACGTATTAAGAAATTTTTCTAATTTTCATGTGCTTATGCATTCTTTATAACTCATACCACCTAAACCCTTTTATTGAGCTCTGTTAGAGCATTAGCATCAGCAAATTCTAATTCTATTCTATTTTACCATTCTAAAAAGTCACTTTATTATTATATCATACCATTTTACACTACCTCCCATGTCCCAAAACTTTATTTTTATTAAAATATTATTTTTTAATCTTTTTTTATTATTTCTTTCCAACCGTCATCAATTACCACACCACCATCTTTTTTTATTAAACTCCATGAGAGTGCCTTTTTTTTTTTTTTTTTTTTTTTTTTTTTTTTTTTTTTTTCAGCATAATGGCCTAAAGATCCTAGGCCAAATAATTGTTCTTGGTGGACTGGGCTTAGTTCGCTCAGCTAACAGGCTGTTTAAGAACCAAGTGGTACACAAAGCAAGCTTCCTACAACACAAATAAACTAACAAGCAAAAATATCTGTATTGAATGACAGTTCAAATAGGAAGGAAATGCGCAGTAAATAAAATACAGTAAAAGAAAAAGAGTTAGGGATCCTCGAATCAATGAGAGATATTTTATAAATTTTCTTTAGTTATGATTACAATGCTCACTAAGATGTGATACAAGGTTCAACTAAGTTCAAAAATTACAGACTTTGATAGCTACTCAAGTTTCAAAAACTTGCAAAATTTGAATTTTTTGAATCCGAGTATGTGTTATAGTGGCTGTCTAGAGGATACCAGGAGCAGTTCCTCTGTTTTCCTTGAACTCTACAGAGTCCTTTCTATGGCTTTGTGTCTTTTCTAGAAACCTAGAAAAATGGCAATGAATGCCTGAATAAAAAATCAATGAGTCCCTTAATCTGAATGCCCCTTAGCAAGGACTTCATCCTTCTTTTATAGTGCTGCTCTAGGGTTCCAGAGTACCAGTAATTTCTCTCTTTTTCCCCTTAGAGTTCGTACTGTGTCAGTTTGGCTCAGGGGCTGGTTGTTTCCCTTTTTCTCATAACTTCTTCCTTTAGGTGCGACCAAATTGAAAGCCCCATATCTGATTTTCCATTTCAAGCTCCCCTCAGGTCACTGATCTTCAGCCACTTTGGCCCTTTCTTTCACCATTCCAGCTTTTGGTTGCACTCCATCCTTGTCATTTCTCAAATAATTTGAATCTTTTATGGTTGGGTTGGAAGCTCCCTTCCAGTTATCTCTTTTATGGTTTTCCCATTCTAGGGACCTTAGGGCACAGCTCCTTCATTCATGCATCTTTTGCTTCTGTACTTTTTGACCCCATTGTCTGTCTGGGTGCATGAGACCTGCATGTTCTTTGTCTTTTATCCCTCTTTTGAACCTGTTTCAATTTTACTTATACCTTGTTGTATGTCCTAGGGATCCCTGGACTTTGGTGACTTCTGGGATCCTGGCTTAGCACTTCTTATTGGGCTCCTTTTGGTTTATTGATCCTGGCCGGTTAGGCCTTTCTATTGCTTTATGTATTTTAAATTCTGTTCTTCCATGGGTCTTTGGATCCCAATCCTTTGGACCTCCCACCATTTTCTTCTTTCTTTTTCTCTTTTCTGTATTACGCGAACCCAGCCCCTTTTTTATTTTCTCTAGCTTCATTTCCATGAAATTGGCCCAATATGCTATTTCTTTGGGCTTTAGACTGTGAGCAATTTTGAACCTCAATAAACTCTATATCATCTATCGCCACATCACCACCAAAATGCTTCAACCTAACTACTTCAGCCTCTCATCATACACTGCCGATCAACCCCGATCAAAACCCACTGGAATCCCATCCCTACCAAAACAACCCCGATCATCATCATCAATCAATCAGGCCACGCCTCTATGCCTCCACCATCATCAATCACCACCAAAACAACCGAAACCCCACTGCGGCTCCACCAAGCCCACCAAAATCCCACTGGAACAAAAACCCAGACACCACCGATCAACCCCGATCACAATAGGAGAAAAAAGAAAAGAAAAAAAGAAACCTAGATCAACCCCGATCAAAACCCAGACACCGCCGCCACTGACGCTGCTAGATCAACGTTTCCTCCATCCCCGATCAAAACCCAGACATCGTCGTCACTACTGTCGCTAGATCAAGCTAGCTCAACCCCGATCAAAACCCAAACATCGGCGAGAATCACAACCCAAATCAACGTTTCCTCCACTATGATGTGTGATGTTGATGTTGGGAGGAAGATATTGTTTGGGTTTGAAGAGAGGAGAGAGCAAATGAGAAAAAGAGAAGGAAGAGAGAGAAGAGAACATGAATAATGACAGAGGAGAGAGAGATTCCAGAGGTGAAGAGCTTAAAATATATATATATATATATATATATTTTTTTTTTTTTTTTTTTATAATACTGCTACAGTACTATTCTAAAATAATTTGCAATACTGGGGTATAGCATTCTCTGATGCAAAGCATTTTGAGGCTAAAAATGCTAAATTCTCCCTAAATATGGCATTAGCATTCTCCAATACTAATGCTCTTAGCTTACCTTCTTTTAAAAAAATTAAAAAAAAAAAAAAAAAAATCAGTGATCAGGTTTTATGCAATAGAGTAGTTGCTAGAGCCTTAGTTGAGCTTCATAAGAGCTAGTTTTATTTTCATTTAGTTTTTACTTTCCATTTTAGTAGTTTTTGCGCTCAACTTTGTAGAGATGTTTGCATATGTGAATCAACAGTTGAGCATTGGAACTTTCGATGTAATAGGGGATTTTAGTGTTTGAACTTGTGGTATATTCCAAATTGATGATGTTTGTTATAATTTGGAGAAAAATATTAGATAACCTATTTATCAACTAACAAAGAGACAATTTTTTGTTCATAGGTTTACTTTGGTTCATATTAATGTCATGATTTTCAGATCCGGACCGTTTAATAAACCGTAAAAAGAAAAAGTCAAAGGTTTTTAAGATTGGACTAAGATCGAACCTTGATCAAACCGTAATGACATCATAATTAATTTAATAATTAATTATAATATAAATTAATATTATAATAGACATTTCCAATGAAATTAATTGGAAAAAAAAATTAATTGACATTTTCGGTTTTTCAAAAAAAGAATAAAAACTTGAACAGTGGCAGGCCTGGCGGCAGTGGTTACTAGTTTGTCTCCCACTAAACTTTTGTTGAGAGACCCAAGGCACTGGTACTTTACCCATTTTCCCATTAAATTTTAAAAATAAAATATAAACTAAAGCTAGAAGTCTAGAAGAGTGAGAAAGGAAAATATTGTTTTGTCAACCGGATTAAAATCGAAACCCAAAAATATAGGTTGTAGACGGTCAGGTTGAGGAAATAAGAAGGCAAAAACAAGAAATAACAAGAGAATAGAGGAAGACCGAGAAATGAAAGAAAGATGTGACTAAATGGAAATTAAAAGAGAAATGAGTGAATAAAGCACAATGGACTTCGGAAACAACCATTCTTTTACATGACTGGCAGTGTCCATAAAAGTAAAAACCCCTATTTAGTCTTTACACGAACTTTCGTTCCTTGACTGACTGTGTCCCTAAAAGTGACCGACAATCCCTCGCGTTTCCAGTTTTCAAATCCAAAGTGGGAACGTATGTATGCTTTGAGGAACATCGAAAGAAACTAAGAAAGTCCTAAAAAGTAGTCATAAAGCAAGTTAGCAGCATCATATGACATTGCTCGAAAAAAACTAAGAAAGTGCTAAAAAGTAAAATTATATGCAATCCAACAAAGTTCCACAAACCACGAAGACAAAAACCTAGGCACTTTGTCTTGATTAGCACTCTTTCCACTTAAAGAAAATAGAAAATTGAAAGAAATATCTAAAGAAAAGTCAGGCTCATAAATAATCTTTGTTATATTAAAAAACATAAAACATGCTTCAAGTTTCAATTGCTTGTACCCTGCACCAAACGTGGTTGTTGTACCTTGTGCTTCAAAAATTTTGTTTTCAAATGATTATGGAGTAGGGAGAATTGGAGAAGTAGTCTCTTTTGCCTATTTTCCAACATAAAAAACCTATCCATACTGAAGCCCAATGATCCAATCATCAACAGCAAGGCAACAATCATAAAAATCTAAGACTAAAAGAGAATTGAAAGAGGAAATTGAAGATGCGTCTCAAAATTAAGTTTAAGGCAGAAGAAAAGGAAAGAAAAAAGCTACATATTATCTATACAAATATTAGGCAATATACACTTTCTATCAAAAAAAAAAAAAAAAGGATAAAGAAAAGGGATGATGATTACAATCAGGGACGGAGCTACTCTTTGACCAGGGGGGGCCATGGCCCCCCCTTGGATTTTGGGGAAAATTTTTTTCTGTAGGTACAAAGTATATGTAATGTTAATGTTCAATTAGCACAAAAAAATTAATCTCAGAGCTATGTTATGACTAGGGCCCTCACAACATCCCATATATATGTTGTTTGCTATCTCATATGAGAAGATAAACTTAGAGATGAAGATAAGAGAAAATTATTTATCATTGAAAGAATAAGGAAAGTGTAGCTCTGCTTATATATACAAGGAACAGAGCACTTGAATGAAACAAAATAAAAGCAATTAAAAACAAGCTTTTTAATTTTAACACAAATCAAGTTCTGGTACTGCACTTTTTGGGTTCTCAATATCAAAATTAGACTGAATTCTCTCTCTTAATGACTAAAATATTGCAAATTTTATTTTATTTTATATATATATATATATATATATATTTTAAGTCCAAACTTTGCCCCCCCAAACCTTCGGCTCTGGCTCCGTCCCTGATTACAGTTAAGGATGATACAGAAGAGTTTGCATGAGGTCCAAACCAAATTAAAACCAAATACATGAAACCAAATACCAAGGGCAACTCATAAAAATAAAAGGAAATGTAAAGTTATGTAATATGTAAAAGGGTAAAAGAATGTTCTTTCTTTGTATTTCTATATTCAAAATGACCATTTGAAATATACACAAAGTCTAGTGTAAAATAGTATTTCAATTTTGAACAACTAAAGATTAACATAGAAACGTTGAGGAAGAAAATATAAAAAAGATTGAGTACTAAGAAAATTATCTCTACTTATGCCTCAAAGTGAAACAGAGTGAGAGGAAGAGAAAACATTTATTGATGTCTTGTTTTGGCAATTGGGTTGTAGTTAAAAAAAAAAAAAATGTATATGGAAATACCTAAATTTACGGATGAGAAGTTATAGTAGGAGTGTGTGTGTGTGTGTGTGTGTGTGTGTTTTTTTTTTTTTTTTTTAATTCAAAATAAAGAAGAAGGGAATCAAAACAAAAAAACAAAACATAACAAAAAATTGAAAAATTAAAATGTGAGAGTAAGGAAACTGTAAATTTTTTTTTAAAAAAAATACACAAGAAACAAACAAACAAAAAAACAAAAACAAACAAACAAACAAACATTCGGTTAAGAACTTAAGACTTGATAAAGGTTTATAATATTAATAGTTCAAATATTTAAATAAAGAGTGTTTCTATTTTGTAAGCAATGTTTTAGTGGGAGTTCGAGATATAATTTTATTGGATTATCCTTCGATTTTGTCTCTACTTAAACTCAAGAGTGTAGAGGTATTTTTAAACTAACAAAATATCCATTCCAAACTGAGAAAGTCTCTTAAATAATAATATAGATTAATATAAAACAGTAAAATAATGTGTTAGAGACAAGTCATAAATGGGAAACGTCAAAGAGTAATGCTAGTATCACAACTTTTGCGATAACTCATCACATGGTGAGTTATAAGTTGTGGAGGTGTGGACCCACATGGGCCCAATACTTTTTCTCCATCATTCATAACTTGCCATGTGGCAAAAATTGTGAAATAAGTTGTGATTTTAGCATTACTCAACATCAAAGACTCAAAACCACTATTTAAGTTGTTTTGAATATAGATTATTGCACCACTACTCACCTTTGGCATGATCGTCATTCCATAGGTATAAGTGCTTGTGGGGTATAAGAGACAAGAGATAGAGTTCAAGTCTTTACAATGGAGTTTTACACACATATACACTTAAATTATTCTGTAAAAGAATTTCTATATTGTATAAAAAATAAACAAATATATATATACATATATATATATATATATTGATATTGCAAACCTATAAAACCACTATTCATGTTGGGTTTAAATTTGGGTACAGTTTGCAAATTGAGGTTTGGGTCTCAAATTAATTAGGTCTACCCGACCCGACCCAAACCTGGCTTGCAACCATATCTAAATATAATACTATACCACAACCCATAGCTTGCCATGTCCAACACTAACACAATTTAAAGTGTGGCTAGATAAGATCATAGACTGTATTGTATGTTCAATCTGATTATGAAACTATAATTTGAGATTCTAAAAAAAAATTAATTTAATTTATTTTTTTTGAAACAGTTGGAGCCATGGAGGTCAGCATCTACGATTGAGCGTTTTAAAAATCTTATCGTTATTAAATGTGACCCTATTCTAAAAAATTATATTATAATTCCGTTTTGATAAAATGCTCAAACAATTGTGTAAAAATGTCAGAGCAAGAAACCATGCATCTAGGGGTTGACTTCAATCTTCAAAATTCAAACTGTACCAAGTTAAGAAACTTGAATAAATTCAAGAACTTGAACCTGGACAGGAAAGATATCCATGTTCCTCACTGACGTCTTTGTTGATTAAAGTAGACTATTGGGTCGTTCTAAAGTTAATAAAGAAATAATCATGCTAACGAGTGTCCTTAAGGTACTGGTTAAGAATCTAGTTAAAGAAAATTTTTATGAGGGGAAAAAAAAGTATTTAATGTTTTGACAGTTTTTTTCATTTCCCATAAAAGTAATGTTAAAATTCTTAACCAGTATCCTAAAAGCACTCGTTAGCATTTTCTATAAACAAATGAGGTAGAAGTCTGAAGTCACTGTGATAATAATAATTAGAATACGAGAGTTGAGGCACGTGTGTGTGCAATTAAAAGAAAGAAAAAAAAATGATATTTTTGTCTCCATATTTTGGGTCCCAGTTAATTTAATCGTTACATTTTGTTAGCAATTATCCATATAATTTTGAGCTAAGAAGATAGAATTTTATTCAACTGAAAAATACCGAGTTACAAGTATAAGCCAATCTGAACTAACAAATTGACGTGGGGGAAGCACTAGCTACATGCAGCAGTGCTCCCAAGAAAGCCAATTCCCATGCAAACTATCTTGTGGGCCTATGCTGTCCCTACGTCACTTTAAAAGTATTTAAAAACTCTAGGACGAATATAGGCGCTGACTTCCCACTAAATGTTTGCTGACATTAACCTTTGGTACTCAGCCAGGAACACAATTGCTCCATCAAATATAATTTGGGGATGAACCTGGACGTGGTCAAAATAAAATCTGTTTCTAGCATTCCATATCGCCCAAGCTGTTGTTGCCCACCTTTCCAGCTCTAGCTGATCCAGTTTTCTCCTCTTTTGTTCAAATAGCAGGAAGAAGTCTATGACTTCATTTCTGCACTTTTGGGTTCTTCCGTTTGACAAACTCCACACATTCTTTGCAAAGGCACACTCCTAGAGCACGTGGCTGGCTGTTTCCGGTTTCTGGCAGCAAATTTCACATTTGGCCTCCACTTTTACTCGTCTCTTAAGTAGGTTCTCTTTAGTCGGTAGACAGTTAGAGCAAGCCCTCCATAAAAAGGTTTGTACCTTTGGAGGCACATTAAGCCTCCAAATCTTCCTCCAGGCTGGTCCGTGGCTTTGAGCCAAGGAATGCTCCGCGTAACTGGGGTTTTTCAAGCAGACAGCGATACGGTACTTGGTGTACTGGTGCGCACTATGAATTTCTTGGCTCTGTTCTACTTCCACACCAGCACGTCCCTTGAGTTTACATTGTTCAACGGCGTTGCCAATATCTCCTCACATGTCTTTTGTGCAAAAGTAGCCAGTACCTTTCCTCGGTCCTACTGCCTTGTATCCTCGTCTATGAGTTCGCAGACACGCATATTCAGTGTTGGTTCCTGTATGAAGATAGGAGCATGGGGCAGCCAGGCATGTGTGGCGACTTCAATCGTGCGTCCATCCCTTACCTGCCATCTTGACCCCTCCATGATGATATCCCTTGCCTCCAGTAGTGATCTCCATACAAAGGAAGGGTTGTGGCCTAGTTCCACTTTCAGGAATGAGCTTCGGTGTACTGTGGAAAAGGGAGTGTGTATTTTGGATTAACCTCCAGGCCTACTTTGCAAGCATTACCAAGTTAAAGGTATTTAGATCCTGGAACCCCATTCCTCCATTATGTTTATGGGAGCACAGTTTAGCCCAGTTAATCCAGTGGATTTTCCTCTCCTCATGGTTCTGTCCCCACCAGTATTTTGCCAAAAGGGAGTTGATGCCATCTCAGATAGATTTAGGCAGCCTGAACACACTCATAGAGTATGTGGAAATGGCTTGAGCCACCATCTTAATAAATACCTTTCACCCCACCTTGGAAGTGAACTTTTCCTTCCACCCCATTACACGCTTTGATATTTTCTCTTGGATCTCCTTGAATGTATTAACCTTGGACCTGCTGCATGTCATGGGCAAGCCTAGGTAACATTCACAATCATACATAACTCTTGCCCCTAGCATCTGTTGGATAGTATTTCTTACATCCTATCTGGTATTCTTGCTAAAGAAAAGAGAAGTCTTTTGCCTATTTATGGCTTGACTCGATGCAGCTTCATACTTCTCCAAAAGGGTAAGTAGGTTTTGGCACTCTTCCACAGTTGCTCAGCAAAATAGCAAGCTGTCATCCGCAAACAAGAGGTGAGAAATGCACACTCTTTGTTGGCTGGTCATAATGCCTTTTATGTTGTGGTTTGCTTCCACTTTCTGTAATAGGGCAGATAGCCCCTCGACACATAGTAAAAATAAGTATGGAGAGAATAGGTCTCCCTATTTTATACCCCTTGATGGTTTGATATACCCTTTGGGCTCCCCATTGATCAATACCGAGTAGGAAGTTGTACTAACTGTCTCCATGGCCATATGAACCCATCTTGGGTCCAACCCAATCTTTAGCATTATCATGCGCAAAAATGTTCACTCCACCCGGTCGTATGCCTTGCTAATATCCAGTTTAATTGCCATTTGCCCCTTCTTCCCCTTTCTTCTATTCCTCATCCTGTGTAGTACTCATATGCTACTGTTGTATTATATGTGATAAGCCTTCCAGGGACAAAGGCACTCTGTGCATCTAATATAACACTAGGCAACACAATTTTCAACCGGTTAGCTAACACTTTAGATAAGATTCTGGATACCATGTTCCCAAGACTGATGGGTCTGTAGTCTGCCATTGTCTTAGGGTCCTGTTTCTTTAGGATGAGCACAATATGAGTATAATTCATCTTATGCAACATGTGACCAGAGTGTAAAACTGAAATGACAGCCTAACTTAGAAGGATGCTTGGAAGAGTGCTTGCCTAACTTCCTCGGGTGTATATGGCTCAAGCAGGGAATTGTTCATTGTTTGTGTGACCACTCTTTCTACTGAGTCTAGAACGGTCTCCATGTTCACTAGGTTGGCTGTAGTAAATAAGACTTGAAAATATTGTTCAGCTACTATGGCAATGCGTCTCTCACAGGTACACCATTCCCCATTTTGGTCTTCCACACCATGTATGTGATTTTTCCTGTGTCGCTAACTCGCCCTTTGATGGAAGTACTTCGTGTTCTTGTCTCCTGCTGGTAACCAAATGGACCTCAAACTTTATCTCCAAAAGAGCTCATCCTGGTGGAGGAGTGTATTGATGTTGTTTTTAAGTTCCCTGATCTCCGATACCTTGTTAGGGTCATTCATGGCTGAAAGGCTGAAAGTTCTTCCAAAGCTGCCTGCTTCACCTGTAGCTCAGATTTTGTGTTGCTAAAGGTATTGCGGCTCCACTCAACCAATGCAAGCCGACATCGTTTAATTTTTTCAAAAAGCCGATACATAGGACTTCCTAGACATGCTCTTGTCTCCCAGGCTTGACAAATGACATTTTCGCATTCAGCATGTGATGCCCATTTCTCTTCAAAACGACAAGGTATCTTCTTCCTCCTACCCTGTTGGTCTGGGCCTGTGATGTTGATTAGGATTGGTATATGGTCAGAATAAGATGCCTGGAGACGAGACACATTAACATAAGGGAAAAATTCTTGCCACTCAACCGATACGCATGCCCTGTCCAAGCATTCCTGCACGAAAGCATCTCCAAGGCGACCATTGTTCCAAGTATATTGGTTCCCTGGAACCCCAGGTCAACTAGGCCACAACATAACAAGGTACTCCGAAACTCCTGCATTGGTTGAAGCGGCTTTGGACGGCTTCCTTGTTTCTCCCCTGAGTGTAGGATCTCATTGAAATCTCCACAACATAACCACAGGTCTAGAAGCCTAGAGTGAAGGTGTTTCAAAAGCCGCCAAGATTCATGTTTATTTTGCTCCTCTGGCCAACCATAGAATCCAGTTAATCTCTATGTGGGGTCATTACCATTGTGGATAAGAGCGTCAATGTGGTGTGGTGAGTATGTTTGGATATGCAAATCCACTTCTTCCTTCCACAGTAATGCTAGTCCACCACTTCGGCGAACACTCGGTACAACAAACATGCAACGGTATGGTAAGTCAGATTGTATCTGCCACATTTCATCCACAGACTATTTTGTCTCCATTAATCTTGGGAGTTTTTTCCCTCGTAAGATGAGAGAGAACATCGATCGCACATTGGTTCCCAAGCACCCAATAGCTCCAACTTAAACTACTCATTGTGCTTGGCGGGGCTGGTCCGCAGCCTCCGCCGTTATGCTAGGTTCTGTTTGAGTCAGTATTATAGAAGGAGTCTCCACCCCTTTGCTTTTCTTACAGGTTAGTTGCTCATTCACTTCAGTGTCTTCCATGCACTCCATCCGACCCCTCTTAGTTCCCACGTTGACGGCCATCTTAGGAGTATTAGTATTGTGTATATTGGGCATGCGGTCTACTCTTGTCCACTTGACTGCTCTTTCATTTGTCTTGTTTTGAGTATTTTTAATAGAGTCATGGGCAACCTCATGTGACTGCCCCACTTGTTTATTTGGCACGTGTGGTATGTGTTCTTGGCTAAGATATTTCACAGGGATATTGACAAGTGTTTCGGTTGGGTTTGAAAGCTGATGTTTAGTGCTTGATTTTGGTCCCACGTTCCTCATAATTCCAAGTTTGGTGGCCTTAATTATTTCTCAAAAAAAAAAATGAGAAGAAGTTATCCATATAATTTTCAACTTGCAATTAATATGGTCCCTAAAAAAAAAGTTATCCATAAAAAATAAAAACGGAAAAATTAATTTCTCAACTTTAATTTAAAATTGAAAAATATATTAAAAAACTACTTTCATTGTTGGTAACTTTATCAACTTGTATTGAACTTTCTTGGCAATCAAACATGTTCCAAAAAACAAATTTACCAATCTTTTTATATTTTCAATTTCCTTTTTCATTTTCTTGCTATTTCTTGGTAACTACACAAACCTTCATTTATATTTTCTCAATTTTCTTTTTTACTTTCTTGCAATTTCTTAGTAACCAAACAAATCTTCATTTTTTATTTTCTCAATTTTCTTTTTTACTTTCTTGAAATTTCTTGGTAACCAAATAATGTCACATGCATTAGCTTCAGCACCACAATAACCCAGATCTACCACCATCGAACTTGAATTACCACCATCAAAACCGTCCAACACCACCACCAAACCCAGATCCATCACTCCCGGATCTATCAACACCAAACTCTACAATAAAATTTCAATCATAACTCAGACATATTTTGAACCATTAAACAACTCTAACCCTCACACCATCACATATCAAAGAAGGAGAGACTGTGTGGGTGAGTCTATGAACAAGAAGAAGATGGGCATTGTGTTCCTCTTTCTTTCTTTTCATTTCCATATGCAAAAAACACAAACCCATAAAATCAATTTTAATGGCAATGGTTGTTGTACACTTATGCTTAATAGATCGACGGGATCACATGGTGGCCCTAGTAGGTATGGGTCTAAGAGATGTGTTCGTGTATCAGTTGATGGGTTTGGTGGCTGGGTATAGGCTGCCACTTTGAAATTTGGTTATTGTGAAGTTTCTGGTCTGAATTTGACTTTTGTGGTTGAATGTTATGTGTTCCTGAGTTCATCATCTGCATTCTTGTGTTCATGAAATGTGACTTTTTTTTTTTTTTTTGCTTTTTAATTCTGTTTATTTTATTTAGTTAAAATTTATACCAAATAAAAAAATTATTATATTTTTATTAGCCTTGTTAGAGTCTAAAGTGACACATGTGCACTCCGTGTGCCAAGTCTGCAATTTTTAAGACTGAGATGACAGTAAGGACTAAAATAGTAACGGTTTTTTATTTTTAAGAACTAAATAATGTGCTTCAAAAAAGTAGGGACGAAGATGGAAATTTGCCCAAAATGTATGACCAAAAGTGTATTTTCACCTTAGATTTTTAAGTTGGGTTGATTTTTGTGTCTATGCCAAATTTGATTTTTTGTGTTTGGTTAAGGAGAAAATGCTGGGAATGTTCCAACAAATTTTTTTTTTCTATTTTAAAATTGAGAAATTAAAAAAATCATGTTATTTTTCAAATCAAATGTTGGTATGAAATTTGTAAATAGAAATTAAAATAATTTATTATTATTTTATTTTCTACATAAGCTTCAAGAGTGAGAATTATGCAATTCGTTAGCCATGTAGACCTTTTTCATTAGTGAGTTGAGGTAGGAACCATATTAACTGTAAGTTAAAATGACAAGGACCGAATTAATTACTACTGAAATGTAAAAGCCGAAGTGACAATGAAACCAAAATGATATTTTTGCCCCAAGAAAATAATATTAACCAATATTTCTTTGCAAAGAAATGCAAATTTTGTGGAAACAATATTTTTTAAATGTTGTATTGTGGAGAAAGAGAAAAAAAAAAACTACACCCATATGAATGCCAATTGATTTGTGGATAAAGATAAAGGAAAATAAAATTAAGGCCTAAATGCACTTTTAGTCTTTATATTTTGATCATATTCTATTTTGATTTTTACTTTTTTTATTTTACTGTCTTTAGTCTCCAAAAAAAAAAAAAAGTGAGATGACGGTAGGGAGTAAAACGATAACATTTTTTTATTTTTATTTTGGGTCTAAAAACGCTAAAATAAAAAAGTAAAGATCAAAATAAAAATAAAATCAAAATGTGGAAACTAAAAATGCATTTATTCTTAAAATTAACAAAGGAAACCTAAGGAATGAGAGGATGTCTAAAAAGAAAAAAAAGGTTTTTACTAATGTATGCTCTAAGGGCAAGTAATAGTAATCGAATTTTGAAAAATATTTATCAAAAATTGAAAAAGTTTTAACAACTTTTTCAATTCTCAATAAAAAAATTTTCAAAAATAAATTAGTTACGGACCCAAAAGGTAATACTTGGAAAGTCAAACAGATAGCCATTCACCTAACCTTCAATATATTGGGGGAGTTGGTAAGCATCATTGTACCTTGAGGCCAAGGAAGTTCCGGTTTATGTAAATAAGGAACTCTACTTTCCTTTGTTTGAAACTGAGAAGTACCGCTAAGATAGTCCAACTCTCTGCCCCATTAATCTATTTCATTTGAAATTATCTCTGAATGACTCAAAAAAGCAAGATTTTGATAATTGGAGGGACTGGATACATTGGAAAATACATAGTGCAGGAAAGTGCGAAAGCTGGGCACCCCCACTTTTGCATTGGACAGAGAAAACACAGCTTCTAATCCTGAAAAGTCTAAGCTCATTGAGAGCTTCAAGAGCTCTGGAATGACACTTCTCCATGTATGTACAAACTCTAGTTCTCCACATCTTGCGTGTGTGTTGAATTCTCTGGTTAGCACATTGATCTTGGAAAGTCGAGCTAATTTTTTCACAGGGAGACATCTATCGTCATGAGAGCTTGGTGAAGGCAATCAAGCAAGTTGATATTGTGATCTCAGTAGTTGGATCAAAACAGATAGCTGATCAGGTGAAGATTATTGCTGCTATCAAAGAAGCCGGAAATATCAAGGCAAGGCACATATCCTAAATATTTCTCGACTCACACGTATATGTATATATGCTTGTAACTCATGAATTAAATAACTGGTGAAAAAACTTATATTCAATGAAATGTGGGTAGGTTTTAGAGGTTCATCCCGTCCGAGTTTGGAACTGATTTGGATCGAGTCCATGCAGTCAAGCCAGCTGCACATTTTTCGGGGTCAAGGCCAGTGTGCGGAGATCAATTGAGGCTGAAGCAATTCCATATACCTACCTTGTGTCCAATGGCTTTGCTGGGTACTTTTTGCCTAACTTTGGACATGCGGGTGCCACAGCTCCTCCTAGAGGCGAAGTAGTCATAATTGGAGATGGAAACCCCAAAGGTATATTGTATTAGCATAAAATTCTATCATCTTTCTCCTTAATTTTTTTTTTTTTTTTTATCGAGAATTTCTTCATTTATTTTAGAGGTTAATCAACTAGATGATAAATCCACTACTATGGCTAAAGATGACAAAAGTAATTGTTATTTTCCATCTTATCAGGAATTTTTGTCAAGGAAGAAGATATTGTGAATAATACCATAAAAGCAGTAGACGATCCGAGAACCTTAAACAAGGTGCTTTATCTTAAACCCCCTGCCAATAATTTGTCCTTCAACGAAATTGTCTCCCTGTGGGAGAAGAAGATTGGCAAGACCCTCGAGAAGATTTATCTTTTAGAGGATCAACTTCTGAAGAAAATCCGAGGTTAGTAAGAACAATTTCACCAGTTGATTTATAACGTTTGCTTATAGATCTAATTTATTAGGGTACACCTTGTTACCTCATTTGGATTATTAGGTGAGTTGTAATATCTTCTTTATTTCTTTGTACTATTAGTCAAACCAGCTAATTGTAGCTTCATGTCAAGTCATAAGCCCAACATCCTCAAAGTGACTTCTGTTTCATTAATTCATTTATTATTTCAGCATTTTACTTTTATCAAATGATGGTAATGACTTTTTTGAAACATGTTAAAGCAAAAAAGCAAAAGTTGATGACCAAATATGCAATTTAACTTCTTCTATTAGCTATTTAGCTTGTAATTGTTGAACTAAATGAGAAATCAAGAAACTTACATTATATACAATGAAATATTGGTGGGTTTCAGAGGTTCTTCCCATCCGAGTTTGGAGTTGATGTGGATTGTGCCAAGGCAGTCGATCCAGTTAAACATCATCTTGGGGTCAAGGATAGCATCCGAAGATTTATCGTGGCTGAAGGAATTCCATATACCTAGATTGTGTCCAATGGCTTTGCTGGCTACTTTTTACCCAACTTTGGAAATGGACTTACAAGTGCCACAGCTCCTCCTAGGGACAAAGTAGAAATAATTGGAGATGGAAACCCAAAGGTATTAGCATAAAATTCAATTATCTTTCTCTTTAAACCTGTCGAGACTTTCTCATTTGCTTATGTATGTATGTGCGTGCATGTGTGCGCCATTTACTAGATGTAAGTCAACTAGATCAACTACTTTTGTTAAAGATGACAAAGTAATTGTAAATTTCCATGTTGACAGCAATTTTTGCCAAGGAAGAAGATATTGCAACTTATACCATAAAAGCAGTGGCGACCCATGAACCTTAAACAAGATCGTCCATCTTAGACCCCCTGAAAATATTTTGTCCTTCAATGAGATTGTCTCCCTATGGGAAAAGAAGATTGGCAAGACCCTTGAGAAGACTTATCTTCTGGAGGATCAACTTCTGAAGAAAATCCAAGGTTTGTATGAACAATTTCACCTGTTGATTTATTGTGTTTGCTTATAGATCTAATTTGGTTTGCTTATAGTGAGTTTTTTTTTTTTTTTTTTTATCTAATTTGTTATGATACACCTTGTTACCTCATTTGTAATTTGGATAATTATTAGGAGAGTTGAATTATCCTCTTCATTTCTTTGTACTGTTAGTCAAACCAGTTAACAGTAACACCAAAGATTCACATACTAGAGACAATACTAAAAATAATTAATTAGAAGTGATTATGTACACATTAGTTGCAACCAAGAAGCTGTATTTGACTTTTTTTTTGGATGACTAAATTAACTTCATCAATATTTATTAGTGCATAACTTGTTTGATTTCTTATTGAAACTTTTGGATGGTATAAATAAAATAAAAAGGAAGTAATCCTCCTATTGATTTGAGCAGTTCTATGTACTAGCTAGAAAATGTTGAGAGTTTCATAGATGGTTGGACTATCTGATACATATTTTTGCTCTTTTACAGAGTCTTCTTGTCCTTTCAACCTCCTCCTATCCATTGCTCACTCTGCCTTTGAAATCTTACAGAGATTAAGGCTTCTTTTGGCGTGGAGGCTTCAGAACTTTATCCAGAGGTGAAATACACCACTGTGGATGAATACTTGGATCAATCTATATATATCTAAAAACTAAAGCGTAACATTTATTGTTGCTATGCTCATATTACGTCACCTCATTCACCACCTCATTACCTGCATAATCATTCTTTTTCTTATTTAATTTTTATTCCTAAATTTTGTTGACAATATTAGAATATATAAATATTTTTTTTGAGAATATATTAAATATATAAATAGATTGACTTTACACATTCATCTTGGGCAGTTTTAACTTTATATATAACTTTGCATTTATAAATTCATCCACTCTATTTAGATGTTTATAACTATGCAATAAAATCAATAAATAATTTAAAACCAAAAACAATGTGTATACATATCTATATATACTATTATATAATAATGGAAGCTTTAAAATAAATTTTACAAAGCTCTTTTTGTATCTTGTCCTTAGCAACCTTTTTTTATTTTTATTTTTTTTAATTTTAGTTTTTTACTTTGTTTAACCTTTCATCTTCTTCAATCACTTTCTTCTTCTTAGTTCAAATTTTCATCTTCTCCAATCATGTCTTCTTAAAATTTTCATTTTGTTTCCTTTATATCTTCATAAATTCTACAGTTTTACTTTTTGGAACCTTTCATCTACTTCCACCCTTCCAACCATCTTCATAAATTCTACGGTTTTGCTTTTTTGAACCTTTCATCTGCCTCCACCCTTACTCTTCCAACTTGATTTTCTTATAAATTTCTTTTACTTCATTTCCACCTCTCTCCTCTATTCCTTCCAAGTTGTTCACTATGAAAAGGTCAATACTCTCTCTCTCTCTCTCTCTCTCTCTCTCCAAATTTGTCTCTTTTGGTGCATTTTTTTATATTATTCCAACCACTTTTTCCCCCGCTAATAGTTCTTTTTGTTATTGTTGATTTAATTGTCACTTCACATTTGTTTCTCTTTTTGGAAAAGTTGTATCGACTATTATGCATATTTTGGTATTTTGGTATTCCAATGCGTGATCAAAATTTTTTTTTTCCTTTTTTATTTTTTTAGTGATCCATTTAGATGTTAAACTATGAGACTTTACAAAGTTTTGTTTATTTTTAAATCATTTTGGGTGAAAAAAAAAATTTTGTAGTTTTTGTAGAGAAAGTACTCTTAATAATTGTATAGAAATACTCTATATATAGTGCCACTTATTTAGATAAAAGCAAAGGTTAATCAAATGGAAATAATTGGATTAGTGACATATTTTAGCTTTTGCAATTATTTTCATTATTATTTTTGTTGTTATTGTTGTTGTTGTTGTTGTTGTTGTTATCAATTATTATAATGATGCACATTGAAACTTAATTATGAGATTTTGCTAATAAATTTTTATTTTAGAATCTCTTTGGGTGGACAAATTTGTAGTTTTCGTAGAGAAAATAATCTTAATAGATTACATATAATAAATTATTTTCCTAATTGATCAAATTAATCATTGTTAAGCAATGATTGATATTACATTTTGCAAAGCGTTGATTGATAAGACATTTAGTTTTTTTTGCAAAGTATCTTCATATAGGTTTGTTTTGATTCAATGTATTTTTATGGATGTATTGAGATAAGTAATGTATTCAAGAAGAGAGATAAGGATTATACATTGTATATTTTAAAAGATATATAATATTAAAGTAGGATGCCACAAGTTGAAATTTTTTAATAATGGGAAAAAGCTATTTTTCTCATTCCTTTCTAAATGTCATAATTGGAAAATTTTAATCCACACAATATACTATCACTAGCAAATTGGATCATAATATGAATAGATGAAAATCTTAATATAAAATAAAGTAAAATATATATACATTTTTTTATTTATAGAAAACACAAAATTCATTACTTAAAAAAAAAAAAAAACCACTTGCCCTTCGTTTGTGTGGTAAACAGTTATATAAAAATGAAAATGAAATTATCTTATGAGAAAGCGTTTTGTTATGGATTATTAATCCTAATTTATAATTTTATGAATTTTTTAAAAATAAATTATATATTACATTTCATTTCAAAATAATTAGATATTCCCACGAGATCTGTGGAGTTGCGACTAGTTTGTCTAAAACTTGGAACATTCTTTCGTGGCAATGTGTTATCTCTTACCGTGTACAATAAAAATAAAATATCTGTTGTCTATGTGGCATTTGTTACTGTTAGTTATGCCTTTGTTTGTGTCGTGTAAACCCTTGGATTGGGTCCTTAATTTGTAACTTTGTTTTCAGGTCAATATGTTTTCAGGTCAATATGTTTTCAGGTCAATATGTCGTGCTTCCAATAATGAAAATTTCAAAAATCCTTATTATGAGGTTCTTGTTATCTTGTAGCTCTAGTGATAGAACATGCTTGGTGCTTCAAATCAGGTTTTCTTTTGCTTTTACTGATGGAGGGTGATGAAAAATTGCTCAAAATCCAATGTTAGCTCATTATTTGTGCATCAAGGGACTTTGGATTATAACCTGTGTGTCAATTATAAGTAAATGAGTAATGCTACATCCACAATATAATTTAGAATATTTTTACAAACAGACATTCATTAGAAGCTGCATGGTACAAAATTTTGGAGCATGTTTATGAAGTTGCTTCAACTCCTGTAGCTCTAGATGCATGATAGGTCACATTACATATAGCATGCATTTGAAATACAATTCTCACACAAAGAATGATAGCTCAAACCATGAAAGAGAGACTAATAGTGTCATTGAATTTGTGGAAGCTTATGTCATGAGAGACTACAACTACATTAGTTATCAATTGACTAAAATCAGGGTAGTTTTATATTTGGCCTAAAATCATTATTAGCTATCAATTGACAAAAATAAAAATCTAACTACAACAAAAACTAAAGATGACTCCTCCTGTTTTTTCCAACTCCAATAAATTCAAAATTATTTCTTCTTTCCAATGCTAAGACCCATTGTAAACAGGAGTCAGGCATGTCTCTACTTGGGAACTACTACTCAGTTTCAGTCCCAAGCTCTAAAGCTCAACAAATTCCTCTTGAGTTATCTGCCATAACTGTGAACGAGAAAAAGACAGTTAGACAAAGACACAAATAGAGAGAGAGATGCATGTCACTTATAGAATGGAATCAGTGGCCATAAATTTTCTCTTAGTAGATTTAGGTGCCCTTGATGGAGTAGTAGAATTCCCAACTGAACCATCAAACAATTCATCTAACTTGGGAATTTCAATGGAAGATTACATCAATCATTGAGGAGCTTCTGCACATTCTAGGCATAATAGTTTTAGCCATTCCATTTTTCATAATTGAAAATTTTAGTTAATAAGAATAATCAAGAAATACAACTTATCAAAATTGAAAATCAAGTTCTTAACTGGCATAACAATTTCACTTGTGTTCCTCCTTTCAACGGCAATCTTCACTAGTGATACTCAGTTCGTATGGTATTACTTCCAATTCTAAATGGACATTTTACTTTTAGATTTTAATTCCAACTTCCAACGTTGCTTCTTTATCAAAATCAATTGGCATCTTAAGTCAAAGACATCAGTGCTTTAAAATGACTTCACTAGCAAAATAAGACAATTTTAGCAAGTAATAATTAAGAAGATCTCCATTGCATTACCTGCAAATAGAAAATTCAAGAGCATGAAACACTCAGGGTCCAAAGGCCTGGAGGGCAGAGAGAGAGACAAACCTGCAAAATTATATTGCAATTCTTCACATAAAGGGACCAACTCCCAGCAACATCATATTGCAATCAAATCAAAAAAGCAGAAAAAGAAAAAAGTATGTAATATCTGAGTCTATGTAAAAGGAATTTTAGTCATAAATGATGCAATTTTCATACCCCACAGAGCTAATGGTCAACATGTTTATAGTGAAATATGAAGCAAAAAATCAACCTAAATTATGGTAGAGCTTTTCCTAATTTAACTACAGGAAATGGATGCTATACTTGAAAATGAAGCGGATATATATTAGAACTTTTTGGTGCACCATAGGATAGTATTTAAGTATCATCATCTTGACATTTGAAACTCTGATTTTGAAAAGTACAACCAAGGAGAAGAGTTAGCCAAACATGCAATGGATCAAAAAGCTACAAACATCTATCTAAGACATTATATTGGACAAGAATGTCTAAGACAGCTAACAACACGAAATTCTCGTATGTATGCTAAACTATATTGACATTTGACAAGTCATCCAAGACTGTCCCTAAAAAATATTACAAACTTAGAAAAAGAAAGTGAAAATCAAGAATGAAGTTTTTTTTTTTAAAACAAAATCCCCAAAGAATAAATCATGTAGTTCAAAGATAAAAGGTTTCAAGGACTATAAAACTCATTTCCTCCTCTAAATCATTACTATTAGAAAAAAAAATCTTGTTAATTTCAAGATAATTGAGTCTGCCTCATATAGCCCAAATGACCTTTGCTGAAAATGAAAAGGTGAAATAAGAAATAACACAAACTCTACAAGTATGGACTTCATAGAAGCACTATTTGCAGCTTACCTCACAACATGTTTAGTCCTCATAATGAGGATTTGGAGCAGCTTTGGTGTTATGTAAAGCAAGTCCAGGAAGTACTATATATGTGTGTGTGTGTGTGTCCAACTACATGGAACAAACAAGAACGCTATCAATTGCTTCCTACATCAACTATGTCACTCCATCTTTCTTGGTGCTCTCTATAATGATAATGACTAATGAATCAAAAAATGTCAATTGGTATTTTTTCTTATCCTCAAATCTTAAGTTTTTCCCATCTCAAATAATACATGGTTATTCAAGTTGCTACTATAATTATTTATTACAAACAAGTGGTGCATCTTAAGGCAATGGTAGTTTGATCTGATGGCAATTCCACCCTTGTGGCATTTATCAAGAAAGAAAATTATAGTCTCATGGTAGGAAGCAAAAAGCTTTTCTACAAAGTTTTGGCTTAGGATTAAGTAATTGACCATCAATTTATAAGAAGAGTGCCCACCATTGTACTAACAAGGTACCTATATCAAAAACAAATATGGCATATGTGTAGGTGAGAGTGAGATCAATTAAGTTAATGTTTGGAGTTGAGCGTCTGTCAAACGCATAATCTTGGATGAACTCATTGATGCTAACATCTAAAGAAAAATTTCTAATATGCCAATGTATGCATTCCTTGCACATATTGTTGTTTCCAATCAATGACCTCTATACATTACCGCCATAAGTCATGACCTTAGCATAGATTTAGGAAAAGCAATGATAAGAAATAAGAGAACTAATATATAGCTTCCATGTTGTGTTAATGATCAACATTTCCATTTTCAAATGAGATAGTACATTTGATTTGTCCCTTGTAAAAGTTAGGTACAAATATAGCGTTTGTCAATACATTAGTAGCATGAGATGTTTTGTGTTTTGTACAAATCTAAAAGTAGAAGCAAGGATGAGAAAGGTAATTGTGATGACACTTGATGCATCTTTCCTAAAATTTGTTTCTTCTAAGTGAACAAAATTTTGAGAGATAATGAATGTTAAGCAAGTTAGAAAGTTGAAGCACCAAGGAGAACAGCCATCTAGAGATAAATTTATTTATTTAAACAAAAAATATGAGTTACTTGGATATAAGGTTTTACCTGGCTCAGTAAGAGATTAAGAACTGTGGAACCAGAAAAATTATTAGCTGAAGCTTGAAGACTTTGTATCACAGTGGACAATGCTTGTATAATTGCAAGTTGCAATAGTAAAACTTGACAGGAAACTCGAATCCTTGACTCCAAGTTGAAACTAGTGCTAACCCTATGCTACCATAGCCTGGTAAACATGATAAGAAATTTTTAAATGGCATTTAATGAGTAATCATTTATGAATAATACAAATTAAAAAAAAAAAAAAAACATTCATACAAAATAGAACAGTCTATCAAACTAACATGAAATTGTCTAAAATGATTAAATAATATATATGAATATTATCAAAAGTGCAATATTAACATCCAAAATTAACATTATAAATTATTGAAATTGTAAACCAACCATTGGTTATAACATGAACAAAATCAACAAAAAGGGAAAAAGAAAAAAAAAAAGGAGAATTAATAAAAAATTTGGAATTTCAATAAGTGACCTCTTCTCCACGCTGTTTTTATGTACAAGATGGTAAAAGGCACACACATTGTTTATGCTAGATATAAAATCATTACTGTTTTTACTCATAACCATTGTTTATCTACTTCTATACTAGGTATTCCAATAACAAGGTGAATTCTCAAGGTAATACAACTAAGAAACCACACATCAACGTTTTGTACAAATCAAATACTTGAAGTGAAATTCGTAAGATAGGCTGACAGATTCTTAGAAATTTACTATAATTAAACCCAACACAATACTTGAATCAACCATATTCAAACTAAGCTTCAACCAAACTATTTGGGATATCGGAAGTAATCCAATTAATTTATTTTGAAAGATATGCAAGCAGGAAAGAGATGAAATGCATGTCCAAGGCACCTAAATTACCCCCAAAGAATTTGAATAAGTTGGTGGATCCATAAGATATCCAAGATACATAACTATAATCCTCCAAAGGATAGAAAACATGTTCACAGTTGCTAATAATAATAAAAACCTTTTCTTTTCGGGTATAGAAAAATTCATTCTAATGTCTCAAAAAAAAGCACATCACATATTATAGAACAAAGACTTACAGTTGTACTGATTGCATAAGTATGAGGTACATCAACATTAAATACATTCAAAAGGGTCTTGAAGGATAGAAAGATCAAATTTAGGCACAAAAATTTGAGGATGAAGGAGTCTTATTAGCAGCCATAGTTGTTATCCCAATAGTGATGAAGTTGCGGTGCAAACATCCTTATTAATTCAAATACTACCAATTAATAGAAAACAATTACATATACCTCTGGTTTATATATAAAGAAACTCTTCAACCAATCAAGTAGAATTATTTTCTTCCATAAATACCACCCAAAGGCATTTAGGAAACCCAGTAACTTAATTTTTGGCTAGCCTGTCTTAAATGACCTACCTAACTAATAAAGTATCATAGACTTGAAAGGTTCAAAGCAAAACCCCCCAAATCAATGTAATAGCACTAATGGTTTGCTAGACATTTCCCTATTATTTACTTTAAACACTACTAAATACTTGGGCAATCTAGAGATTGTAGACTTGAAAGGTTAACCAAAAAGAAGGATGGTTTATACACCTCTCACCATTTCAAACCTTGGTAAGAAACCACGAAGTGCAATGAAGATTATACACATCTTGAGTTTGTAGTTTGTTTCTCTGAGCTGTTTCCATTATATGCATGATCAACTCAAACTTCTTAGTACAGTCAAAAACCTTTTATTCATAGGCTCTAATGTACCCTTTTAGAAAATATGATTAAATCCACTTTCAAAGAGTTGCATTAATTCTAAGAAAAGAAATCGGTACACTTTTGAAGCTACAAAAACTCCGCTGTTACAGAGGCCAAAGTCAAAGTAATACAACAAAGCCTAATTAGTTGAAGGATTTCTTAAAGCACTAAGCTAGGGTTCAACTCATTCAATTTTTCAATCCAACAATTAATTAAAGTACACATTTCTTTCCGAGTAAAAGGTATAAAATGGCATGCTTGAGTGAAAAAAAAGGTCCAATAACCATATAACAAAGAATTCTTAGAAGATAAATTGCTATTGCACCAGATTAGAGATGTCAGTAATTCATATCATGCATGAAATGATAAATTCATAAATGGATCAACCCTGAAATTGATGTCATCCTACTTTCCACAAACTCTTTTGATTAAGATTTTTTATCCATCAATTACAACCATACTAGAGAGGTGTCATCAATAAAAATAGAGGAGAGAAAAAAAATAACAAGGGCAAATGAAACAATGGAACTAAAGAAGGAGACAAACCTAGTCATAATATGCAAAAGAAGTAGCACTCAAACGGAAACAACAATGGCGAGAATAGTTTCAAGGCTATGCTCAGATGGAGGCATATTTCTTTCAATTGCAATCAATATGTTCTGCTCTTCTTCGATGGTGAAGTCAGATAGGAGTCAGAATCATTGTCAACAAATTAAGTCCCATTGAAGATGAACCCATATCAAACCCCACATAACAAATATAGTAACTCCATCTCCATCAAATGCTTGATTAAACTCTTTACTTCTTAATACAAACAAAAACTTATAGTCATGCTTTGGTGTATCCTGTTAGTAATCAATACTTCATTAGTTGGGTCTTTTTTTTTTCCTCAAGCACTTAATCAATTTTTATGAGAGTCTGTAAATTTAAATAAATGATATGATTAAATACACTTAAGGATTGCATAAAATTCATGGAAAAGAACTTGGGTACACTTCAACAAGCTACAAAAAATTCGGCTATTACAGAGGCCAAGTAATACAACAAAGCCTAGTTAGCTGAAGGATTTCACATAGCACTTGGCTTGGTTTGACTTGTTCAATTTTTCAATCTCGCAATCATTAAAAAAAAGTAAACATTCCATTTCATAGTAAAAGTTATAAAATAGCATGCCCAAGTGAAAAATAAAAGGTCCCACCAAAACAATATAACAAAGAATTCTAAGAAGATCAATTGTTGATGCACCAGATTATAGATCTCAGTAATTACTAATACATACATGAAATGCTAAATGCATAAATAGACCGACCTAGAATTTAATACTATTCTAATTTCTAGTTTCCACAATCTCTTTTAATTAAGATGTATTTTCTTTAATATAATTAAGGGTAAATGCCCATCAAAAAAAAAAAATTAAGGGTAAATCCTACACTACAACTAAAGGAGGAGACAAACCTTGGCATATATATATCTCCTGAATTCATTCAATATTTTCTGCTCTTCTTTAATGGTAGATTCAAATCGGAATGAGAATCATTGTCAAACAGGATAAAGGCCATTAAAGACAAAATACTAGATTTTTTAGGACAACAGATACATTCTACATTGACCCCCCACCTTCTAAGTTCAAAAGAACAGTTGTTGAATTTTTTCCATTTCAACGATCCACATTTACACTCAATGCATGTAACCTCAACGACATTGCAATCAGATGGATTTGATTCATTCAATAGCTTCTGCAATTTGAGATGTGATCTAGAAAATATCCACAGAGTATCAGAAACATCCCTTAGCCGAATTCTATTAATCCAAACTTTTTTAAAACCATTAATGGAGAGGTAAACCTCAATAGATGGACACAGGGAAAGTAGTGGCACCAGTCCAAAAGCGAAATAGACGGCGAAAACATTTCGAAATTTGCAACCAATATGGAATGATATGGAATTTCCAACACTTTTATGCTTGGAATTCAACCACCACGGAATCTCTGTACCTGGTACCATAAAATTACGATTATCCGTATCCACTAATATGTCTAACAAACCACTACTTATAATAACGGTGGATCCACTAATATGTCGTTTCTTTCTCCTTCACATAAAATTTTTCCCAATCTTCATGTAATTAGTAAATTCAATGAATTAAATTAAGAAAGAAAGTAAAAAAACAAAAATATCGTTTATTTTTTATTTTTTAATACTTGAAAAAGAGAGACCTGATTCAATAATCTGGTTATGGATCTGCACAAATAACAACTACTGCTATCCCATTTTCCTTATGGTTCGAGAGTGAGTTTCTTTGAACTTCTAGCTGGGACAACTCGAGAGTTTCTTCTTTGATTTTGCAATGCACTAGTCTATGAAGCGCCCAGCATTCTGCAATAGGGTGTTGCACATAGTTGTGTAAACGGCAAAAATGTGGGTCCCTCCACCCTTCTTCGATAGGTTCCCTAGAAACTTGGTTGGGCTTGAAGACCCCGTCTACAATCCATTTATCTAGGAGCACATCTAACTCCTTCGATGTACATGGTAATGGCAGAGGGGTCTCGTACTCCTTCCCATCCGACTTCCTCTTCCTTTCACCAATAGATACCGCCATGGCTTGTGGGGTGGACCTCTGTTCTTTGGGTTTGTCAGAGCTTGGCCTTACTAATTGGGCGATCTTTCTAGCTTTCTGTAGTAGTTGTACGAACTGGGAGATTTCTAAGTTCTCCAAAATAGCTCTATATTCCATAATCATGTTACCCATACACATTTCCACCAATTTTTTTCTTCATAATGATCATAGAAGTCAAGAGCTATGTCTCTGAATCTTTTGATGTATTCCATCAAGTCTTTGCCATTCCTTTGCTTGGTCGCTTGCAGGGTTGTAAGCATTACCATCTCTTCTCCATGAAAGTACTTGGTGCAAGTCGTCTCATGTCGGGATTGACCCTGGCTTCAAATTGGTGTACCAAGTGTACGCGCAGTCATATAGGGATTTAGAAAACTCTCGAAGACACAAGTCCTCATCTACCACATGAGGACTGAGGGTGTCAATAAACTTACTCACGTGTTCGATAGCACTTGCCCTTCTGCCATCATTTTGTGCAAAGGTTCGTGGTTTATATCTCTCTGGATATGGCTTGCTAAGTATTCTTAGCAGATAAGGAGGCCTTCAGGCATAAAATCTCTCCTCAAGCGCTTTGGCCCTTTCCAGTTTTAGAAGCGTTGCAATTTCAGCCATGGTAATGAAACAATGCTTCGCATTTTGCGGGCCACCCCCTACAGGGGTTTCTTCCTTGTCTGCTGCATGCTTTGGGTCATGCTAGCTTCCCTTCTCTTTCGTCTTGTCAGCCTATATCTAAGGAATCTCTTACATTATTTACTATTGGGAATGTTGCACAGATTGCAACACCTTAATAAAAAAGTTGGCATTATCAGTAAGAACTCTTTGTTGCTGTTGCAGTCCAGTCCCTACTCCGTCGACACCTTCTGCCTAGTTGGGCTGATGCTAGTAAGGCGTTGCTAGTCATGACTCTGCCTGTGAGGGCACGGTGCTCATGTTTCGCGTCGTCTTTGATCTTAGGGGCATAACTTGCGAGGGCTTTATATGCTTTCCATGTCTTTTTCCCAACTCCCCAATGAAGTCGCCAATTTAAATGTGGTGGGCCTTTTTATATAGTAGGCTAGATTGCTCCTGCCGTAGTATGGCCCAATGATTTTGGGGTAGGAGAGCCAAAACTACCTTAATTGAAACTCACCATAGACCAGCTTGTGCACAAGTTAGAACCCTTGGTAGGAATCTTGGTGAAGTCGCGTGTCAATGGCAAGAGATACTATCACAAAACGTTATAGCAAGAGAAATATAATACAGCAAGATAACTAAAATGTTTTAACTAAAGCACTCGCTACTGACAATGATAATGCTTAAATAATTTCATGAAAGGAAAATACGATAATGTAATTATGGTGGGCCTTTTTTTATATCCTAGGCTGGATTGCTTCTGTCATACTATGGCCCAATGATTCTGGGGTAGGAGAGTCGGAACTGGCTCAATTGAAATTCACCTTAAGCCAGTTTATGCACAAGCTAGGACCTCTGGTAGAGATCTTGGTCACGTGTCTACGGCAGGGAATGCTGTCATAAACGTTATGGTAGGAGAAACATAATGCAACAAGATAGTTAAAATATTCTAACTGATAAGCCAAAGACGTATTGACCCCTTGTGATGAATTAATTGATTAATTAGCCAAGTTTATAAATTAATCAAATTAACATGCAAACGCGTGGTAGCACAAACAAATCACTAATTAAACTAAGTATGCAGTGAAAAATAAATTGACACGGTGATTTGTTTATGAATGGGGAAAACCTACATAGAAAAAACCTCACTGGGTGATTTTAAGGTCACTACTCTCGAGAATCTACTATTATTACAACAAACAGATACAAGTAAAGGAATCCATGTACCTTATACCAACCTACAGTTGAACCCTTACCCTAATACCCAATTGAACTTGTTTTGTAGTGACAATCCCTCCTTGTAATGCATGGCTCCCAGTACGTGACTAACCAATTGCGCGGATCCCAGTACGTGAATTCAATCACTAACTAGAAAAGGTTGTTGGCTGCAAAGTTCTTCAGTTCATCACACGATGAAGATCAAGAAGCTCTTTGGTCACAAAACCCTATGGTGCATAAACATAGCAATTTCTTCACAAGAAAGATGAACTAGGGCAAATTCTGTCTCCGATCACAATTTGCTTGAACAAAATTTTGCTCAACACTTGTGTGACTTGTGTCTCTGTTTACGACCCTTAAAATAATCCTTATATATGTCTAGGGTTGTGAGAAAAGAAAGCCCAAACATATATTCACTGATTGGATGAAAAACAACCTTGAAAAATTGAGTTTCATAAACCTCAACAGATACTTATCTGTCGAGCTGCTGCCAAGTCATGGGATTTAGACAACTCTTAAATCTTAATAAATTACTAGCTGTCGAGCTTTAATGAATAGCACTTTCTGCACTTGAATCTTGGACAGACTTGCATGGTTTTAAAGTATCAAACACATCCTAGATCTACCCAAATACAAGTAAAGTACGTTTTGTCAAAGGATTAACCAACTACATATAATAGTGACATATGTTCCTAACATGTGAAACGCATATGTCCTAACAATCTCCACCTTTGGTAATCCGTGACAAAACCACAACAAACAAATGATCATATGAGAGAAGTCATAAATTACTCAACTCATACTCACTTGTTGAATACAATAAAAATTATCCTAATACAAACTCTTGAAAAACTTTGCAAGAAGAAAGTTTATAGCAAGTAGACTTTGACAACTTGTATTTCTGAAACACTTTAAACAAAACTCATCAAGGCATCTTTGTGTGAAACAAAAATAATAGATTGCATACAAGATATAAGAAGCATGTGCATAAAGAGAGAAAAGAAACAATACATGTAATGGTAGGGGAAAAACATACAACAATATATAAAGAATATAAGTACAATGTATGTCAAATGGTCAGAAGACCCATATATAAGAACAATGTATCTAAAAATAGAAAGGAAAAGAAAAGGATACATCAAATCCTTACTACATCCCTCAATATCAACACTCCCCCTAACAAAAATCTACTATACTAACCCTTCCCCTATGAGAATGACTACTCTCATATCCAAAACTATCGTCCTCAGATGCCTCTTCATCGTCGAATACTTCGGGAGGAGGAGAGGAAGACTCTACAAAGCCACCAAAGTGAGCCTGCCATCGAGCAATACAGCTGACATGGGTGTTCACCTAACACAACTCATCAGTAAGAGTGTCAAGGCAAGCATCCATGCGCTGAAGCTGTGCCATGATCGCATCCAGAGTCACACAACCCACAGAAGACGAGGGACCAAAGATGGATAGAGCTAAAGGAGTGGGAGGAGCTGTCATACCAAACCACCTCAAACATAGCTACGCCTCACTCCATCATGGCGTAGCTTCAACGCAAGCATCCATGCACTGAACTTGCGCCATGATCGCATCCAGAGTCACACCACCCGCAGAAGAAGAGGGAGTGGAGGTGGATGGAGCTAAAGGAGTGGGAAGAGCTGTTGTTCCGAACCGCCTCGAACGTAGCTGCGCCTCGCTCTGTTTAAAGATAGCGGCATCTATGGCACACATAACGGCGAAGTGGTCGAAAGCAGGAAAAGGAACAGAAAAATGGTGTAAAATTCGCGTAATAACTGAAGGGAAGATAAGCTTATCTCGGGTCTCCGTATCCCTATAAACATCTATAATGGAAAGAATGAAATGAGAGAGAAAATTTATAATGAGATGCTCTAAAAGAGAAAGCAAAAATTAAGTACGGGGTTCTGTAATAGAGTTATAGTGAGAAAGAGGGTGAACAACAAATGTCATCACCATGTTCATCAATCTAGGACCTTAAGTAAAGGTCAAACATGGAGTAAAGTGACGCTCGCCCCAATCAAAGGGACGTTTACAAAAAGCAGACATAAGCTCGTCTTTGGACACAGTCCTCAAACGCTCATAACCAGGGTAGTCAAGATGCTTTACCCTCTGGACATGGAGTACATCGGATACAATATCCGGTGTGATAACAATGCGCATACCTCGAATGCGAGAAACAAAAAAAGGTGCTGAATAATCGAATCCATACATATTGGAGTAAAACTCTTGGATTAGCACGGATGGACATGTGTCCAGGATGTCACATAGTGACTCCCTACCCTTATTATGAATGACAATGGGTAGGTTAGTGTCGAAAAAGTCCGAAAAAATAACTTGGCGTTCCAAATGAACACCTCTTCAAGAAAAGTTCTTCGAGAAGTCCTTTCAGGACTGCTCATCACCGAACTGAACAAAAGAAGGAGTAGGATCAGAGGAAGTGGATGCCCCGGAACGAAGAGGGTTTTGGGATGGAGCAGACTTACGTTTTGGTGTCATGATGCACTAACGTAAACTAGAGAGAGGGGGGAAGAAAGAAACAATCATAAAAGTTCCAAAACAATTCAAATATATAAGAATATATATGAATGTAAAGGACATATGCATGAAAATGCATAAACATGTGACGTGCAAAGGTAATTGCATCATGGGCTCAGCCCAATCCAATCCTACTAGCACACAATCAATTTAACATATATAACATACATCTAAATGCATGAACATATAGTTATAATGCACATGGGATGCAATGCATGAAGATTTTAAAATATTTTCACAAAAACCAACCCAAAAAATTCACAAAGCTTCATCGATTTTGAAAAACCCCAAAAAATTTTCAAAAACCCAAAAACCTAGGTCTAATGCATGAAGAATGAAGGATTTAGGAACCTTACCAGTGAATAAACACTTGATCAAGGCCGAAAATCAACTTAGGATGAAGTTTGGAGTGAGAGAGAGAAATTTTAGGAGGTGAAAAGTCTAGAGAGATCGAGACAGATCGAGCGAAATAAAGTCCGAATCACGCTGAACAAATATATAGAAGTTCAGTAATTGTCAACAGATAGAGGTGTCAAGCATTAAAAAAGGTCAAAGGATGCAGCTATCGAGTAGATGTCCAGAGGTGTCCACAGCAAAACAAGCTCGATGGATCAAAGAGCTATCTAGGGGATAGAAAATTTCTCGATCAAACTACCTAGCTATCGAGAGGTGTCGAGTTTGCGATAAAAAGCAACTAAAGAGCTCAATAGATAAGCTAGGTATCGAGAGGTGTCGAGGAGCTATCGAAATTGCTTAAAAACAGTGTTTCAAGAAGAGAAAAACACAAATATGAATGCAATCAAACATGCAACTCAACTAAGGATCCAAACAACATTTTGAACTCTAAAAATTATCTCTCAACAATTAAAAAAATCAAACACATAGATCCCAAAACACACACACATACTAAACAAGTCTAAGCAATTTTATATTTCAAAAACAAGTCAAGACAATTTAGTGAGCATACATTAACACGTATAAACCTTGTGATGGCCAAATCACATTATACCTGCACATGTATCAAGAATGGCAAAGAATATTGCATGTTGTGTGTGAAAAATATCGCAAGATTGCATAAGTGTATACATGTTATGATGATTTTAGATGTGAGAAAATCACTTTAACTCACACACAATCATAACTGTTTGATGGGGACTATCACCTTCGAGGGACATCCTATAACTCTCACATCTCCTAGAATACACACTTGCAATCATATATAAAGCATTTTTATTCTTTTTACTTTTTATTTTTCTTTTAATAAGCATATCATGCATGGGTATATAAGAGAGAGAAAAGAAATACCCAATGATGTTAAGCATTTGACATTCCAATTTTGCTATGCAAAAGCACATAAATGTCATTGACATTGCACTTTTGCTATGCCAAAGCATACAGATGTCATTTCATGATTAGCAGGCAACAGTGGTGAGATGGTTATTTGTACCTTTCTCTTAGGATTTTCAAGTCATTCCCGTCAAAAAGAGTGATACGAGTGTTAAGTACAAGAGATTAATTAATCTTACTCATCACAAACATGAGTCACAAAACTCACTTGCTTAGTTATGCATGGAGATACTCATCTAAGCTACAAAAGATATAAAGTTTAGAAAACTTTGTTTCAATGGCCATTCAAGACACACAAGTACCAATGTACACATACACACACTATTTTTGTATTTTTCAATTTTTATTTTTACTTTTATGGAAAAACAAAATAAACCAAAACTGAAAATAAAACAAATTAAAAAAATTGATGCATAAAACTAGACCGACTCAAAAATATAAAGCACAACACACAAGTAATGCAAGAACAAAAACAAGAAAATGAGAGAGAGAAGAAGTGACAGAATCACTTGGAGTCATTTTCCTTCCACACCTTGGAAGAACCTTTTCGTCTAGCAAATCCTTGATCTGATGGTGAGGGGAAAGAATTGAAACCGTTTAAGTTCGAAAGTTGAGGGCTTTGAGAAGATCTCCAAGATGAGCAAAAGAGGATGGAAACTAATTCTGGTTTCCCGATGCGATCATGTCGTTGCTCTATTGAATGATTAACCACTTATAGCAATTAGGTCGAGTATGACCGGCTACTTCACAGTGATGATAGATATGCTACTTCTTCTGTTTAGGATTTTTTAAGAGTTAGCCTTCTTAAGGGGTGCTCCTAAGATAGATTTACCTTTGTTTATGTTCTCACTAGCTAATTTATTTTTATCATTAATATTCTCAATTTCAACATTATTACTAGGAGGAACAAAAATAGTAGTACTAGTAGAAGCAATATTAGAAGAAGGGAAATCATACCTTAAACCGATTTAATCGGAAGTATATTTCTAAAGACTGAGCATCTCATCGAGCTTAGCACTTGAAGTTCTTTCTAGCTGAGCTCTGACTTGGAACAATTTTGCCTTAAGTTTTTTTGTCTTCTCAACTAAGAAAGTATTCTCAAATCTCAGTGCTCTAATAGTCTGATTTACTTCATCAAACTTTGTAGAGATTTCTTCACGCTCAAGCTCCACATCACTAAGCTTCTTGGTGGCCAACCTATACATCTTCTCATGCTTTCCTAAGAACTTGTATAACTTTGCATAGGCTGTGTGGATGTCATCTTGTTCATCTATCTTCTCAAACTTGGATTCCACTAATTCTTCTTCTTCATCCACATCTTCAACAATCCCCTCAGTAGGATTGACAGTAGCAGTGAAGGCATTTAGGATTCCGTCATCCACATTGTCGAAATCATCCTCAGGCTCAGTGTCACTCAATATAGCAACAAGTGCCTTACTCTTCCCAATGGTCTTGAGATATATAGAGCACTCTTGTTTCATATGTCCAAAGCCTCGACACCTGAAGCACTTTGGTTTTGAGAGAACAGTGTACTGACCACCATCCCTAGTATCCTTCTTCTCTTTGTCTTAGCTCTTGAACTATGAGGAGCTAGATTGTCTACGGTCTTTGTTGAAGCCCTTGTATTGGCATTCTTCATGAACTTTTTGAATTGCCTAGTGATGTAGGACTTCATCTTAGAATCTTTATAATTAGAAGACTCATCAATATCACTGCTTTTGGCCTTCAATGCCATGCACTTGCTCTTGCTTGATTTCCTGATCCTTGTCAAACCTAACTCATAGGTCTTCAGATTGCCAACTAACTCTGTTAAAGGAATTTTGTCAATATCCTTTGATTCCTCAATCATGGTGATCTTGGCATGGAATCCTTTAAGCAGAGATTTGAGTACATTTCTCACAATCTTGGGTTCAAGAATGGTTTTCTCAAGATTAAAGGCTGAGTTCACTATGTTCTTGAGCTTAGCATAGAACTCATTGAATGACTCATCCTCCTCCATCTTGATTTCTTCGAAGCGTGTAGTGAGCCTCTGAAGTTTTGAATCTTTGACAACCTTAGTTCCTTCATAAGTTGTCTGGAGCATGGTCCATGCTTCCTTCGCAGTTTTAGTGGAGGATATCTTCTTGAGCTCCTCATTGGTGACTGCACTAAATAAGGCATTCAATGCTCTGCTGTTGAAGTTTACCGCCTTGATCTTAGCATCATCCTAATCGGCCGACGCTTCCTTCGGCTTGGTCTAGCATATCTCCATAGTTTGCCACACTTTCTCATCTAAAGACTACAAGAAAGCTCTCATATGTACTTTCCAGTATGCGTAGTTAGTGCCATCAAATAAATGAGGTATAATAAGAGACTGTCATCTATCCATGACAAACAGGGGGTCAATGAATTACACAGCAAAGATTAATCCTAATCAGAGTGTGTCTACTCTGATATCACTTAATAGATCAAAAACATATTGACCGCTTGTGATGAATTAATTGATTAATTAGCCAAGTTTATTAATTAATCAAATTAACATGCAAACATATGGTAGAACAAACAAATCACCAATTAAATTATGCAGCGAAAAATAAATTAACACGGTGATTTGTTTACAAATGGGAAAGACCTACACAGCAAAAGTTCCACCGGATGATTTTAAGGTCACCACTCCCGAGAATTCACTATTATCATAACAAGCGGTTACAAGTAAAGGAATCACAGTACCTTATACTAACATACAGTTGAATCCTTACCACAATATCCAATTAGACTTATTTTGTAGTGACAATCTTTCCTTGTAATGCATGGCTCCCAGAATGTGACTAACCAATTGCGCGAATCTCAATATGCGACTTCAATCACTAACTAGAGAAGGTTGTTAACTTCAAAGTTCTTCAGTTCATCACACAGTGAAGATCAAGAAGCTCCTTAGTCACAAAATCCTACAGTGCACAAACACAATAGCTTCTTCGCAAGAAAGATGAACTAGGAAAAATTCTGTCTCCGATCACAATTTACTTAAACAAAACTTTGCTCAACACTTGTGCAACTTGTGTCTCTATTTACAGCCATTTAAATAATCCTTATATCAGTCTAAGGTTGTGAAAAAAGAAAACTCAAACATATAATCATGGATTGGATAAAAAACATTCCTGAAAAACTAAGTTTCACAAACCTCGATAGATATCTGTCGAGTTACTGTCGAGCCACGGGATTCAAACAGCTCTTAAGTCTCGATAGATTGCTAGCTATCAAGCTTTAATGAACAGCACTTTCTACACTTTAATCTTAGATAGACTTGCATGGTTTTAACACTTAAACTTGAAATAAGGTTTCTTGAAGCATCAAATATATCCTAGATCTACCCAAATACAAGTAAAGTGTGTTTTGTTAAAAGATTAGCCAACTACATAAAATAGTAACATATGTTCCTAACATGTGAAACATATATGTCCTAACACTAATTAAAGTACTTGCTACTGACCAAAGATAATGTTTAAACGATTTTTGCAATGGGAAAATACGATAATATGAAGTATGGTAGAAATGAATAAGTAACAAGAAAAAATAACACTAGCACTTGAACAATTATGATGAAAGAAGGAAGGGGGTCAATTTTGCTTAACTTGGCTCCTTGGAAGATTTAAGTCTAAGAAGGGAACTAATTTCCAATGTAGGTAACTTCACAGGGAAATTCTGCCATAGAAATTGCCTACTTTGAAAAATAGGCCTAAGTGGCTTAATCTCAAACTCTTAACTTGCTAGAGAATGGGCTATTAAAAGGGAGAGAAATGGGTAGCCTATTGGTGCATGCTTAAAAAAATAACACTAGCACTTGAACAATTATGATGAAAGAAGGAAGGGGGTCAATTTTGCTTAACATGGCTCCTTGGAAGATTTAAGCCTAAGAAGAGAACCAATTTCCAATGTAGGTAACTTCACAGGGAAATTCTGCCACAGAAATTGCCTATTTTGAAAAATGGGTCTAAGTGGCTTAATCTCAAACTCTTAACTTGCTAGAGAATGGGCTATTAAGAGGGAGAGAAACGAGTAGCCTATTGGTGCATGCTTTTCACTCTCCTTTTCTTCTTCTTTTTTCTCTCTGTTATCCTACTTTCTTTGTTTTCTCTATTTTCTTCTTCTGTTTTTAGTGTTTTTCTTACTATTTTCTCCTATTGTTCCTCCTTGTTCCTATTTACTATGCATGACTAAGGCACTTTTTACTACCTGCCATGATAAAATTTACCATTCTACCCCTCAATTAATTTTGGCCTGTTGTGGGTGTCCTTCTCAAACTACCCACTAGTCTGTTGGCTGCCCAGCCACTAACATTACCCTGTGCTGGCTACGCTGTTCCATTCCCAGAAAAATGGAGTTTTGTTTTATTTTTTTTGCTTTTCGTGGCATTCCCATCTAGATAAGGGTTGGGTATTCTCTCTTACTAACTCCTATAGCATGCACCTAATGATTCCAGCTCATCTTTGCCTCTTTTGGGTGGCATGTCATCCCAGCAGGACTTTCCCCCAAAAGATCTTAAATCGGAATCCCAGAATAGGCTTCTCTCTTCTCCCTACCACCAGACCACACCCTCTCTTATCTCTGACCCATGGCCTACCGCCCTGTATTGGCTAGGTACAAGTTGGTGGTGCTTGAGTCTTGTGCGTGCTCCACTCCCATATGAGTCCATTACTTGTCTGGTGTTTACGAGTTTGTTATTGCCTTTGGGTTTGTCTGGTATTACTGCATGTTTTGCTGCTTGTTTAACCTTTTGTGGCATAGGTGAGCCATTGGGTTTTCATTCTTCGCATCTCGTTTCTTCTTTGGGCTAGGAATTGCTTGGATATGGGCCTTTGCTTCTTTCAATTTGTCCCCTATCTCTTTTCACCCTTGATTTATGGGCTAACTGGTACTCCTACCATGCCAATACACTATTCTTGCCATGATATCGTTTAATTTTTGTTTGCTGGGCTTCCTCAGAGCCTGCCATACTAGTTTCATATATTATTCATTCCCTTAGTTTATGTTGCCTAGTATCCCTACTGGGTTAGTCCTTGGGTTAATCCTCATATCATCTTGGGCTTCCTCAGCCCAATTTATTCCTTTGGGCATCCTCAGCCCATTTTATTCCTTGAAGCATCCTTGGCCCATCTCATTTTTTTCTACTTCTTACATTCCCATGGGGTTTTGCTAAATCTTTTAGGCTTCCCCAACCCAATTACCATATCTTTTACTTTTGGGTTTATTGGCCTTTAAACCAATCTCATTTACTAATTCCTTTCTATGGCTCCTCCGGCCCATCTTTGCTTGCTTTCTACTTCTTATGATTCCCATGGGCTTAGCTTACTACTTCCTTCTTTGGGGCTCCTTTGGAACCATTTCCTTTCTTTAGGGCTCTTTTACTATTTTGTAGACCTGTGTACCATTATTCTTGCCATTTGGGCTTAATGATTTCTCCTTTCACTTTGCTAACTCTTCTTTCTTCACCCATTTTCATATTGTTGGGCTTTTTCTATTATTGGGCCATTTTTGCCAAAATATGCGTCAATAGTAATTATGACAGGAGTGAGTTAATAAGAAGAAAATAGTATTAGTCCTTGATCAATCATAACGAAAGAAGGAAGAGGATTAGTCTGCTAAACTTGGCTCCTTGGCAGATTCAAGTCCAAGAAAGGAACCAATCTCCAACGTGGGTAACCTCACAAGGGAATCCTGCCATAGAAATTACTCACTTTGGAGAATAGACCTAAGTGGCTTAATCTCAGATTCTTAACTTGCTAGAGAATGGGCTGTTAAAAGGGAGAGAAGTGGGTAGCCTACTGGTGCATACTTTTCACTCCTATTACTCCCATTTTCTTCTTCACTCTCGAATATCTTATTTTCTTTGTTTATCTGCTCTATTTTTCTTTGTTTCCACTCCTCTATTTTCTCCTCTTTTTTTTTTTTTTTTGTATTTTACCCTATTCCTATTTCTTGTTCCTTTTTCTCTCTTATTTACTATGCATGATTAAAGCCTTTTTATACTGCCTACCATGATCATATTTACCATTTTTACCCCTCAAGTACTTTTAGCCTATTGTGGGTGTCCTTTCCAAACTACCCACTGGTCTGCTGGATGCCCAGCCACCACCACTATCCTGCGTTGGCCGCGCCACGCTCCATTTTTAGACAAAAATAGTTTTGTTTTGTTTTTTGCTTCCCTTGGCACTCCCATCTAGATAAGGGCTATGTTTCTCTCTTACTAACTCCTATAGCATGCACCTAGTGATTCCAGCTCATATTTACCTCTTTTGGGTGGAATGTCATCCCAACAAGATATTTCCCTCAAAAGAACTTGAGTGGGAACCCAGAATAGGCTTCCCTTTTCTCCCCTCCACCAGACCATGCTTTCTCTTACCTCTGACCCATAGGCCACCCCCTTGTATTGGTTGGGTACAAGTAGGTGGTGTTTAAGCCTTATGTATGCACTCCACTCCCATATGAGTCCATTACCCTTCTACCGTTCATGCATTTGCCATTGCCTACAGGTTTGTCTAGTTCTGCTGCATGTTCTGCTACTTATTTAACTCTTGTGGTGTAGATGAGTCATTAGGTCTTCATTCTCTATGTCTTATTCCTTCCTTGGGCTGGACATTTCTTGGGTGTAGGTTTCTTCTTCTTTAATCCAGCCCATGTTTCCTTTCATCCCTTGTCCGTGGGCTGGCTGGTGCTCCTGCCATGCTACTGCGTTGTTTTTGCCATGATATCATTCAACTTTGTTTGTTGGACTTCCTTTGGGCCTATGGACCGAAATGTTTGCCATCCTAGTTTCATGGGTTACTCCTCCTTTAAGTCCTTTTTTTTTTACTGCCCAACATTCTTACTAGACCAATTTACACAACATCTCAAGCTTTCCTAGCCCTTTTATTCCTTAGGCATCCTCAACCTATTTTATTCTTTGGGACATCCTTGGCCCATTTCGTTCTTTCTTCTTTTTTACATTCCCATGGACTTTTGCTAAATATTTTCAGCTCCCTTGGCCTAATTGCCACGTCTTTTTCCTTTGGGTTTATTGGCCTTCAAACTAATCTCATTTACCAATTATTTTCTTTTGGCTTCTCAAGCTTGTTTTATTTGCTTTCTTTCTATTTCTCACGATTTCCATGGGCTTGCTACTTCATTCTTTGGGGCTTCCTTGGCCCATTTGCTTTCTTTGGAGCCACTTTGTTATTTTATGGGCTCGTGGGCCATTATTCATGCCATTCGAGCTCAATAGTCTTTATTTTGCTATTTTCTTTCCACACTTTTTTTTCATATTGTTAGGCTTCTTCTACCATTTGACCCTGAATGTTCAAATAGAAAACACTATGAACATTTAGACCCCTAATTACAAAATTATCAATTCAAGCTTAATGTCAAACAATATATGTGCGGAAAATGAACATAAGTGAATAACAGAATTGATGAACAATCTAAACCAATTAAAATCACATCCACAGCAGAAATTAAATGGCAAAGATTAAGGGAAGAGAAATGCAAACACAAAGACAACACAGCGATGTGTTATCGAAAAGGAAACAGAAATCCTCAGCGTGAAACCTCTCTGCCACTCTCCAAGCGATTAATAATCCACTAAAGAATGAAGTTGGGATACATGAATAGCAGAAGACCCTCCAAGCCTAATCTACCCAGTGTACCTAAACCCTCCAAGCTTCTTGCTCCAACGAGGTTGGGCCAAACGTTTATCTTCTTTAGCTTACCGAATTCCGCTATAACCTATAGCATTAACCAATAACTATTGGTCTCTTCCTAACTACTTTCCAAAGCACCAAATAGCCTTTTCACAGATATAGGTATAGTGAGAAAAGGATTTGGGTAAGAACCTCTCAAGGATGTAACAATAGAGAGGGTGAAAGTAGATGAATTTGAAGAGTCTTTATGAAAAGATTGTGGATGAATCAATCTTATTTTTCTCTAGGGTTTCTCTCTCAAAATTCTCTCTGGAAGCTCTCTACATTTCATGGGTATAAGGGTCTATATATACTGGTGGGTGTTTAGAATGCGAAGAGTCATTTTTCAAAATAGAGTTGGTTGGTGACTTGTTCTCGCGACTTGACTGAGTTGTGAGTTTAAGCCGCGAGCTAACTGAATGACCAGTCTGGACTTTTTGTCCTATAGTGCTACAGCTGGCATGATAGTTCAGCTTCTCTGCATGCTTCACTCGTGTGCATCTTTTGATAGCTTGCTAGTCGCAAGCCACCCACGAGATCCAATCGCGAGTCTCTACTTCACTGTAAAATCTTGAGCATTTCTTTACACTCTCTCGCACACTACCCTTACATGATTCCCACCTAAATATAAGGTTTCTAAATGTTGAATTACAAGAAAATTTGATATGGAATAAACCCAACAGAATGGTTGATTAAATTCAACCTTACAGTCCTTTTTGCCAAAATGGGCATCAACAAAAATTAAGTTTTTTTTTTTTTTTTTTTTTTTTTTTTTTTTTTTAAGTGAGATGATGCTAGGGACCAAAATGACATGTTTAAAATTATAAGAATTAAAATGAAATTATAAGTGAGTTCTAGTTAGCTCAACTGGTAAAGTCTTTGATGGTTGAATAAGAAATTTAGGGTTCAATCCCCATCCATACCAAAAACTGATTGGTATCTTAGTATGATGATAAATAGCTACCATCAGGAGTGAATGTCATAGGTTGAAAACTCTCTTAAAAAAAATGAAGTTTTAAAAACTGTTAGGTTCTAAAGATTTAGGATTTTATGTATTTAGAACTCTAATGTGTAATGTTGGCAAACCATGATCAAAACAATATGTTCAGTCTTGTTTAGGCTTGCTCAAAGTATGTTTATTTGTAAAACTGGAATCGAGTGATTGCAGATTTATTGGACTAAATCTGTAAGGCTCGATCGATCGAAAATTAGACTCGATCGATCGAACCACGTACAGATTTATTTTTCTGCAGAGTTCCAGTTCAGCCCAAACTCTATTTAAACGTCTTGGGGTTCAAGTAAAATACTCCTATATATAAGGAAAATCCTAGAACGTTTTTGGGACTTTTTTGAGAGAGAGAAGAGTGTGCCTCTTTTGTATCTAGGGTTTTGTACCCAAACCTCTCTAAGCCTTTATTGCTCATATTGCTGTTTTGTGTAAATCTCCTGTGAGATCTTTGAGGAGTTTTTCTTTACACAAAACTTAGGGTTTTCAAGGTGGAGATATTATCAAAACCTTGATGATCATTCAGTTGTAAATTCAAGAACTTAAAGAATATCAAGCGTGGATGCTTGTAGCTGATTGAAGAATTCATGAAAGAAAGAGTCCGTGGATTCGAAGTTTGCACGTAGTCGTGTCAGTAAGTTCTACTAGTGGGTAGCATTAGGAAGTCAAGCGGGGAGCTTGTAGTCCTTTTGTATGAACTTCGATTCTTTCACATAGTGGATTCAGGTTTACCTTGAGGATAGCTAGGTCAAATCCTCCCTAAGTTTTTACCGTGTGGTTTCCTAGGTGATCATATCATTGTGTCTTTTATTATTCTGCTACTTTATTATTTTGATATGATTATTTGATTGTTTGAACCTAGAATTACATAATTTGACTAAGTAACAACTTGGCTAATTAATCTAGGCTAACCAATCTGGTTGTATTTTAAAGGGTCTAAAACCGTTCAAGTGGTATCAGAGCAGGTAGCTCTTCTTGTTGTAGATCTTTTGATCTAAGAGCTGATTCTTGACCCCTATTATCATGGATAATGTGAAGTGTCTTTCTGCTCATACTTCTGCTGATTTTATTGATGCCTGTGATGTTTTGAATAAAAAGGACACTATTGTTTCTGTTGATTTTTTTGATGTTTTTGAAACTCTTCGTAAGGAATTATCTAAATCTTTGAAAATTGTTAAGAAATTTAAAGAAAAGTTAAAATTGGCTAATCTTGAAAAAGAGGATTTGATTGTGAGATTAGATGAGTCTAATAAAAAGAATGAATTTTTGAGAAATCAAATTTTCTCTCAAGATGAGAAGATGAAAAGCTTGGAACAAGAGTTAGTTGAATCTAAAACTAAAATTGAAAATTTGACTAATACCAAGCCTATTGTTGATAACAGAAGTGTTTCTGTTTCTCTTAAGCCTAAAACTGAGAAAGTTTATATCCTTCCTTTTAAAAGGAATAATAAAGAAAATGCTTATTTTGCTAGGTTAGACAAAGGTAAAAGTTCTGATGTAGATGCTGAAATTTCTACACCTAAATCAAAACTTATTGTTAGAGAGTATAATAAATTTGTTTTTGTGCCTACCTATCACCTTTGTGGTGTGCTGGTCATATTAGACCAAACTGTTCCTTGTTGAGGCAAAAATCAAAATCTGAGACTAGATTTGCTGTTAGGAATACTTATGTTCCTAAATTTGTTCCTATTTGTCACTTTTATGATGTTCGTGGTCACATTCGTCCTAATGGTTATAAATTGAAATTTAAACACTCTGTTTGTCAATCTAGGATATGTGATGATATTTCTCCTGCCATAAATCCATATAAATTGTTTCATATTCTTTTGAAAAATTTGAGCTTGTTGACTTGTAAAAGGAATTTGCAGGATTTTAGTCTTTCTCAGAAGATTGGTGTAATTCCTCAAATACACTCTACTTCACATGGATTTTCACCTACAAAGCCGAAGACTCGTGCTAGATGGGTGAGAAAAGATTCTCCAAGGTGAGTGTTGCTAACTTGTCCCTGATTTAATTTTTTTCAATTATTTGTGGACATGTTTTGTTTTTGTTTTTGGTTGTGTTTTAAGACAAAAATATTTTATTTTGTGTCTTGTTTTGTTGTTCTTAAGGATTACATAAGTTATGATATCTCTCTCTTGATTTAGAATATGCTTGACACTGTGGATAAACTTGAATAGTTTGTGCTAAGATATTTTTTATTATGTGTAAGTATGTACTAGTTTGTACACGTACTTATGGGTTAATTAAGAAATTGATATTTCTTGTTTGTATACCCTCTATAGCTTAGTTAAACATTGTTATGCATTGCATTTGCATTGTTCATTTAGCATAATGTGTGCTTTTTATTTTTTGTCATAAATTTTTTTTAAACCAAAAAAAAAAAAGATTTTTTGTGTTTTGTATTTCATATCATGGATTTGAAATCAAGGTTGGCCACCTTATCTTTACATAACAAGTTTATGTACCTTGTTTAGCTCTGATGAGTTTAATTATTTCACTTTACTAGTTGAAACTTTATAGTGCATGTTATGTGAGAAAGATGTTTATGGTGTTTATCACTTTGTCTTAATCTTGAAATCAAATGTTATTTGACTGTTAGACTTGATCCTTTTGAGAAAGGTATAAATAACCATCTTACCACTGTTCACTAGCCAATCATGAACACCTTAGTGCATATCATAAGATTCTATGCTCGAGAAAGTGTAGCACATGCACAAAAAGAACATAAGGTGATGCCTCGGCTTAATTGCTTAATGCTTAAAATTGGTGTGTACTATTAGGCTTGATTCCATCTCATATAAATAAAATTGGTGTGTATTATTAGGCTTGATGCCATCTCACATAATAATGAGGCAAAAATACAAGAAACTTACATGATTGCAAGTTTTTGTTCTAGGAGATGTGGGAGTTATAAGATGTAACTTTTTAGGTGATAGTCTCTTTTAAATTCTATGTGATGGATTGTGTAGACTTTGTGATTAATTGCTATTCACATATCACCTCACATGTATCTCAAGCTTTTGCTAGTTGCACACACTACACAAGTTACTCTTTGTTAAACTTGGTACATTTTATTGTGTGTGATCTTGTTGTGGCCATCCAAGATTAAAAATTCCTTGATTTGAATGCAAAATGTGTATAATGTTTGCGCTTTGAGGACAAATTGATTGAAAATCTTGATTTTGGAATATCTGGGTAAAATTCAAGTGTTTTTGAAAAACTTTTCATCTCATACTCATGCATTTTTTTTTATAAAACAATGTGCTTTGAGGAGTTTCTGCATTAAAATGCTCTGTTTTTCAAAAATCTGATTTTTCCAGACTTTCGATCGATCGAACTTGTTTTTCAATCAATCAAAATTGCGATTAAATTTTTTGGTTTGAGTCTGCCTGACTCAATTGATGTTCGATCGATTCTCGATCGATCGAAACTGAAAAATTTTCAGTTTCTATGTTTTTAACCAAAAACTTTTCATGCATCATTTGTGTTTAGGATTCACATACATTGCATTGATTTTGTATCCATCTTGCAATTTTGTAGTCATATCTCTCATTGTTTTCACACATAGCATACATACACTCTACATTGAGTATTCAACTTGATTTAAAAATTGATTGATTAATTTTTGAGTTTTGTACATTCTAGTATATGCTATTTCTTATGTGTGAACTATAGAAAATATTTTTCTTAAGAGATATGATAGATAATCAATGTGCAAATATTTTCTCTACTCATGCAACTGTTTATGGGTCACATAGTGTCATTTTGCATTTTATTGAAAGAGAGAATATTTTTTCTTCATGTGTATCCTCACCTTAGTTTTTAACTTTAGTTTGTGTGTTTTTAACTTTGATCCTATTGGTGAGATTGTACCTAATCCTGTTGGTGATGCTGCTGCTGCTGCTGATTTTCCCCCACCTCCTTTATTTTTCTCTAAAACTATTTTTCCCAAAACTTGTTTTATTTTTCCTATTTTTGATAGGGGGAGAAAAAAAAAATTTAACCTGTGTTGTTCATAGGGGGAGCTGGCTCTATTTTCTATAGAGTTGAATTGTTTTGTATCCCCTTCTTTCTCTATTTTCTCTTATCCTTTGTTGCGTATGTTGACTTTTTACTCTTTGTATGAGTTGTCTTTGTCAATACATGACAAAAAGGGGGAGAAGTAGTTGATATGTGGGAATATGTGTGGAAAATACAAGAACGTTATGTTTAGGGGGAGTTAACTTTGTTTTTGATGTATCTAACTTAGGGGGAGAGTTAGTTTGCATATTTGTTGATTTACTGTTTTTTTGTCACACATGCGTTTATGCGTTTGTTTAGTGTTTCAAAAAATATATAGGTTGATTTAATTGAAATATACAGGTTGATTCAATTGAGCTGCTGTCTACACTTACAACTGATGGATAGTAGTTAAGATTGGATTTGTTATTATGAGTATTATTTTTGTAATGGGCTTTTACTTTGTAAACTTTGAGCTTTTAGTTTATGTTTTGTCACGGATTGCCAAATGGGGAGTTTGTTAGGTTCTAAAGATTTAGGATTTTATGTATTTAGAACTCTAATGTGTAATGTTGGTAAACTATGATCAAAACAATATGTTTAGTCTTGTTTAGGCTTGCTCAAAGTATGTTTATTTGTAAAACTGGAATCGAGTGATTGTAGATTTATTGGACTAAATCTGTAAGGCTCGATCGATTGAAAATTAGACTTAATTGATCGAACCACGTACAGATTTATTTTTCTGCAGAGTTCCAGTTCAGCCCAAACTCTATTTAAACGTCTTGGGGTTCAAGTAAAACACTCATATATATAAGAAAAACCCTAGAACGTTTTTGGGACTTTTTTGAGAGAGAGAAGAGTGTGCCTCTTTTGTATCTAGGGTTTTGTACCCAAACCTCTCTAAGCCTTTGTTACTCATATTGCTGTTTTGTGTAAATCTCTTGTGAGATAGTTGAGGAGCTTTCCTTTACACAAAATTTAGGGTTTTCAAGGTGGAGATATTATCAAAACCTTGATGATCATTCCGTTGCAGATTCAAGAACTTAAAGAATATCAAGCATGGGTGCTTGTAGCTAATTAAAGAATTCAAGAAAGAAGGAGTTCGTAGATTCGAAACTTGCACATGGTCGTGTCAATAAGTTCTACTGATGGGTAGTATTAGGAAGTCAAGCGGGGAGCTTGTAGTCCTTCTGTATGAACTTCGATTCTTTCGCATAGTGGATTCAGGTTTACCTTGAGGATAACTAGGTCAAATCCTCTCTAGGTTTTTACCGTGTGGTTTCCTGGGTGATCATATCATTGTGTCTTTTATTATTCCGCTGTTTTATTATTTTGATATGATAATTTGATTGCTTAAACTTAGAATTATATAATTTGACTAAGTAACAACTTGGCTAATTAATCTAGGCTAACCAATCTAGTTGTGTTTTAAGGGGTCTAAAACCGTTCAAAAACTTGATAACCAAACTAAAAATAAGGCTAAAATATAGTTCCCATAAAGGTAGTTTTGCCTTACATGTCTATACTAGTAGGCAGATGGTAACTTGAATTTTTTTTTTTACCACAATTTTTGCACAATTTTGACGTGATAGATTATAATTGACTACAGTAGACAATTGATTTTGCACCCATAATTTAATCTTAGAAGATGGTTAAAGTGACCATTCATATACCTAAAAATTGACTACAATAGACAATTGATTTTGCACCCATAATTTAATCTTAGAAGATAGTTAAAGTAACCATTCATATACCCAAAATTTAGAGTTTCATTACATGCATTAATTCATTCATTGCATATCATAAAAATAATCTTGAGATTCTAACGGCCGTGACAGTATGTCTGATTCCTAAATCAGACTGTTGGATTAAGAGATATCACATGATCAAGTTTTCACAATCTACATGCATTTTGTTTGTGTAAAACTGATCACGCGTGATTAATTGAAATTAATTCTAATTGGTTAAACAATTAAAATTAATTAAATAATTATGTGATTGGTTGTTGGTTGTTGGTTAGTGTCAAAAATAGACTTGCTTGCATGAGAATAAAATGGATAATCAGATAACAAAAAGTTATGGATAATTAAGTCTTTTTGGAATATTTATCTATAAGATAATTATTAAATACCTAAATATCAAGAAAAATGGAGTAATTTTTAGAATACGAATAAAAAACGCGTCTAGGTGCAATTTTCGACTCAAAAATTCTCAAAAAATGAGTCCAAATCAGACCAAAACTTGGACGCGGGCCTGGCACCCAAGAGGGCCTGTCAACACTCTTGGAGTGCTGATTGGCCCAAATGCTCGGCCCGGCCCAAGAACATTCTTATTGAGATAAAGCCTATCTTTTTCAACTTTTTAGAGATAAGGATACGTTCCAATTCGTATCTGATTTCATTCAGCTTATTTTTTAAGCATCCCAACCTCTATAAATAGAGAAAAAAGATCAGAATTAAGGGCTCTTCTTTTCCAACTTCTTTGCTCGCCTTACATTAAATGCGTTCTAGAGACTTTTGCTTTAAGAACTTCTTTTTTGTAAGTAAAGCATTTTAGACCTCAAAGAGGTGAAAACTTCTTTAATTTCTAAAATATTCTTCTATCGAAGAGCACACTCATGCAAGAAGTATCTAGTTTCATTCTTCTATCTTTTTTTTTTTTTGTTCCATTAGTTAATATGTTGTGATTGTTTGTTGCACGAATGAAGTTAATATGTTTAATTTTTATTGTGCCGTGTTCTAAATTCATATTTGCTATGCTTAGATATTTAGTTGAAATTTTCTTTGACATGTTGTCTGTTTTAATTTTTTCTTTGATTTCAAAATATGTTAATGATCACTAAAACCTTTTTTTCAAACACAAAATAGATTTGTATCTTCCTTAAATGCATATCTAAATTTTTTCAAACACAAAACATATTTGTATCTTTCTTAAATGCAGATTTGAATTTTGTTTCAAACAAAAAATTGATCTGTATCTTCTTTAGATACAGATCTGAATTTTTTTCAAACAGAAAACTAATCTGTATTTTCCTTAGATGTAAATCTATATTTTTATGTTCATAAAATTGATCTGAATTTTTTCTGAAAAAGTTTTCTTTTCTTTTTTTATAAAATTGCAAATTTTGAAATCTCAAAGAAGAAATTAAGAGTTAGGTTAAAGTCTTTCCTTTTAATATATGTTGCATGCATAGTAAGTTTGTCTCATGAATGTGAATCCTATTTTAAAAGTCTTTTTATTTACTTTTTCAAAACAGATCTAATTTTTACAAATCAAATCTCTTCTTCTTTTTTTTTTTTTTCTTTTTTTCTTTTTTTCTTTTTTTACTTTTTAAAACAGATCTAATTCTTTGTAATAAAGTCTCATTTTTTTTAACTTTTCAAAATAGATCTGATTTTCACAAACCAAATCTTTTTTTTTTTTTCTACCCTTTACAAAATTAGATCTGATTTTTACCAATCAAATCTTTCTTTTTACCCTTTACAAAACCAAATTTTTTTTTTTTTTTTTGGTTTAAGTTACAAAAACAAATCTGATTTATTTTTACAAATCAATTTAAAAAAAAAAAAAATAGACAAATCTAATTTTTCTTTGAAAAGAGGACATATCCATAAGACAAAATTACTTAAATTAATTTTGTCAAGTGTTTGTCATGTGTATTGTAACATATCATTTGGCATCATACAAAAAGGGTATATAATGGTCATTAGAGTCTAGAAGACCAGATTTTGTCTGGTAGGAATGGGTGCCTAAAATCTTCCTATTCCGTAACCTAGCCCCCGAACTTAGGATTTTGATAGGTAGACTAGTGTTTTGTCTTTAATTTTGGTAGAATGTAACTAGGACCAAATCTTTGTATTTTCCTTTTATGCATAGATTGTAACTAGGACCAAAGCCTTGTAAAGTTAATCTACCAAATTGTGCTTATTTATTCAATCAATGACATTTGAAGTATTTTGAATATGTAATTGTATTTATTTATTTATTTTTGTTAATGAAAAAAAAAAAAAAGTGATGGCTCCACACCACTTACCCAAAAAGAGAGGTACCTTAAAGTACCTAAATCTCTTTTTGAGAGCATCCCTCAAGAAGTGTGGTCTCTCACAACTACATATCAATCTATCTATACAACAAATTTAACAATTTTTTTTTTAACTATTGAGGTAGGTTGTAAATCATGTTTAATAAAAGTAATTTCATAGCTTGTCTCGTATGAAAAGTGACATTATACTTATCAATCTACCAAAAAGGAACATTATATTAATTTACCTTTATCTAAAAAAAAAAAAAACTTACATTATATGTAATCTAATACATTTTATTTAACTATAAAAAAGCCATTACTTTCTCCAAAAAAAAAAAAAAAAAAAGCAATTAAAACAAACAAATTTTAAAATAACATTCCTAAAAAATCTTCCAAACACGTGTGGAGCAAATAACAAAAGCCAAAAGGGGCTAGGCACTTAGGCAGTTAGGCCACTTTCAATAATGCATGCCACAATACTACAATAGGCAAATATACTCTTATACTCTTTTTTTTTTTTTTTGCTAAACATACTCTTATACTCTTATGATCCCTATATTAGTCATATTTTTAATTTGGTCCTTTAGTTTTTATAGCTTGTCTCATATGAAAAGTAACATTATACTTATCAACCTACCAAAAAGTAATATTATATTAATTTACCTTTATCTTTAAAAAAAATACCCTTAAAACATTTATGAATATGTTACCTAATGCATTTTATTTAACTATAAAAGAAACCTTAAAACAAACAAATCATGAAATTTATTGTGCCTATGCATTCCTATAAATTCTTCTAAACACGTGTGGAGCAAATGCCAAAAGGGGTTAGACCATTTTCAATAATATATGTCAAAATAGGCAAATATACCTTTTGATCCCTATATTTTGGTCATATTTTCAATTTGATTCTTTAGTTTTGAAAACTTTATTTTGGTCATTATATTTTTAAACTTCTTCTCATTTTGGTCCCTTTTATTATCCCACTTTCAGAGAACACCTATATAATTAATAGACTGCACTACCAGCTAAAATTGCATTTTCTATTAAGTGGGATGATAACAAGACCAAAATAATAGCAAGTTTTAAAATATAAGGACCAGAATGAAGTTATATAAACTTGAGGACCAAATTAAAAAATGGCCAAAATATAGGGACCATAAAGATATTTTTGGCATAATTTTTCTTACGTGTCTAGACTAGTAGGCAAGGTGGTAACTTGATTTTTTTTTTAAACTACAATTTTTGTTACAACTCTGACGTGATAGATTGTAATTCATTACCTATAATTCTTATATATGCCCACTATATTTTTTCTACTACTTACAATCAATCTATACACAAAAAATTTAACAATTTTTTTTCAAAACTAATGGAGTAAGTTGTAAATTATGTTTAATAAAAGTAATGCATAACTTGTCTCATATGAAAAGTAACATTATACTTATATTCTACCAAAAAAGAAACATTATATTAATCTACCTTTATCTCAAAAAAGAAATTTTAAAACATTATATTATTATGGTACATAATACAATTTATTTACCCAAAAAAAAAAAACCTTAAAACAAACAAATTATGAAATTTAATGTATGCATATGTAATCTTAAAAAATCTTCCACACAAGTGGAGAGCAAGTGACAAAAGCCAAAAAGGGGTTAGGTCACTTTCATTAATGCATGTCATAATAATTTGCATGTATATACTCTATACTAATACACATGGTAACTTGATTTGTGCAAGATTATAATTGTTGTCACAACTCTAATTATATATATAAAATAATTAATTGTCTATTACTTTTATACAGGCCCATCATTTATCCCATATCATTCACAAGTACATTTGATTGTAATAGCATATTAGTACTCTCAAAATAGATGAAGCGATGTTCCATTATTTTATATTCGTGATAGGTTTTATTAATTAAATTGATGATAAAACCCAGCAAGTAGGGTATCTAACAATTGTGGTAAAAAAGAGGTTTCCCTAGATTTTCTCAGGTTAACTTTGAAGAAGACAAGAATAGTGAAAAGAGAGTGAATAAATGGCAGAATATGAGTGGGGGTCTTCATCAATTCATTAGGTGTTCAGAGAAAAAAGAGCAAGCCAGGTTGTATAATTTCTCCCAGTCCACATACACTGACACATACACCCCCCTAACCCCCAAAAAAAAAAAAAAAGGGTGGGACCCACTCGTGCAATCTACCAAAACGTCCTTATAAACGCCGCCGGCCTTTCCACGCAACCTCTTATACTCACATTAGATTCCTCAAATCTGTTCTCATCACAAACAATCACACACCAACGAATCCCAGGTTTTTGTTTTGTTTTTGTTTTTGTTTTTGTTTTGTCTTTCCATTCCGATTTTTCTCTGTCTCTCTTCGTATCAATTCAATTTTCCCCAACCCCAACAATTTCAACGCAACCGTTTTCTCCATACCCATCATCGATCCTCCTTCTCAGAACTTCAGAATCAATGATTGTTTTTTTTTATTCATGAAATTTCAGGTATAATTATTACAATTACTGTTCCATTTCTTACTTTTATGTATGTAAAATTTGATCTCAATTTATATATATATATTTTTGACTATGTCTTGGAATTTAGTTATGATATGCAGGTAGGTGGGATTATTTAGTTAGTTAGTTAGTTGAAGGTTGAAGATTGAAGAAGAAGATGTATCACGCAAAGAAATTCTCTATGACGAGCTTAGTGCCTCACAAAACACAAGGTGTTGAGCTTGCAGCTGTTCCTCCTGTGAAAAACACTGCTTCTTCTGCTGCTGCTGCTGCTGCTTCTGGCTCTGGCTCTGGCTCTGGCTCTGCTGGAGCTGGGAAGCAACGTTTGCGATGGACTTCTGACCTTCATGACCGTTTTGTTGATGCTATCACCCAGCTTGGCGGACCAGATAGTGGGTATTTTCTTTTTTATTGTATTGTATTGTATTGTATTCTACTTTTTGTTCATAAAAAAAAGGGGAAATTACATAAGAAGGTCCAAAGTTTACACTTTTTAAGTTTTCATTGAATTTTGTTCCTCAATTTATGAAACTATTTCAATTGGGTGTATCTGTAGTATTGTTCGTCGAGAATAAATCTAGTCTCACACCCAATTTCAGAAACATGTACCACCTCGCGGTGGTGGTCTAGTGGTAGGAAGCCCTCATGGCTCATCAGCTTGTGAGTCTGAAAAGCAGTACGCCCTACTATTGTGCGGGTGGTCTCACGCCATTTATGAGTAGAGTTTAACTAGACCGCACTTTTGAGCTCCTTTTTTTCATTTATTAGAAGAAAAAAAAAATGTTCACAAACATGTTGGAGTTGTCAAGTGTGAGTGATGGACACTTTCTACCCACCACTTGTTACATGGACCCGCCTCTTTTTTTAACCACACACAATCAACCACTTAGTGAAATTGTGGAATTGCGAGTGTTGGTAGAATTATTGTAATAAAATTTTGTATTCCGCCTAGATAATCAATTTTGATTTACTGGCAATTAACTCTAAGTAGAACTTTTTCCCTCTAAATGAAGTCTTCTTTCTCTCTAACATCTCTGTTCAGTGGTTGCCAAATTAGTTTATGAACAATTATTAGTGAAACACAGAGTTTAATCATGATTTTTTCCCCCAATTATTACCTAGAATAATGGAGATGAATATTGGCTTCAAATTGAAACAATTTTGTAATTGGGGGCTTTAAATGACAAAATTATAAACATAGGTCCTACTCTGAAAAATGATGCAGGCTTTGGGCCTTTTTCTGTAATTTCCCCAAATTTTTATATGTCAGTGGTTTTCTTTATAAATTGAATAACAAGAAAATAAAAAATACTTTTTGTAGTATATTAATTAGACCAGACTCCATTTGTGATTGTTGTAAGTTTGTATGCTAGTGTTTATGTTGATTTGGATTAGAAAGATGTTTTTTACTTTTAGTGTATGTTGTGTTAAGGTCTGGCATCAGAATGGGTGATCTGTTTCGTTGATGCATTGCATTTAGATGACCTGTCTTTCTTTTATTTATTTATGTTCGGAAGGTTAAGTTTTTAGCCTTTGGATCTTTATTTAGCTTCATTTGTGGTAAGATTGTGTTGGACAGAGATAGAGGTTATGCAAATAGGAAGATGATATTTAGATTATCATTTGACAAGCTTACACTTGCAAGTGATATCTCTGTTGTTATATGTATTGTTGGATAATTTATGATCCTTTCTATGTAGTCTCCAATTACCTTCTCTTTCTTAGTTATGTTTTTATTTTCTGGGGGAAGACTTTTCAGTGTTGTACTTCTGGTTTAAACTTTTAATAATTGTTTGAGCTATGCATAGTGTATTAGTATATATATTTTTAATTAAACCCCCAATTAGAGGTGGCGAAGTTGGCAAACTAAGTATTGGTTTTGTTTGTTCACAATATGAGTCAATTTGATTACTTCAACTTAAATTTGCTATATTTTCTACTTAGTTAATAACTAACGACTTTACTTATCTTGTACAACCAATTTTATTTGAACTACACGTGTAACATGTGTATGTGTGTGTGTGTGTGTGAGAGAGAGAGAGAGAGAGAGAGAGAGGGGTTGTTGGAATCCTGCTGTGATGGTATGGGCATGTATATTTTGATTAGATACTTTTATGCTTTGAAGTTGGGTAACTTAGGCACTTTGTCCTTTTGTCCTTTTCTTTCTACTGCTCTTACTGGGAATCATCTGATTCTCTGGTGGCTTTTTGCAATTACATTTGGTAGTTAATTACACTTGATCCCTTTTTACAATATATTAGAGCAAACTGTTTTAAGAAAATGATGTATGGAGAAATTATGGATATGTTGACAACTACTGAACAGTCAGGCTACTTGGATAATCCAATTTTGTCAGATTGTAACTGGGGAAGGAGATGGATCGTGTCTGTCAAACTCATTCATTTATACTTACCTGCATGAGGATGAAATTGCATAACCAATAATATCCTTTGAACAGCTTAAAACTATGCTTATCTAGCTGCATTATCCATAGAATTGTACATCTAGTTGTATCCTGTGATTTAAAACCAAGATATCTGATACAGGTTGTGATCAATCTAGATGATTAGGGCTAACTTGTTACAACAGTGCATTTTGACCTGGTTGAGATGTAACATTACAGAAATGAGTGTTCTTCCTGCTTATGGGAGGAATTCTTAGGAGGGATTATTAATGGAACCAATTTATTCCTTCTCACTAAACTCCCAAACAGAGGAATAGATGCATCATTTCTTTAAAATCCCTTTTAATCCATTCCATTTTCCCCTTCCAAACAAGCTGTTAATTACTTTTGTGATTTAGTGTAGCCTTTTGGTCCCTCAATTTTGATCAACTCATGTCTTCATCCTTTTTTTTTTTTTTTTTTGGTGCTAATAGGCATGTCTTCATCCTTAATTTTATGTGTTTGCACGATTTTTTAGAGAAAAAAAATCTGAGTTAGAATGAAAAGCTGTTTTTGGTGATAAAGTACTTGAGAAGTACCATCAAATGCAGCGCAGTCTGTATGAACTGTCTTATGAATGGGAATGCTACATTGCTTGCTGGGGGTACAGCATAAAAAGGAAGGAGACAATTAATGAAATGAAACAAAGTGACTAAGGGGATGCTTGGTTACACAAGAACGTGTACACCACTAGTTTCATAGAAGGTGAAGAGCCTAATGTATTGACTATGAAGGTGGCTGTTACCTACATCGGCACTCAAATTCCTTCATTGTTATTGCCTGGCCTTTGTTGATCAACACCTGAATTTGATAATAGTACTGATACCAGAACATTTGAAAAGTGAGTACAATATTTGTGGGTTTGTGCAGTTGGTGTTTTGGCTGTCATGGATCCAAATCCTATCAACTACTTGAATATTGAGATCTAGTAGGATACTGATATTTCTTTTTAATTTGCCAAAAAAAAAAAAAGCAAAAAGATTTTGTTTGTAGATAAAAGAAACTTTATGCTGGAAATGGTAGCTATCATAGAGATTAAAAGTGATTTTTATAATAAATAAATAAAATAGAGATTGAGTGATGATAAAAAACGGGAATTATAGCTTATTCAGTTTTCGAATTTAATCTACGATTGTACAATTATGATTTTTGTGTTTGTGATGATGATCTTCTGTGTGTGTGTGTGTGTGTGTTCTAATCGCAACCTTTTTAGTATAATATATTTTTCCTTTTGAACTGCTTGCATGGAAAATTTGCTTTTTAGAAAAATATATGGCTTTTTGGTTATATATATCATAGTATCCAATATATATAATATGCCCTAAAATATGTAATGTTTCATGGTGTCAAGAAAACGTCTATCTGATTTCACTGTGAAAATTGTTGCTAGTTGACTGAGCCTACCATGCACTGGCTCTTTGGCAGCTAAGCAAATTTTTAAGATGCCAGTGCTGAGTGTTAAAATTTCTTGTCTACTAACTACAAAGAGATTACAGCATTTTGGAAACAAATTTGTTTGCTTAAGAGCATAATTTTTCAAGAATGACCCTCAAATCTGAAATAATATTGAAAGACTGTAAACTTGTTCTGGGGCCATGACATGCTCTGCTTCTTTGCTCCACCTCTGAAAATATGTACTAGCTAACATTATGTAAACTATTCATAACAAAGAGTAAATCACACTAGCTAATGCCATGAGCATGCATAAATTTGGTTCAACATTGTTATGGTTCTGTTTGTGTTATGATTTATTTCATGAGCAAGACATCACAAGGGGTGGCATGATTAGCAAACTGCTTATTGACGTTGTGATGTTTAACTGTTAGGATACTCAATGCGGATAGTTTATTAGATATACTAACACTCCTTGAGCATTTAGAGAAAGATTTGTAAGTTTTCATGCCAAATTAATTTTTATGAGGGCGGTATTTGTTTTAGGTGGTTGAATTATATTAAATTTAATGTGGTGCAAACTTGTCTTTGGTGGGGCTAGAAATTCCAATTAGGAAACCATTAATGCAGGAGCAAGTTAGAGCGCATGACTCATCTTTTCCTACATTGTGCAGTGGCTCAGGAGTTGTGGTCTTTGGCATTCTGTTTGTTTGGTATTTCCTAGGTGATGCCTTCTTCTGTGTTGGAATTTTATCTTGTTGGAAGGGATATTTTGGCAAAAGAAGCAATGGGTAGATTTGGAAAATTGTTTCTTTGTGTTTAATGTGATGCCTTTGGAGAGGAAGAAATGCTTGATGCTTTAAGAGGAAAGAGCTGTACACGATGAAGTTGAAGTTTTTGTTTTTGAGGACTTTATATGACTAGACTTTGACTTTTCATACATTTTTTTTTACTGTGGACTTCCCTGCATTTCCGTTAACCTTTATTTAGTTTTGACTAAATATCATTTTTGACCCTTAAGGTTTGGGGTTATTTTTATTTTGGTTCCCAAGTTTGAGAATTTTCTGTTTAGTCCCTTAAGTTTGCAAGTTTTCAGTTTGGTCCAGCACGTTTGATTCCCTTTCCAAAATAGTCCTTCCGTCCATGTCCGTGACAAATCTGGCCATTAGAGAGAGAAAAGACATTGTTTTGTTGGAACTAAACAGCTAGATTAATCACGGAGATTGGACAGAATGACCATTTTGAAAATGGAATCAAGCTTGGTGGACCAAAATAAAAAAATCTCAGACTTAAGGGACCAAAATAAAAACAACCCCAAACTTTAAGGGTCAAAAGTGTAATTTAGTTTAATTACTTAAATTGTATTGGGCTTTTCCTTTGTATTCTCCCCATGTACTAGGGTTGTGTCCCTTTTGCACTTTTCTTTTAATGGATTTTTGTTACATAAAAAATAAATTAATTCAACGCTATCAAAATTCTGCCCTGCTTCAAGCCCTTATGTCTGTAGTGGTCCTAGAACAAATCCTTTCTTGCCCAGAAGTGAAAATACTATCAGATTCCCCATTTAGAAAAAAAAAAAAAAAGAAAAAAAAGAAAAAAGAAAAAAAGAGGGTTTAAATTATGAAGTGGACTACCGTACACCCTTAGCATGATGGTCACTCCACAAGTATAAGTGCATGTGGAGTGTGGAGGGCAAGTCCCAAGGTTCAAGTTTCCAAGAGAAAACTTTACACGCATATACACCAATGACATCTTTTATCTAAATGGATATGCATCTACGGTTTGTGTTATTCTCTTCTTTTTACTTATCAAAAAAAAAAAAAATATATGAAGTGGATTGATTTTGCGGACATTTACTTGTAGCTCACAAGAAGTATGAAATTCTCATTTCTGAGTTGTTCAAATTCTTACATCTACATTTTGTATTAAATGCTGGTTTGAATGATGATTCGGGCCCGTTTGGTAATGTTGTTCTAATAACGTTATTTGTATTTTTTGAAAATACGTGTGGGTGAAAAAGTGTGTGGAAATATGTGTAATGTTGTTTAAAAATTGAAAATATGTGTTTAAATACATGTACCAAACGGTTTATGGGTTGTTGGATATTTTTAGTGGCTTGCTTTTATTTTGACATAGATTTGTAGATAGCAACCGTTGCCCTTAATATGCAAGTTTATTCAGCAGATATTGATGGATTAAATATATACTTATAATTTCTATTTATTTGGCTTCAGGGGCAACACCAAAAGGTGTTCTAAGAGTAATGGGCGTACCTGGACTAACCATTTATCATGTGAAAAGCCATTTACAGGTGCAGATCTTTTCGTTTATATACATAGACACAGAGATTTGAATGTTTATATATCTGAGTATCTGAAATTAAGTGGAAGTTGTCTGTTTTCTTCTTCTTCTTTTTCCATAGAAGTACCGTCTTGCAAAGTACCTTCCAGAATCTCCTGGTGATGGCAAAGGTGCCCCATTTTCCTTTCTCTCTCTGTATTTCAGTGATAGAATTTTGTTTCTACAATTTGGGTGCATGAATCTAAATCTGGAGAATTCCACTTTTGACCTTTAGGTTCTAAAGATGAGAAGAAAAGTTCTGGAGACAGCCTTTCTGGCTCAGATTCCTCCCCGTGAGTCTTGGACCTCTTTCAAAATGATATACCATGTTACATGCACAGTTCTTTGGGTCATGTTCTCTTTACTTCTAATAATGTACAAAGTCTTCCTGTTCTTCAGGGGAATGCAAATTAATGAGGCACTGAGGATGCAAATGGAGGTTCAGAAGCGTCTTCATGAACAGCTTGAGGTTTGGTCTCATGCTCTCATTTTGCTTTTATAATTGCTGAAAGAGGGTTATAATTTTGTCTGCAACTCTTTAACTTGTAATTTTAGTTGACTAGTTTTGCATTTTCCTTTGCGAGAAAGGGTGGTATTTTAGGAAATGTCAATATATTGAGGGGAACGGAGACAGCATAAGAATAGGATATCTTTCTAAAAAAACAAAAAGAATAATACATTATAAAGAATATACACTACTAAATGGAAAAGAAATCCTGAATGCATAATCTCACTCCAGCTTGAGTCCATCAAGGAGGATATAACTGTCCTCTGGAACGCAACAATGTACATGCCTTTTTCTGCCAACAAGTCTGTGGCTTGTTCTACAATGACTGTCTATATTTGCAAGCTTTAGCTAACTGAAGGTTTGTTAAGGCCGTCTTTCTTTAACAACTTCTATCAAGTCTCATTTTTATTAGCCAGAAAGGGAAAAGAAAACTGAAGTAATTAGAAATTGTTGTATACATCATAGGTTATTTACCTTCACCCTTAGGTTCTGTTCCTTTACATTTTCTGCATGCTGTGATGATTGTCATTTGCATGGATGGAATTAGCAAATGGAGTAGTGGCTTTGCTTAAGGTTCTCGGATATACTTATTAGTTATTGTGTTTGGCAGTGAATTTGTCTAGCATTAGGTCAGATATTTCATGTGGCTCTTTATCTGTTTGTTGCACGTTTATTTTAAGCATAGCAAGGTTTGTTATTTGTATTTTTTACTGATTTATTTGGAAAACACATCGCAGGTTCAAAGACAGTTGCAAATGAGAATAGAAGCACAGGGTAAATACTTGCAGAAGATCATTGAGGAGCAGCAGAAACTAGGTGGTGCATTGAAAGCTTCCGAGACCTTACCATCGGATGAGGCTAAGCAAAAGCCATCTGAGTCAGAACCAACTGGTGATGGCTCTGCCGGGCCCTCTTCGCCCCGAAAGAAACAGAAAGTGGATGATGGACCAACAGATGGCTTCACGATCTCCTCAGTGCCACCAAAAAGTGACCAGAAGAACGATTTTGTTGGTCAGTGGGAACGCAACTTGTATGGAAGTGATGCCGGGTTTGGATTAGACTTGGAAACTGAGTTCAAGGGGGCAGAAGATGATGGTTCAAAATAGTAATCGATGTTGTTAATTTAAATGTAGTCTTTTGTAATGCTTGTGGCAGAAATTATAAACCACGTTCTGTGTAAATTTATACATGCGTCCATTTGTAAATGTAATTAAATACAAAATCTCTAGTTATTCTCACGTTGGTGTAAATGCCTTGTATTCAGCTGTGGAACGTATCAGATACGTTGTGAGCTGGATCAAATGTGCTTCTCTTTTCAATATGTTTAAGGTGCGCGTTATTGTTTGTTGGGTTTTTGTCTTTTTTTCCTTTTTCCTTTTTCCTTTTTGTTGGTGTGTAATGAAAGTTGATCCTCAGTACAACAATTAAATAAGTAATTTTCCAAACTTTAGTCCGCTATCTAGGAATAGCTTATTATGACAGACTTGTTAGATATCTATCTCTCTCATAGCGTGCGCAGATTCTACCTACTGCGGAGTATCATAGTAGGAAGTAGTCCTTAGACTTCTTGTGGGTTCCACCCCAGTGAGATGATGGATACATATATTATCTGTAATATCGCCTCGGTCAATTTCTAGAGGGTTTCTAGAGGGGATATTTTATGAGACGCAATCTCTGTGAGCTTGCCACATGGAGTGGGCTACTCATAAGACCACAAGTAGTGACGCCTAGGATCTTTGAAAATATACTAATTTTCAAACAAATCAAAATTTGAAAGGTAATATAACAAAAATAGTCAAATACCACGTTTTGGTAAAATTATTAGCAATCTAGCATTGTTTAGAAAATATATTGGGAAGTACCACTTTTTTGGTACTCGAGTTTCAGGTGTTACTCAAGTTTAGTGAACTTGAGTTACTAGAGATTCTGTTGCTGTGGCACAGGTTGAGCTGGATTGTGGGCATTAAAAATGCCAGATGATACTCGAGATTCTTGGACTCAAGTACTGTGTTAGTTTAGTACCCGAGCTCCCTAAACTCAAGTATGGCTCGGGTATAACAGTTGAAAGCAACCAGACTCGTACTCGAGTTTATTGGACTCGTGTATTGTGTTAGCAGTATTTGAGCTCCATAAACTCGAGTATGGCTCAAGTGTACAGGCAAAAGCATCCACACTCATACTCATGTTTATTGGACTCAAGTACTATGTTAGCAGGACTCCCACAAACTCTGTTGAAAGGAAAATTCATATAATAAAAAAGTAAATATAAATGTTGTAATGTATGCCTAAGGATCCATGACATCCACAATGTGACGATTGTAACAAAAGTAACCTTGAGTTTGATCAAACACCCCAAGAGGTGCACCTCAAAGGGCAGGTAAAATGAAGGATATATTCTAAAACATGCACAAATTCATTTTGATAAAGGATATCAGTTACTTGGTAAGTCTCCAACGAATGTCTAAAACCCTAACACAATTTTGGGTGAGTCACAAACCAAATTGTGTTATGTCACCCAAGTAAAATTTTCAGGTCTTAGTGCTTTTATATTAAGCCATATGCATAAGTCAAAATTAAAATCTCTTTCATGTAATAAGTACATCATTTTGATCAACACTTTGGAGCCAAAATTTTATATCACCCATCTATCTGACCAAGATAGAGCAGGTCTTGGAAAGTAGAAGACATTACCACAGGCCTTTATTAATTATCATGATAGCTCCTGCACAAGCTATTGCTGAGGCTTTACTAAGAAATTACCTGAATGAAGTTAATGAAATGTTCAATATGGCCATCGATCTCTCCACCTTACTGTATGAAGCATTTCCAACTATAACCAAGTTTGATGATCTATCATTTACATTTACATATAGAGAGGAATTATAAATGGTAAAAACAATGACAAAAGCAATATTTCCTCCACTTCTGGATGTGTGGGAGGACATTGAAAATGGGCCTGGTTGAGAGCTTTGATGTCTGCAACATATATAAAACAAGAAACACACATAAGACACAACAAATAACCTATATATGAGGATTAAATGCAAAATTTTCTAATGGTAAGAAATAATACAAAATCATTTGACCACAGAGAGAGGAATGTTACAATTGTTACAAGAAAGTAGATGTATACATTGCACTACTTTTAGAAATGTCCATAAGTCATAATTTCCTGTAAAGAGGAATATTAAGTATTAACATTGAAATGACCCTTCTGTCATTTATTCTCCAAAAAAAAAAAAAAAAAAAAAAACATTGAAATGACCCCATAGTGTTGTGTGCATGTCCAAGACAAATTAAAAGGTAAGACTGAACATCTAATGATTAAATCTCAGTTAAATCTACAACAAACCAAATCAAAGTTCCAACAATTTTTTGTTCCTGATATCTGAAGGGAGTCCTAGGGTATGAAGACCATGTATTACTAAGTAGAAAAAAGAAATCATGGCCAACCCACAAATGACCTAACACCCTTAAGAGAAAGGAAAAAAATGAAAAACATTGCATTACACATAGGGCAGTTACATATTACATTACATTAAACAATTAGTATGCAATTTTTGCAACAAACCAAATGGCAATGCTAATGACTTTTTGTATGCATCCTATAGGAAAAGTAGCTTATAGTATAAATGCCATATTTGGTCCTTAAAATTTTATCAAATTTTTCTCAAGTTTCAAAAATACATAATTGAATGGCATATAGCATGCATTTTGATCTAATTGTGTATATCATGCATTTTGTTTTAAGTTGCATTTAGAAGGATGCCACAGTTCAAACTTAGCATACCTAGTTTGTGAGACCACCACTCGTCAGTACCTCATTCCGCTTAGGGCATGTTCTTCGGTTATGCCCCTCTTGGTTACACAACCCACATTGCACCTTCCTTCTCCCCCCTTTCCATGGTTTGGTTCTCGACTGTTTCCCACCCTCGTCCATCTCATTCCTGATTCGTGTTAAGACAAAGCGACCTTTCTTTCGGATCAATTGGGGGTTAAGGACGACCCTTCGAGTTTCTTTAAGATCCAGCCATGATAATCTATCTTTCATCGCAAGGAAAATGGGAGCATAGCTAATACAAACTGCAATCACATCCAGCCATGATATCTTGTATAGTTTCCATTTCTGACATATGCAAGTTCTTTGCAGCAGATTAACTCCATGTATGTGATCCCCATGTCCAACAGTCCCTGGATTATGCGGTGTTTCTACTTGATATGATTGTTGTTGCGTGCTCAATCTCGTCACCTTGTGATGCTCCTCCTTCTCCTTATTTCTCATGAAGATATCCAAGGCATATTTACACCATTTTTTCCTCGAATTCAATTGCGCTATGCTCTTATTGTGATGATCATCAAAGTAAGCATTCAGTTTAAACCATGTGTATTTTACCATTGCCACAATGGGCAGGCTACGAGCACCCTTTAGAACACCATTGAAGCACTCAGAGACGTTTGTAGTCATCGCCCCATAATAGTAACCCTTGTCAAAAGTTAGAGCCCATTTGTCTTTGGGCACATCCTTTAGATATTGGTGCGCATCCCAATTAACATTCTTAATTAATTCGAAGGTGGCATTGAACTTTCGCTCCTGGGTAGCACTTGTTGCCCTCCATACTAGATTCTTTAAAGTTTCATTGTTTCATCTAATATTGACATTACTGCATAGATGACGAAGGCAGTAATGATGTTCTGTCATGGGAGGCTGCAAAAAGTCTCGACTAGTGTCTCTAAAGACAGCTTGTATCCCAGGGTGTATGTCAGATATAACAAACAACTTGCTCCTGTCGGTAACATACCTTCTTATACAAGCCAAGAACCGACCCCAAGTTTCTGTGCTCTCACTCTCGACAACGGCAAAGGCTAGTGGATAAATCTTATTATTAGCATCTGTCGCCATTACAATCATCAATTTTCCTTTATATTTTCCATAGAGGTGGGTTGCATCATTGCTGATCACAGACCTACAGTGCTTGAACCCAACAATACATGGACAAAATGCCCAAAATACGGACTTGAATGTATAGGCTACCCATTCATAATTATCGTCCACTAGTAACTTATACTTTGTACCCGGACTTGCATCCTTAAACCCTGCCAAAAATGCCGCAACTCTACATAATACTCCTTAAAATCCCCGTATATAGCTGCAATAGCCTTTTGTTTGGCATCCCATACCATGTATGTGAACCATAATGATTTGCGTTAGAAATGAATACAAGTTAAATAATTATAGTTGAAGAAAACAAATCAAGACTTGTAAGGCTATAAGATGAAGATAATATTTCTTTCTCTTTATTCCTTTTTCTTTTCTTTTTTTCAATTTCATTTTTCATAAAATAAAGTATTCATGGGTTTTGGGAAAAAAGATTATGCTTATACTTCCATGAAGACCGATGTCTCTACATTGTATTGAAAAAAGAATGCAAGTTAAAGAATACCTTGTAGTGAGATACTTCGTGTTTTAAGTCTGCCAAAGCAAGAAGGTGTAAGTTCTTTATCTTATACGTAGGATCTTCTCATATATAGCACTCAAGTATGTATGTTAGGAACACTGAATCAAGCATCCGACATTGTCTCCCTTGCAACAAATCATACAGACTGACTATGGACAGGAATTATTCTTGCAACTCACCATAAGCCTCTCTGAGTCTGAATGCTCAGTTTTGAAGCTAAAATTCTCTTGCACTACATACCAGGTTAACACATATCGCACCGCCAATTTAGTCGAGAATACCATCCCTTCTATTGGCTGCTAGGGGTGTGCAGAAAACCCACCGACCCGACCCAACCCAACTCGACCTACCGGGTTGGGTCGGTTTTTAAGGCTTGGTGGGTTGGGTTAGGTTACAAAAAAAAAAAAATTATAGCGGATCGGGTTGGGTTTGGGTTATAAAATTACAAACCCACCAAATCCGACCCAATCCACCCATATTTAATATATATTTAAAATATATTATATATTTAATAATTAAAAAAAAAAAAAAAAAAAAAAAAACCAGCTGTAGAGCAGCAATTCTTCAGTTCCTTATACTAATACTAATTTAATATATATATATATATATATATATATATATTTATATAAAATATATTATATAATTAATAAATTTTTTAAAATAACCAGCTCTTCCTATCCTATATAAAAGTCAATTAGTTCACACAAATTCTAGTAAATTACTATTGTTGTTTAGTCATTAGCATTGTTTGCTTTTAAGGAGTTATATTGATACTAATTTTTGGGTTTTTTAATATACTAATATTTATATTTTTTTTCCACTCAATTTAATAATAATAATAATAAAAATTTGTAAAACACATGGGTTTAACCCGACTCATGTGGGTTGGGTTGGGTTGGGTTTGGTTAGATTTATGTGATGGGTTGGGTTGGGTTGAATTTTTTTTGACCCACCATGGTGGGTTGGGTGAAAAAATCCCCTCAACCCGACCCATGCACACCCCTATTGGCTGCTCCCTAAGCGTTCAACTTGATACTTCCGCTTGCATAACCGGTGATGGATCAAACATATTATCCCAAGTGTTTTTAGTGAACCATTCCGGCGAAGGATTGGGACCGGGGCATGTGTCTCTATTCTCTTCTACAACCACCTCTTCGATATGATCAACATCCTTATGTTCACCCATGGTATCTAGGAGCTCCTCGAAGTCATCCCTAGTAACATCAATATGGGTTGCATCATCACCAAGTTCGTGATCATCTTCATTTTCAGATGTGCCCATATGCACGTCATAAAACTCATTAACTCTTTAGGTAGGTAACTGCTTCTCTTTGTAATGTCTTAGAAAAAAGTTTTGTTTTCCCAATTTCATTATTGAAAAGAGATAGATATTGTTGCAACTAGAAAAAACAATACCTAGTACTAAACACAACTATAAAATGTGTCTTCAAATGTTAGTTGACTGTTTAGACATGAGATATTGCCTCTCAAACTACTATTTTCAACACACCCATCATGAGTGCTTCAAGTCCACTTACTAATACATTATTTTATGCTTCCTCATTCTTGCAAAGTTCTTATCAATTCCTGCAGTTTCACTTGCCTACTAACTATGGTTTGCTTTTTGTTAGGATTCCCATAACTTGATCAAATGGGTGTAAAAGTGAATTAGAAAAGCTAAAACATTCACAGCCTTAAGTGAGCATGCACCAACTCTAAATGAGGATGTCAAAAACTCTTACAATTGAGAATCTTTGAGTTCAATTATTTCCTACTTGACGGAAAGATATCACTTAATTTCACCCATACGGGTAACATCATCTCAACTTTGCATAGATATGACTAAAGGACAACAATATATTCTTAAGATGGTTTTTTCACCCCTTTAAGAAATGCCCACAGTTGAATTCAAAATAGTATTGTTAAGAGAAACACACCACTTGGAGGGCACCATTTTTGGTTCCACCCATGCCATTTGATATTGAAAATCATCCCCGTTTTCTTCTCCTCACTAGTTCCTTGACTGGTCTCACATTGCCTGAAAAGAACACAAACAAATACTAATATGCAAATCATTTAACTATAAAGATATGTATATATAATAAGTATTGAATCGAAGTACAGTACCATGTCTAGTCCCACAGTCAGGAGGATGTGTCCGTGTCCGTTGCGGCCTTCGCGATCGATCCTCAATATGTGAAGCCTCTGGTGGGGTGGGGGGGGGGGGGGGAAGGTGGGTATCTCTGTTTGGATGAACTCAATATGCACAAACTCAGTGGGGACAGCACTAGGGGTGGGCATGAATCTCATCTCATCTCTACCATGTACATTTGCAGGGGCAGTGCCGGTAGTTGGTAGGGGAGATGTATGGGTGGTGGGCAACAGAGATGTAGTAGAGGATGTGGGTGGACTTGTATCATCGCGAACCACGGATGGGGACCGAGATGTGTCGTAATGGGCAAACGTATAGGATGGACATGCATCATCGTGTGCCATGGATGGCAGTGGACCGGTCGCATCGCAGCCCATGTCATAACCAGTGTCCAAACACATCTCATTTGTTGTCTGACTTGCCTCCTCCATGGTGTGGTCATGCATGGGTGTGTGATGCCGACTAGATGTCAGATGTCGATTAGATGTATGACGTTGACTAGATTGACGACCTCCATGACCTTGATGTCCACCTACTTGCCGACCACGCCTTACAACAAATTCATTTGTGTTGCCCACAGCGCGTGCATCGTCCAAGGTCAACCGACTGATCTCTTTAATAGCTTTCAAGGCATTAATATAGTCGATGTAGATCTCGGACCTTGGTTCACACTTCGCCATAATCTTCAAGTGTGATTCAACCTGTCACAAGTATACAAGAGTAGTGTTAGTAGGTTGAGCTAAATTATGTGAAGCGATGACATTTATAACGGAACAACCTTTGTAAACTTATTAAAGTGTCCTAGTACAAGGTCTCTTTTGTAATATAGCATAGAGTGCGAGGACGAAACCACATCATATACTCATCATTGTAGCTTATCTCCTCATGAAAGGGTGGTGCATCAGTAATTGCGGCGTGCGCATCCCATATAGCAATATGCATGGCATGTACTTCAACCCAGTTTCTGTCTAGCTTGCCCTGGAGTGTTATCTTGTGAAGTTCAATCTAAGTATCGACATTGACTAGCATGCCTTGCTTCATCCCAAACTATCGGAGAACACATTTGGGGTGATGGCTTTCAACCACCTAAAAATGTATGAGCGGTATGATAGACCTCCATATATGTTGGCCTGCCATACAATATATAGGCAGGGAACCCAACACAGACTTGTATGGCTCCTAGACAATTTGCAATGATCCAACAAATGCAAATAACCATATTAATAATACAATTAGAAAAAATGTGTAACGAATGTGAATAATACATGCCAACAATGTTTAACTCAAAAATAAAAATGTTTATTCATTCCAAAGTGAATTGTAAGTACAACAACTACGTGCCAAAGCGGCCCCAACAAAGGCACGATACTTGATTTGGCTATAGCAAAGTAAGCGACGTACAATAAGTGCGTAGGACGTGCATTGGATGTTTAGTTATGCATTTAGCCCCTTTCCATCTAGCAAACAACACAAACATAACCTACATATTAGTTACTTACATAATTCTCATGTGAAAATGTAAAACAGTAACTATCTAAAATCCTACATACCTGATAACAAGTGGACTTGGCGGCAATGCTTGGTGTGGATGCCTCATCATAGGACATATGTGTGGAAACCTCACCCACGCCCACAACTAGACCAATAGTAGTGCACTGCCAATCTACTTGGCTGTCTTCTCTGATAACTTACAGAGGTGTCTATATAGCCAACTTAATGCTGCACTACCCCAACTATAATTCTTTCCGTTGCTGATTGGATTGAAAAATTGCAGATGCATAATTAAGAGTTGTTAGCCAGACTTGTCCATAAATAGCATACCATCCAACATCTCCAGTATGTAAAACCAAGCATACTACTACACAATCACCTCAGTGGCGTCAGCTGGGAAAGGGTTGCTAAATCACTTTTCAAGCCAACACGCTTTTACCCTCGGCCATTCCATCGCTGCAGTGTTCTTAACAGCATCGACTTCTATGTTCGGCGGCCTATACCCTAGCAATTTGGTGCAGAGGTTGCCCCAATCTTACATATGGGTAAATCTCACCACCGGCAAGCCATCTATAGGTACCCCCATTATAACCTCCATGTCTTGTAGCATGATGGTCATCTCACCGTGGGCAAGTGGAATGCATGTGTCTCCGGCCGCCATCTCTCCACCAACGCCGTGATCAATGCATGGTCAAGGTCTATATTTAGGACCCAAAGTAGCCCCTCTAAACCCGTATCTATGATATAAGAGGCAATCCGTGGATCTAACCCACCTTTAGGAACACTTATAAATCGATGACAACAAGTCAGTACACTTGGCAATCGTTGCAGTGTTCTTAACAGCATCAACTTCTATGTTCGGCGGCCTATGCCCTAGCAATGCGGCGTAGAGGTCGCCCCAATCTTACATATGGGTAAATCTCACCACCGACAAGCCATCTACAGGTACCCCCATTATAACTTCCATGTCATGTAGCATGATAGTCATCTCTCCGTGAGCAGGTGGAATGAGTGTGTCTCCGGCCGCCATCTCTCCACCAATGCCGTGATCAATGCATGGTCAAGGTCTATATTTGGGACCCAAAGTAGCCCCTCTAACCCCGCATCTATGATATAAGCGGCAATCTGTGGATCTAACCCACCTTCAGGCACACTTATAAATCGGTGACAACAAGTCAGTACATTTGGCACTTCCTACAAACGGAGCAGCATTGTATTAATAATAGCATTCATTAAGCACATAATAAATATGCTTAAAACTTAAATGCCAATGCTAGGGACAAGTGCATAGTAAGAAAAATCTTTATACTACACTACGATTTTGGACAAGTGCATACCTTGCCTGCCCAAGGATCATCCCAAAGTGAACTTGAACAATGCACAGGCTGCCTCGCCAATAAAGGTTGGATAGAGTGTCTTGCTCCATGTGGGCCCATATCTGACATAAATTAAAGCTGATTAATGGCCCATTGTACTTAAAAGTAATCAAATACAACAATATGCATCCTAGAAGCCAACCCAAACACAGGATAAACATGGAAGCCAAAAGGATTGAAAGGAGATACTGATGCATATCTAAAATTTTAAAATCCCAATAAATTTCCCAAATTATAATTTTTTTTTTTCTAAATATACGAAATTGGCCATTCCCTCACTTCCCCTAGTAGTGGACAATGAATTTTGCCAACAAAATTTCTCTCAATAAACAAATTAGATCAACCATCACTGAAGAAAGTGCAAACCTATCATGTTATCAAAATCACAATAGTTGAATAAAATATAGAAATTGTTAATTAGAACAACAACATAATATAATGCATCAATGTGATGAAGCCCTAACAAGTTTTCATAGCCACAAATTACCCACAAATTAATCCCAATCCCAATTATTGACATATACCCACAAATAACCCTAACCCCCAAATGCTCAAACAAATATTGAGATAAGGAGAATGTACCTTGTGATTCCAAACTGAAGATGCAGATCGAGAGTGAGAGTACAGAGCATGAGCAAGAAGGAGAGTACAGAGCGAGAGCGAGAACGAGACTAAGAGGGAGACTAAGAGCAAGAGGGAAAGTGAGAGTGAGAGCGAGAGCGAGACTAAGAGAGAGATTGAGAGTGTGTGGGAGATTGAGAGTGAGATTGAGAGAGTGAGAGGGAGATTGAGAAAGTGAGAGTGATGGGAGAGTAAGACTGAGTTGAAGAGAGGGAGATTTAGAGAATTAAGCATGGGTGTTAAAAACAAGGGCGAAAAAGTGTTTTCAATATAAACGAGTAGTACCTAGGTTGAACCCGACCATACTCGAGTTCACTGAACTCGAGTATGGTGGACTATAATTATGTGGAACCTGAGCCATACCCGAGTTCAGTGAACTTGAGTATGAGACTGGATCGTGGAAGTAATTAACCCGAGCCATACTCGAGTTTACAAAGTTTGGGTGCTGTGTATTTCAATAACACATTACTCAAGTCCACTAAACTTAAGTTCAGAGCACACAGTACTTGAGTTTCTTAAATTCAAGTACCATTTAGAACTCAAGTTTGAGAAACTCAAGTTCTAGAAAAGCAGTAGATTACTATTTAGTTCCAAAACAGTGCTAGATTGCCACAAAATTTGCCAAAACATGATATTTGGCTATTTTCACCAACATTTGTGTGTCTAAGCATGTGCACGCACACACACATATAGAAGATTTATGATAGGAATAAATAAAAAAGGTGGCAAAAGATACGAACTGTATCATAAGTTCTCATTAGAGCTATAATTTTGATTTGACAAAATTGGACCTGTGCTCATTATCATGCTCAAATCCAATGAATAAAAACAAGTAAAAGTAAAGGACTTTGGGTTATGTGGAAAACAAGTCAACTTGTACCAAACCCACCAAAATGATGAGTAAAGTTGATATGTGAGTCATATGGGTTGACCTAGTTTTTCTTCTTTTTCTTTTATTTTTTATTTTTGGAACCCCCCCCCCCCCTAAAATTTTAGGTTTGGAAATCAAAAAATTGATATTGATTCACAAATGTAAATTTGTATTGATGAATGATTAGATACAATTATCTGTTATTATAATCATATGATTCAATTTTGCTAGAAAAGTCTTCAATTTAAGAACCATGCCAATGTAATCTCAATTCAAACAAAAAGATTCTTTTGCTTTGATTGGAATAATATGGATTGAACTGTCTGTACATGGAGTTACAATGAATCATTGGGTTAGTCCTTGTTAGGGACTCTTTTTCTTCATGCTTTTTGTATTTGAAGGTGTGTGGTGGAGGCTCCTTAGGGCTGCAGAGCTTTGATATATTAGAGTTCTTGAAGTTTGATTATAATATAAGTTTGAGGTTTGGAATAACAATCTGAACAACAATATGTGTAATGGAGAATCTTAGGGGCCATTTGGTATGGATATTTGAGCAACAATTTTAAGTTTTTAAACAACATTACACGTATTTTCACATACTTTTTCATCTACACGTATTTTCAAAAAAATACAAATAACGTTACTAGAACAACGTTACAAAATAGACCCTTAGTATTTGAAGATTTAGATGTGGAAGTTTTTATAGAATTAGTCTTGAATCCAATAAAGTTTCAATGTTTGGAATTCTTGAAGTTCTTAGAAACTTTCAAAACTTTTAACTACCAAAATCGTCTGCAAAATAGAGTAACCACACTGCATAGTAGAGTGTGGTGTGGTGTGGTGTGGTATGTAGTTTTGTGTTAAGAAAATTGCACAAAATCGCACCGTACCGCACTTATATACATACATATATATATATATATATATATATATATATATATATATATATTATGAACTAGGTGTTGATGACTTGATCCTTTAAATATAAAGATGAGGCATTTCACACCTAAAAATTGTTGGACTACTTTTAATTAGCCAAAAACAAAGAAAAACTAGCACAACATTTTAAAAATTGGCCAAAACAAAGGATAAACTAGCTTTGGAATAGGCCAAACCAACCGAAAATTTTGGAAAATGTTGCAGCCCAAAACCAACCAAACTGAACACTAATACACAGTATAAAAATGCATATGTGACTGCAAAACTAAGGTGCGGTGTAGTGATGGTTTTAGTCAAACCGCACCTTGCAATGTGGTAATAAAAATGGACCAAAACTACACCATGAACATTTCTACTTTTGGAAAAATTATACAGTTCTCATGGTGGACCACGCCACTTGTCCACCATTCCACTAAAAAGCTCTCTTCTATTTAAAATTGCTGAGTTAGTTTATGATAAAAAAAAATTTAAACAGAAATTGATTTTTTTATTAAGCTGACTTAGCAATTTTAAACAGATGAGTCTTTTAGTGGAATGGTAGACAAGTGAATCAGTGATATGGTCCACCAAGATGACTGTATAATTTCTCCTCCTTTTGATAGTATTTAACCCTCCATAAGATTAATGATTACTTCTATTTATAAGAGCCTTGAGGAGGTTGAATTATACATGGTTAATTTTTATTGGTGACAAAGGTCATAAATTAATTAGAGGAACATTAGGTTTTGTTCTCCAAGGGACATATATTATTATTTGATTCACCTAATTCTTTTAAAAAAAATTCACTCCTTCAAGGACAATTGGGTGGTGAGCTTAATGAACTTGAAGGACATACTTTAAAAATAGAGATCGTAATCTAAGACATCACTTTCTAATATATATATATATATATAGTATTTTAATTTTAAGAGGCCCATAATAATTTTTAATTGGGCTAATTATGTCACTTTTTGTTAATTTTAATATAACAAATTAACAATATTGGTACACTTTGAAATTGTCTTCTATTTGTAACTCTAACTCCTCTCCATTTCAATTTTTGTCTATTCTCACGATTGAAATTAGATCTTAAAATTTTAAAGGGACAATATAAAATGGACATTTTCTAAAAGAGTGATGTTAGAGATATTACAAATTTTACTATATAAATCTTACCAACTAACTTGTCCTAAGCACCAAATATAATTCAAGTATTTATTTATTGGGCAAGACTTAGATACAATGTTTAGGTGCTATTGCTTAGGTTTCCATCTTAAAATTCTGTCATGTGAATTTTTCCTAATGGGATGGAAGTATATTTTTTTAATTATGTAGCCAGATGGCTAAATCTTAAGAAGTGAACTTAAGAAATAGCACTTAAAGTACTATATCTAAATTTTGTCCTTATTTATTAGTGGTTGAAACTCACCTATTAGATCTCCCAAATAAAAAAATAATAATAAAAAAAAAATACCAATCTCATATTAATTGTCATACAATTAGTTTGTAAGTTTTATATAATAAAATTTGTAAATATTTTTAGCATTTTGTTTTCTAACATGGAGAGGTTACAAAATTTCAAAATAATTGATAATTATTTTATTTATAAAATATTTAAATATAAATATTTAAAATTTAAAATAATAGTAATAAAATTTTAAGGGAAAAATGGTATATTATTTTGATGGGGAAATTACAGTAAACCCACTTGTGGTTTGACCTGTTTTCTCTTTGCCTACCCGTGGTTTAAAACTTAACACTTTGCCGACCTATGTTTAGCTTCGTTTGGTCTCTGTTACCCATCTTTGGCTTTTCCGTTAAAAAACAACTTTTACCACCAAAACATAACATAGCACGAATCAAAAAGTTAGGGTTTGAATTTTTTGAAAGAGTTTAGGTTTTGGGGTTTTGTGTCTCTATGCAAACTACTGGTCCTTTGTTGAAATTCCTTTGAAAAATAATGAAGAAAGGAAAAAGGCAAGAAAGATAAGATTGTTTATGATGAACCGTTAAAAAAGTTCTACATTAGGACCCACTATAGAGTGTAAATCAAAATTAAGACTCTTTCTTTTGTTGACTAGGAACGAAAAAGCATGAAAACACTGTAATAATGCACAAAATGTCTTTGTAACACTAAAAGAAAATATCTCTCTCATCTCTCATGCTAAAATTCAAAAAGCACTGTCTCAACGCCGTGAAATCGAGGTCACCATCGCCGTTGGTGGTAAAACTCATCAATGCCATACTGAGTTTACTTTGAACCCATTAGTCGATTCTTCGCAATGAGCCCATCTTTCCTCTGCTGCAACTCAACTTGCTACCACTCCTCTTCTAGCGTTGTCGACGCCACCAAAACGCTGTAGAAATCCCTCTGCTTACACTCCAACAACGACTCTCGATCCTTCAACGGCCGCTCCATTGAGGCCACTATCGTTGTCGTGAAATCGACAACCTTATGTTCAGGCAATTAGGTGTTGTTTTGCTCGGAAAAATTTGGGGGAAATGGCTCAAACGTAAATATCAAAGAATTCAAGGGCAAATCAGGGAACTTTTGGGGGTTTAGGTTAACGATGTCGTTCAATTGTACCGAATCGGAGGAGGAGACTTTTCTGGTGAGATAATCGAGCAAGGGTATTCGGTCAAGCAAAGTGGCGGCAGTGACTCCCTACGTGCGAGCCTTCTATATGTACTCGATGTGCTTGAGGTGGTGGTTGTTGATGAAGAATAGTAGGGTTTATAAGGTGTAGAGATTGCCTTGTTTCTATAACCTAAGCTCTTTTAAAAAATTCAAACCTTAACTTTTTGATTCGTGTTATGTTATGTTTTGGTAGTAAAAGTTATTTTTTAACGAAAAAGCCAAAAGTAGGTAATAGAGACCAAACATAGTTAAATACAGGCGGGCAAAGTGTTATGTTAAAAAAAAAAAAGAAAAAAAAAAGAAAAAGAAAAAAGAGGCAAAGGCATATGATTGAAAATATTGAAGCTTTTTTTGTTTTTTTTTTTTTTTTTTTGAGAAACACAGAAATATATTGAAGTTAGTTAACGTAAAATTTGTCCTTTTTTAGTGCAATTGTAAACCGAGCTCAGCTGAACTGAAAGTAAAGGCAATCCAAAATTCCAAAGAACCTAAACCCTAGCTTTGTCTCTCAGCCACACTTGTTAAGCTTTCTCTCTACTCTCTACTCTCTACCAATGGCGAGGAAGCGAAAGCTCGATTCCCAAACCCAATCCGGCGAACCAACAATCGAACCTCCACAGAAACAACAACAACAGCAGCAGCAGCAGCAGCAGCAGCAGCAACAGCAACAGCAACAACAAGAAAACATCGAATACGAAGAAGTCGAAGAGGAAGTTGAAGAAGAAGTAGAAGAAGAAGTGGAAGAAGACGAAGACGAAGACGAAGACGATGAAGATGACGAGGAACAACAACAACAAAATGCGGCCAATCAGACGGCTAATTCCACCTCCACCTCAGCCGGCGCTGATGGCGACGACGGCGACGGCGACGACGATGAGCCGATACAGAACCTTCTGGAACCTTTCAGTAAGGACCAGATTATAAACCTACTCCGCGAAGCAGCGGATAAGCACCGTGATGTGGCGGATCGGATCCGAAAGGTGGCGGATGAGGACCCGGCCCACCGCAAGATCTTCGTCCACGGTCTCGGCTGGGACACCACCGCCGAAACCCTAACCTCGGTGTTCAAGCAGTTCGGCGAGATCGAAGATTGCAAGGCGGTTTGCGACAAGATCTCAGGTAAATCCAAGGGTTACGGTTTCATCCTCTTCAAGAGCCGCCGTGGCGCCCGGAATGCTCTTAAGCAGCCTCAGAAAAAGATCGGAAATCGGATGACGGCGTGCCAGCTGGCGACGATTGGGCCTGTTCCGATGGGTAATTCTGCGGCGGTAGCAGCTACGTCTTCGGTGGCGGCCCCCGCGGCGCCGCTATCGGAGTATACGCAGAAGAAGATATATGTTAGTAATGTTGGGGCGGAGTTGGATCCAAGGAAATTGCTCGCTTTCTTTGCTAGGTATGGAGAAATCGAAGAAGGACCGTTGGGACTTGATAAGGTTACTGGGAAGCCGAAAGGGTTTTGTTTGTTTGTTTATAAGACAGTTGAGAGTGCTAAGAAGGCTCTAGAAGAGCCTCACAAGAATTTTGAGGGCCATATATTGCATTGCCAGAGGGCTATTGATGGTCCCAAGCCAAACAAGTCTCAGCAGCATCAACATCAGCAACAGCAGCAACACCAGCATCACCAGAACCCGAACCCACATACTGTGCCATTCCAGAGGAATGATAATCCTGGATATGTTGCTGGAGCGCCTGGTACTGGGCCGGGTCATTTGATGGCTCCTGCTGCAGCCGGAGCGGGAATGGGGTATAATCAGGGTGCTGCAGCAGCTCAGGCTTTGAATCCTGCACTTGGACAGGCCATAACGGCGTTGCTGGCTAGTCAGGGTGCTGGATTGGGGTTGACTAATTTGTTGGGGACGCTTGGTTCGGCTGCGGCTGCTGTGAACCCGGGTGTGCCTGCTGCAGCGGGGCATGGGATGCAGGGTGCTTATCCGAGCCAGACAAATATTAGTCCCGGAGTGATTGGAGGGTATGGAAATCAAGGAGGATTGCAGGGTGGTTACCCGAGTCAACAGATGGGTCAAGGCGGTTCTGGAAGAGGCCAGCATGGAGCTGGGCAGTATGGTAACATTGCTCCTTACATGGGGCACTAGATTGTCCCTCAGGTATTGCAGGTTCACACTCTTTCCTTTATAGTTTTGTGCCTTAGGTAATATACTAATTGATTCTAACTTGTAGAGAAGTATGGAAATTATGCAAAGGATAAAAAATTGTTTGTTATTTATCATTGTTCCAATGGCTAACATGATGCTGTGCTGTTATATTATATGGTATATGGTATGTTTATACCATTTGTTCTGCCTGTATTATCCTTTTCCGATGTTGGCGGTGCTCTACTTTTGGTAAAGGAAGGACTCTATAAGCTGGAACCAGTTATTCACATGAGTAAGATACTTATGTTAAAGGATGTGGACAAAGAAACCACCCAAGTGTTGGATTGATTCGATGTCATTGATTACTTAATGTATTTCTTGATTTTCCCATTCTTGACAATTAGAGTTAGATGGACCACTTTATTTCTGAATTTTCTGTTGATGATTTGCAATATAAGAGAGCTCTAGAGGCATTTAAGTACCCATACATGTTTGTATGCATTTATTTGTGCATGTATGCAGCTTGTGTATTGCATACCATTATGTAGTAATTCTCAAATTTTTGTGATTTTTGTCTGCTTTTTGATCCTGTCTTGTGTGGATATTTTTGAAAAGTAGTAGTTTCGCCTTATGCTGTATCTGTTGTCATGCTTACAGGAAGAGCTAATGGTGACCTTAATTTTTTGGTATGTTTGTTTGTGGGGGGGGGGGGGGGGGGAACCTCTTTATGGTCCTGCATTAGCATCAAGAACCAGTTTGTTTTTCTAAATTTTGAATTGCGATCATCTTCTGCCTTTATTCACCAGGTTTAATACAACTTCAATGTTTCTGTCCTTTCTCTCCCTAATTTCAAAGCTAATTTTCTTATCACATGGATTTCATGTCTATTAATTTTCTTATCGCATGGATTTCATGTTTATTTTTCTCTACAAAGGTAAGTGATACATTACATTTTAAACTACATCTTTAGCAAATTCTTCAAACTGTTTTCTGTTCTGTGCCACCATTATTTCTTCATATTTTAACAAGGATGGCTTCTCTTTGGAGTTCATAGGTTTAAGGATGTTATCGAATAAATTTTTCCACAATCTTGATTAAATATTGAACCACATAATTGTTTTTTGAACTTTACTCATATATTTTACTAATTTATCCGCTCAACCCTTTCTGTAAAGGATCTGGTCTTAAAAACCTTCATTTGTTTTCATGAAATCTTTTTTCATGCTTTCTTATTCATTTTGCAGATCCTACTTAGGTGCATCAGTCTTTTAGTACTGGCCTGGTGATTCTTCTGAAGTTTAAGGAGCTGATGCAAATGGCGTCTTTATATTATATGATGAAATGTTACTGTTTGGAAACTACAAGACCAGAATCTTAAAATTGTCATTTGGAGTTTTGGTTTTCCCTACTTGTTTTAATCCCCGTTTCTCTTTGCTTTCCTTTCAAAATATTGTAGTATTTTGACTTCCCATATATCGTTTAAACGCCTTGGAACTGTTTTATTATTTTCAAGTTAACATCTATTGTACTTCATGGAGTTTGGGAGTTTTAAACAAACGTACCTTTTGAAATTTCTGTGTTATTTATCAAATAATGGTTGTATTCTATGAGCCCTTGAGTTGGTTAATTGATGCTATGTATTTTACTTGGTTTTGATATAGTTGCTTTGGTTATTTGTGTCCTACATTTACACTCTTGAATCTGTTTTGTCTGATTTTGTAAATATGGTATGCTTAGTTATGGAACTGAATGGTATGTATCAAAAAAGATTTTATGTAACTGAATGGTGCTCCATAAGTTAAAAGGTTATGTATTACTGTGTTCTATTGAAATTTGAAGACCACATTGTTCATGATTATATCTTGACTGTTTTTTATTATTATAAAAATGGTATTTTATTGCGCACAATAATGAAAACGACATAGCCTAAAAGAATTACAAAAAAATTATGCACAAATGTATATCTAACTTCTTATCTGTTCAGTTTGCTTACAACTACTTCTACTGCAGGTAAGGCTTTCATGCAGGTTTACAGGCCATGGTTTTTACTACCTTGCGTTAGTGTGTTACACTCTAGCAATTACTTACCCAAAACACATGCTCTTGGGGGGTGGAGTACACTAGGGAATAGGCTAAAATGTATGCTTCCAGATTTTTTTACTTTTTATCTCACCCTTTTTATTTTTAAATAAAACCCCAAAACTAGCTTTTTCCGAAAATAAGCTAACTTTTATCTTTTTGTCTCACCTTTAGCCAATAGGCTATCAAATGGGTTAGTTGGAAATTTCCCTGACTGCAAATATTTTGTGGAGATTTGAAATGATGTTTTTATTTGTGGTCCTAATAGGCAGATTCATGGATTTTCCCCCTACTTGGGCCTGAACACTATAAGTATATGGTTATTTGTCTGTTATTTTGGTAAAGAGGATCTAAAGTACTTTTAGTGATTCAATTTTTTTCAAGAAGGGGTGTGGATTTTGTGGTTTACTAGGATAGATTTGTGTTGCTCCAGCAGCTGCCATTTTCAGTCTTAGAGGTTTCAAATGTATATGTTTTGGGTAGTTCTCTCTCTCTCTCTCTCTCTCTCTCTCTCTCACTATATATATATATATATATATATAGGAAAGGAATAAGCTTAAAATACAACTCTATCCTAATATGATGAATTGGGTGTTTAAGTGTTTTGTTGACCCCACTTTCATGCTTCTCACAACCAAATAATATTGGAGGCCGATTTACCAAAAAAATATTATTGGAGGCCTGCTCTGTGATTGCTGCAACAGATTTGTCAGGTTGCTGATTTTCCTAAGAGAACTATGTGACTTCATCAAGTAGAAGGTAACACATTAGACTTACAGTTTGATGATTGATTTCTTGTTCATATTACAATCCTATTTGCTCCATGTATTAATTTATGAGGGTTTTTGAAGGCTAGTGTGTCTGTCACATTCAAGCTGTGTGTGATAATTGATAGCCCATTGCAATATGTGATGAATGCTTGACACAATCTATGAAGTATATGGTCATTGGAATTTTTAAGTTGCAATATTTATCGTATGTTATCTGGTTGCCTTCAAGATTTGAACAATAAATATTATTATATGAACTTTTACAGATGAATGATTTAAAAAATGCCGTGGTCTCTAGTTTGCTATAATATATCAATTTTTGTGGAAATTGCTTTTCAAGTTTGTTGGTATGCCAGTTGACACATCTTTTGGTGAGAGATGTCGTAAATTTTCACTCTACCAGTTGTCTTATTGGGATGAGGAAAGATGTGCTGCATACTGGGTTGTAGTATGTATATTAATATGGTGTACACTACCCTTATGTGTATACATTAGGTTTTTCAGTTAAATTTCAATACATTCCTCACGATTAGATAAATATTTCTTAATGCTTAAATGAGATGTTTTACCCCTCTCACAAATTTTTTTACCACAATTACTTTTTAAATATTTATTACTTTATTTTATTCAATGGTTGAGATTGAGAGTTGCTTTTTTCAACTCTCAATCTCAACCACCCAATGCTATTGTATCAGGTGCAATACCTGGATTTCAATCCGGTTATTATATGTTAAACATATTTATCTATTTTTATTTTGAAAGCTCCTATCTACCTTACGAAATAAGCTCCCTAAAAATATTTTTTTTTTCTTTAATAACTATAGAACACTTAATAAACTTTTTTTTTTCTTCTATTATATTTGTGTTTTTTTTTTTTCTATTATATTTGTATTAAAAAAAAAAACGTGAACTTTGATAGGAACACAACTTGATTCAATTTCAAGGTCAAGGAACGAAGGCGTAACACAAAGATGAGGTTTCTGATCCCAAGCATTTTCTTCATTGACTATATTTGCCGAACAGTTTTATTCTCCTTCCCTTGCTTCTATATTCGAGCACGTCCTCCTTGATAGTTCCTGACAGGCATTGACATGGATTCAAGTTAGGGTTAGTTTGGGGTAATGTAATTAAGACAACTTGTCCAAATAGTTGTACCATATAATGGTTAGTTACAAGCCCTAGCATGCTCATCAAATTTAATATATGTGTTAGTGTTAATAATATAAACACAAGATTTGTGTTGAATGAATTATACGCTTCCAATTTATTGAATGAATCCTATAAAAAAAAAATTATTGAATGAATGAATCTACAATTTGTGTTGTTTAGACTTGGTTGTCTCTCTCTCGAATCCTCAACCCATTCTTGCATCCATAAACTCCAATTATCAATCTTCCATTTACCATTCCCATTCCAATTCCAAAACCCTAGTACATTATGATAAATCCCTAAACCATTTCCCTTTAAGATCCCATCCGAACTCACATTCACATTTGTTTCTCTGGCCCTGGCTGATCCTCTATAATCTAAATCCCTCGTTCAAGCTTTTCAAACTATCAACTACTCACGTTCACAATTTCTCAGTCAACTCTAACTCTTAACATTCACAATTCCAAGAAACCCAAATCCCACATTGTAATATTCAAGATCCCAATTTCTCAATAAACCCTATTCCTAATAACACAAGCACTCCAATATATATATATATATATATATATATTTTTTTTTTAAATTAGTAGACAACGTGTACGAATTCTTTTTAGTATTATATTTGTATAAAAGTACTTCAACTTTACTTAAAAATTGTTATAAAAAAAAAAAAAAAAACTTGAAAAAAAAAAACTAAATATATTAATATTTTAGTTTATTTTTTAATAATTTCCTAAATAATTTTTCCTCTATATTTATAATATTGCTCTATTTGTTTTGATGGTTATTTTATTTTTTAGAAAGATTGCTTTATTTTATTTTAATTTTTGAAGAAACATTTAAGAAAATCGTGAATGCTAGTATAAACTCTAAATTGAATTAATTTCCAAAACTTTTTAATTTTGCACATTTAATCATGGGATGATGAACGCATGAACATGTGAACCATGGATTAGGGTTTCAAACATGTTATTTGAATTTGCCTACATAAAAATCTGTTTTTGTGAACCCTTAACAAGTTGAATTGTTTTTCATAATCATACATGTAATTTCTTGTTTTATGACATGTTGGAATGCTTTACTAGGATTGTGTGTTTGCATAAATTGTATCCATGGCCATAAGACCGACTTTGGGTTGAGTGGAGTGGATTAACTAATAATAATCCCCGATTCTGAAAAAAAAAAAAAAAAAAAAAAAAAAAAAAAAAAAAACTAATAATAGAATAAAAGGCGTTGTAATTCTATCTTAATTCTATCTTATGTTATCAATGAAAATTCAAACATTTTAATTAACAAAAATTGTATTTCATTTCATTTGTTTTAATTTTCTTATTTTTCCTTTACTAGAATAAAAGGCGACTCCAAGCTACTTTCAATCTAAGAGGGTCAATATCATTAATCGAGTTATGATTTTGAGAAATATTATTATTACGTGGTCTATTTGTTAACCCCTTCTCCTAAAGTCATGATTTTTAACATAAGCTTGCCTAATATAACTTAATGTATCAGGTAAAATTTGACCTACTTGATTGGGAGAGGAAAGGGGGGGCCAAGGGGAATATATAAAGGAAGAACGATAGCATTTCATCTCAACTATGCTTAATAGACCTTAAAAAAAAAAAAAAAAAAAATCCACATTGGATAATCAATCAATTGGGCCAAATGCCATTTAGCTACAATGCTTTTTTTAAAATAGAGAACATTGTAGTTTAGGCAAATGATTATTTTAATATATTGAAGAGGTCTTATTATTAGGGAAAAGTGAATCTCTCGAAGAAGTCACAACTCATTCCATTTCTCTTATTAATCACTTTTTCCCTCCCCATTATGTCTATAAGGATTGAAATGTAGATCTAGAAATTTGGATTGCTAAAAGATCAATTGGAAGCCAAAAACACCAACTTTCTCAAAGTTTGATCGTTCAGATGAAACTCACCTGTTGGAGAATCTATTTAAGAATTTTTTTCCCCCTTTCCTTGCTAGTTGGAAGCTCCTACAGCATTAATAGCAGTGGCCATTGCCTCCTTTCTAGCTTTCTTGCTTGGTTCCCGGCCTTTCATCAAGGCCTCGGAATTTGCTGGACATCTCAGCGATGGGATTGAATACCCGCATTCGATTGAAGTTCCATTGGAGTGCCCCCTAACATAAAGGAGGGCTGTTTCTAGGTGGGTTGCTTTGCACAAGACATTGCTTAGGATCAACAGGTCATATGATAGGTGCATTTCATCCTACGACTAGTCAGTTAATAGTCGATTGTTTTACCACTGAGCTATTGTTTTTTTGACAGGAGTAAGCTTGCTCTTCGCAATATTTCTTTCTTCATATGTGTGGATGACTGATTTATGCTATGTGGATGTAGATCACTTGGAGGCCCTTTGGAAATAAGCCTTACGCTGCTAGGCCAACCAGGGGCGAAGCTATAGCATGGCTTGGGGGGGCCATCCTCTCCCCCCCCCCCCCCCCCCCCAACAAAACCCAATATTTGAATTAGTCCAATAATGCTCAAAAACTAATAGAATTTGTTAATTGGTCTAGTAGTAATAGAGACAATGTAATTTTGTTTTCTCTAATTCGTTTTCTGTACATGTTTAATATCAAACTAAGTAGCTTTTGTATACTCATTGGAGTTTAAAAGATGATAAGTTTCCCTAAAAAATTATTTTGCGAATATTCATATTTGAAAGTTGTTAATTTTATATACAATATATTTATAAATTATGATCTACTCTAGCATTAAAATATTAATGTTTATATTTGTGTATGTACATTTATGCATGTATACGATGATTTATCTTGACTCGAAACTAATATATTAATACCAAAATTTGGCCCCCTCCCCAAACAAAAAATCCAAGTTCTGCCCGTGAGGCTAACTGGAGCTATACTGATCTGTATTTCCTTACCAGAGTGGAGCTGATAGCCTGATATACCTGGACCACATCGAGTGTTACTTGGGTGAGAGTGTTACGGCCGGTCTTTGAGGCCTTGCTACCTTGCCTTTGTCCTCTGGGTTCTTGAGGACTAAATCTTAATAGCTTCCAATACCTTAAAGGGAATGTTAACACCATAACTATATAAGCATCTCAACGTGCATGTGTTTGTACAAAGAACATAACAAAGTTGTGTGTTTAAGAAAGCCCTTAAAGAATTTTATCTCAATCTTTCTCTTTCAAGAGATTCAAGAGCCGATATCAATGTTGTTCAGTTCGGATCCTTTGGGTTACAAATCAGGATTGAGTTGTTCAAATCTGAAGACATATCATCGGATGCACTAAGAATTCTAGAAATCTGAGTGAGGCAAAGATACCAACACAAAATTCTCTATTATTCACCTAGGATTTGGTTATGCGTGGCTTTGGGAGTGGAAAATATTTTTTGGTGGGGAGAGTGGTAGAAATTGAAGGAGAATGAGATAATTTGGGAGAAATTAAAAAAGAAAAAAAAAGTAATATTTTAATGAAATAGAGTAATAAATAGATAATCCGTACAAAATGTAAGTTCTTATCGCATAGAAGAAAGAAAATTGTGCAGAAGTATGACTGCTTTTTTTTTTTGGTAGGTGAATGCTTTAAGCGTGCGTTTGACATTAGCATTTAGCTGACTTTTTGAGTAAATGTTACTACTGTTTATAAGTTCCAAATAGGTAGTGAAAATTTGCTAATAATCATTGTACACGATTTACATTTTTTTTTTTGAATCTCTCTCTCTTATTTTTTTATGAAATGACATTTTTTTTCTTGTTAATAATTTAGTGCTCATTTGCATGTCCTGTAGGATTACTCAGCACGAGTTTCCTATTGACTCCTATGTACAAGGGAGAATAATACATTACTTCTTATCCTATTGATAGAGACGATACGTTTAATTAATGTTAGGTGCTATAATGATATTTGAAACAACCCAATGCATATTTAAGGCGTGTTTGTTTGTAGGAAATTTTGTTTTGTTGATTCAAGGGACCTTATGAAGAAAGGGATCCTTGTACCATTTAGGGGGCGAGGTACTACCTCTCTGATTTCAACAAGGTTTGAGACCAACAAAGCTAGAGGAAAATTTTAATTATGTCCATTCATCTATTTTGCTATTAATAAGGAAATTTTGGTATTTAGAAACGTAGACAAAAATTCATTACCGTTGCTATAATTGTTCTTCATAATTTTGTTAGAATGTATGGCGATAAGGATACGAGAAAAGAGTTTTGTAGATATGACACAATGGTATGTGTGAGAGTAATAGAGGAGGTTATTATGATGATGTCGCACCATGGTTTTTAGACCTGAATTGAACCATTCGCTCCAATCAAGTTACTCATGTTAAGCTGGTTTTTAAGTGCAGAAATCGTGTATTTTAATAAATTCAATGGACCCCTTAAAACCAAAGTTGAACAATGAACCACTAGCACCGAGAAGGAAGTTTTTTATTTCGATAAAAATCAAAGAAAGAAGGCATGGGCTGAAATGGCTATTAAGCTGATTTTTTGAGCACAGAAGCTAACCAATAGACGAGTGCAAATCTTCTGTCTCACTTTTCTTACTCTACTCTATACTCCACCAATAAAAACTTGCCATGTGTTCATCTAATTAATTAAATACTATCATTATTGACTTATTAATACTATTGTTATTAATTAATAGTAGTATTTAATTAATTAGATGAACACATGGCAAGTTTTTATTAGTGGAGTATAGAGTGGAACATGAAAAGTGAGACAGAAGATTTGGACTCCCAATAGAGCAATCATTTTTCTTGTGACTGATATTGAACTATTATATATATATATATATATATATATATAAGGGTGATAGGCCCAGTGGTATATATTTATGTATATATTGGGGTGGGAGCCTAATCCAAGGACATTAAGTAATCCGAGGATGGGTGAACACTATCATAAGAATCCGTGTTAGTGAGTGAAAAGGGGAGGTCTGATCATGATTGTTCAAGAGGACGGTCCGAGGAGGAATGCTTCCTCGGCTGAGCAAAGCCGAGGTCATAAGGTGCGGTTTACCATTAAGAACAACATTTCGAATCCATTGATGAGCATAAGTATCAAGAAGGAATAGGACAAAGGGAGGTTATGAAATATCTAAGGAAAAACTACTACCACCGCATCAAATGCTCTGCAGCTAACTCTCTGGCCGCATTGATGAGGAAGTGATACCTGAACAATAGTTTTCAACCTTACAGCTACTCCCCAAAGACTTTAGGAAGGTGCTAATGTGATAAAAATCAACACCAACAATCTAATCTACATATGGAGGGCAGAGATAAAAGGAGGAAGATAGTATAAAATAGAAGGGAGGCCTTGCGAGAAAGGGATCGGAGAATTGAGAGAGAAATACTGTAGCAATAAGAGCTGTACTTGTAATCAATTTTAAAGAATTATATACAAGAACTAATCTCCTCGGACTATGCCGATGGCGAATTTCTTTAGATAAAACTAGTCTATTTTTACTTTATTGTCATTTGGATCCACTATAATTGCTACTCAACTCATTAGAGCCTAGTTTTCCAACTCATTCTCTACAAATTCATTGTATTGAGCTTTTTAGGCCTAGATCCGTTTACCTTTTGGGCTTAAGACTCATATTGCGTCCTTATCTGTGGGAATTTCTTGTGTTGTAGTGAGTGTAACGGTCAATTATGGTAGGTTTAGGTCCAAACCGCGAGGAATCCATGGGGTCCTAATGTTAAGATCATTTTCTCAATCTTAAGCAGAGAAGGGACCAAGAAGTCAGTGTGCATACCACCCATACTAGTAGGAGTCACACTCAAAGTGGGAGTCATGTCTCTCATGAGGAAAACACTAGAGCTATGCAACTAGATATTGATCATTTGAGGAAGTTGTACCGTGAATGGCGAAGGCAAACTCCTTCCAACTCTGATTTTTCTTCTGGTGATGAGGGGGATGGTAGCTACAGACTCAGGTCAAGAACTCCCCCCAGCGAATCCTTCTCGTATGATGAGGATTACCACCGTGAGCATAGGAATGGGAGCCTATCTCTCAGAGGCCTAGGAAATGACACTATAAGCAAGGCATTAAACCAAATTTCTAGGTCGCCTTTCACACATAGAATTAAAGGAGGAAAAATTTCTTGGCGATTTACTCAACCAGCGTTCACCATATACAATGGTCGAACAGACCCTATAAAGCATGTAAGTCACTTCAACCAAAGAATGGTTGTCCACTCTAGGAATGGGGCCTTGATGTGCAAGGTGTTCTTGTCCAGTCTGGGCCTGTGGCAATAAGATGATTTGATGGCCTGAGAGCAGGTTCTATAGATTCCTTTAGGGAACTTACCCGGGCGTTTGAATCTTGCTTTATCACATGTATTAGGGTTCCTCGACCCTTAGATTCCCTGCTGTCTATAACCATGCGAGAAGGAGAGATCCTAAAAATGTACTGTGACAGATACTATGAGATGTTCAATGAGATAGATGGTGACTTTGATGATGTGGTCATAAGAACTTTCAAGGTCGACCTACCTGCCAAGCATGGTTTGAGGAAGTCTTTGACTGGGAAACTTGCAAGCAGTGTACATCAACTCATGGATCGAATTGATAAGTATAAACAGGTCGAGGAAGACCAACAACAAGGTAAGGGGAAGGCTAAGGTTATTCCTCAGGAGAGAAGGGATTTTAGATTGGACTGATACAACAATAACTGGCCCCAGAGAGACTTTGCTGGGTAATCGGGGTCTACCACTACTCAAATGGTTAATACGGTGTTCCGAGAACCAATACACCAAGTCTTGGAGAAAATCAAGAACGAGTCATTCTTTAAATGGCCAAATAAGATGAGAGGTGACCCTATGAAGCGCAATCAAAGCCTTCATTGCCAATACTACTAGGATCGAAGGCACACCACAGAGGATTGTGGAACTTTGTGAAATCACTTAGAGTAATTGGTCCGAGAAGGGAGGTTAAAGTAATTTTTGTATCATCCCAATGGGCAAGGGGGCCAGGCAGGATTGGAACCTCGGAGAGATGCTTTTTCGAGAGCCCTTTTAGGCACAATTAATGTCATCCTCGCTGCTCTAGGGAGGATTGGTTCTCATCCATCCAGGGTGATGTCAATAGCTCGCCACTTCTCGAACACTCTAGCCATAAGTCGAAGAGGGCTAGGATGGAGATTCGAACAATGTTGAGCTTCTTGAATGAGGATAAGGTTGGAACCATACAACCACATGATGACCCCCTGGTAGTCAGCCTTAGGATAATAGGTATGATGTGAAGGGGATGTTGGTGGATCAGGGTAGCGGGGCAGAGATTATGTATCCTGATTTGTACAAGGGACTAAACTTGAAACTGGAGGATTTGACAGGTTATGATTCACCTCTATTGGGCTTTGATGGGAAGGTTGTTATTCCAAAAGGTCAGATTAGACTACCTATGTGGGTAGGCTTAAAGATAGTAGAGGTGAATTTTATTATGGTGGATGCTTATTCTCCCTACATAGCCATTGTAGCACGACCTTGGCTTCATGCCCTGGGGGCTATTTCTTCCACCCTCCACTTGAATGTGAAATATCCATCCGAGGATCAAATTGAAGAGCTAGTTGGGAGCCAGTTTGTGGCTAGGTAGTGCTTGGTGGCCGTAAATATGCATCAGCCTAAAACCGAATCCTCGGCCTCTACTGATAGGGGTTTATAGCAATCAAGGACTCTGGTGTTACCCGTGGATGAGACAATTGAAAGGGTGAAGTGTAAGGATTTAGAGAATATTGTTGTAGATGATGATTCGAAAAAGTTTTTTTAGGTCAAAGCTCAGCTGCCTCCTTAGGAGGAGGAAGAGATGATAGAATTTCTCAGGAGGAATATTGACGTGTTCGCATGGAGTGCTTAAAAATCTCCTGGGGTGGATCTAAACTTCATCTGTCATCATTTGAATGTCAATCCATCCATCACCCCCAAAAAGCAACCATCTCGGTGTTCATCTAAAGACAAATCTGATGCTGTCAAAGATAAGGTGATAAAACTTAAGTAGGTTGGGGCTATTAAAGAGGTGTTTTACCCTAAGTGGCTAGCCAATATTGTAGTGGTGAAAAAGAAAAGTGGGAAGTGACGAGTGCATGCGGGCTTCACAAATTTGAATAAGGTCTGTCTAAAAGACCATTTCCTTATGTCTTAGATAGACTAGCTAGTGGATGCAATTGTAGGCCATCTTCAGATGATCTTTTTGAATGCCTTCCAAGGATATCATCAAGTACCACTAGCCGTGGGTGATTAGGAGAAGACAACTTTTGTCACTTCTACTGAAAATTACCATTACAATATGCTACCTTTTAGTTTAAAGAATGTAGGGTCTACCTATCAAAGGATGATGACTAGGATATTTGAGCCACAATTGGGCAAGCATATTAAGGTTTATATAGATGATATGGTGGTAAAGAGTAAGGTGGTGTTCAAACATGTGGTAGACCTCGAGAATATTTTTGAAATACTGAGAAAATATAAACTGCCCCTTAATGCTCCCAAGTGCTCCTTCGGCTTGGGATCAGGCAAATTTCTAGGTTATATGGTCACTCATCATGGAATTGAAGTCAACCCTGATTAGGTTAAGGCAATTAACAGTCTACAACCACATCGAAATCCTAAAGAAGTCCAGAAGCTAACTGGAATGACTGCTGCCCTGAACTGGTTTATCTCTCGGTTAGCGGATAGATGCAGATCCTTCTTCTAGCTGTTGAATAAGTGAAAGGGATTTGAGTGGACCGATGAGTATGTGTTGGCCTTCCATCATCTTAAATAATACATTTTTTGGCCACCTATCATGTCTAGGTTCGAGGTGGACGAGATCTTGTTTGCTTACATTGCTGTGGCTTCCCATGCTGTAAGCTTGGTGCTAATATAAATTGACAATGGTGTGTAGAGGCTAGTTTACTATGTAAGCAAGTCGTTGCATGAAGTAGAAATTTTTTATCTACCATTGGAGAAGGCCATTTTGGCAGTTGTACGTGCTACATGTAAACTCCCTCACTACTTCCAATCCTATACAGTTGTTGTTTTAATCTAACTTCCGCCTCGATCACTACTTCGGAGTGCTAATTTCACAAGGAGGATTGCCAAGTGGGGTACAATTCTAGGGACTTTTGATATCAAGTATATGCCTTGCACCTCTATCAAGGGCCAGGTCCTCACAGATTTGATAGCCGAGTTTACTGAATCTCCATTAGAAGAAGAGGTAGAGAAGCAAGGTATGGATGAAAAATTAGTTTGCATGGTCTCCTTGCAAGAATCTTTATCCTGAAGGGTATATGTTGATGGTGCAGTAAATCAAAGGGGATTTGGAGTGGAATTAGTTTTAATATCTCCTGAGAAGATCACTATTGAGAAATCCTTAAAACTGGGCTTCTCAGCTACAAACAATGAGGCTGAACATAATGCTCTATTGGTCGGGATGACCATGGTTCAGAAAATGGGAGGAAAGACAGTGGAGATATTCTCAGATTCAAGGTTGATCGTAGGCCAGGTGAAGGCAGAGTTAGAGGTCAGGGATAGGAGAATGCAAGAGTATTTAAATCAGGTTAGGCACTTACAATTAGGGTTTAAGTTTTTCAACTTGCTGCATATCCCTAGGAGTGGAAAAACACACGTTGATTCTCTGGCCACTTTTGCAACATAAGGCTTACCTCAGATTATCCTTGTTGAAGACTTGTATAAGCCTACTGAGATGAAGAGAGAGATGGTCCATATCCATCAAATGAGGGTGGGGCCTCTCTGGATGGACTGCATAGTGCTACTACTTGAGGAATTACATGAAGGGATTTGTGAAAGCCACACAGAAGGCAGGTCTTTGTCTTACAAAGCCCTCACTTAGGGATACTGGTGGTCGAACATGTAGAAGGAAGCACAAGAATATGTGAAGAAGTGTGATCAATGCCAAAAATTTGCACCAAACATTCACCAACCAGGGGGAGTCCTTAATCCTCTGTCCAGTCCTTGGCCATTTGCTTAATAAGGCTTGGATATTGTAGGACCTTTCCTTAAGGCAGTAAAGAATAAAAGATAGTTACTGGTCAGCATGGATCACTTCACCAAGTGGGTTGAAACTGAACCATTGGCAAATATCAAGGATGTGGATCCCAAAAGATTTGTTTAGAAATATATTGTCACTCGGTTTGGGATCCCCGATACCCTTATCTTGGACAATGGTTTTTAGTTTGATAGCAAAGCCTTCAAAAGGTACTATTGTGACTTGGGAATTACGAATAAGTATTCCACCCTAGCTTATCCATAGGGGAATGGACAGGTCAAGGCTATCAATAAGATTATAGTGAATGGACTCAAGAAGAGATTGGATGATGCGAAGGAAAAATGGGTAAAAGAGTTGTCACACATCCTTTGGACACATCCTTTGGACATATCGGACCACACCTCGTAGGTCAACAAGGGAGTCAACCTTTTCAATGACTTATGGAGCTGAGGTTGTTATTCCTCTGGAGACTAGATTCCCAACACTGAAAACGAGTTCTTTCACTCTGAGCAACAATGATGGACTATTAGGGAAGAGCTTAGACTTAATTGAAGAAAGAGAAGAAAATGTCATAGTCCAATTGTCGTATTATCAACACAAGCTCAAGTAAGGGTATGATGCCAATGTGAAGCTAAGGCCCTTAGCACCTGGAGACTTGGTACTAAGAAAGGTTTTGCGTACTGCAAAGAACCCAGCATGGGGAAAGTTAGGGCCCAATTGGGAAGAGTCATATCGCATCACCTCGGTGGCTGGAATATGTACATATTATCTTGAAGATCTAGATGAAAATGTTGTACTACGCCCTTGGAATGTAAACAACCTGAGAAGGTATTATTATTAATGAAAGTTTTCTCTGCCATATTTTCATTTATTACATTATGCGTTATACTTCCTATTATTTATTTAAATATCAAACAAAACCTTGGTCATATCTGGCTCTTTGGACCATATACCTTAGGTAAATTGATATTTTCAATCATTTTTCTAGGTATTAAACAAAACCTTAGTTATGCCTGGCTCCTCGGACCACATGCTCTGGGTAAATTAATACTTCCTGACATCTTTTTAAGTGTTAAATAAAACCTTAAGTGTTAAATAGAATTTTAGTTATGCTTGGCTCCTTGAACCGTATGCTTTGAGTAAATTAATACTTCATATTATTTTTCTAAGTATTAAACCAAACCTTACACGTGCCTGGCTCTTGGACCACATGCCTTGAGTAAATTAATACTTCATGATATCTTTCTAAGTATTAAATAGAACCTTAGTTATGTCTGGCTCCTCGGACCATATGCTTTAAGTAAATTAATACTTCTTGACATCTTTCTAAGTGTTAAACAAAACTTTAGTTATGCCTGGTTCTTCAAACTATATACTTTGAGTAAATTAATACTTCCTATTATTTTTCTAAGTGTTAAACAAAACCTTAGATATGCCTGGCTCATCAAACCACATATTTTGGGTAAATTAATATTTCACATCATTTTTCTAAATATTAAACAAAACCTTAGTTATGTAGGGCTCCTCGGACCATATACTTTGGGTAAATTAATACTTCACATTATTTTCCTAAGTGTTAAACAAAATCTTAGTCATGTTTGGCTCTTCGAACCACGTGCTACTTTCTATTATTAGTTTAAGTATTAAATAGAACCAACTGTGCTGAATGGCAGAGACCTTCATGGCAATTACTTGAGCAAATGGACATTCATGGGTATTACTTAAAGCATTTGTAAGTATATCAAGTATATCTATTAACTGTTTAAAAATTGATTGTCCTCCCAGTTCTTTAGATCTACTAATAAGTGGGGGATTAAGAGGAGTCAAACATGTATGGATACTCTATCATTGTGTATGTTTTTGGAGTAAATGATATAGTTTGTTTAGATTTCAAACACATTATCATTTAAATAGATAGCTAAGTAAAATTGTGTCTCATTTTCATATTGGTTAAATGCTAAATAAGACAAAAACCATATCAAGACTTGTATGAATGTCACAAGAATGAAGGAAATGTTCATAATTTTCATTACTTTAAGCCTTAGTAAAAGGCAGAGTGGTTACAAAAGGGGAACTTAATTACAAACTTTGAAAATAAAAGCAACAGTTAAAAACAAAAAAAGAAAAAAAGAAAGCTGCTCTAAACTACTTCTTTTTTATTACAATCTTATCCTTTGGGGGGGCCTTAGCAGACTAGGAGAGTGCTACCTTCGAGGATCCTTGGTCTTTACCCTTAAGGTCACCTTTAGCAGGCACTGGAAGAGTTGCAAGAATAATCTCCATCTTGGGAGGTACCACTTTCTCTTTGAACAGATCTTGAGGAACAACTGGGGGCTTGGTGGCATCAGGGGCCACTCCCTTGGTCGTGTCTGCCTCTTTTTCAACAACCTTAATCTGCTCAGCCTCTTTTGAAGGGCTGCCAGTAGAGAGAGGGACCTTATCTGGGCTGTCCTTCTCAAGCTCTTCCATCTCGGAAGGGGTGTCTGCCTTGGAGCTGGTAGAGGTTGGTGCACAGATGGTAGGAGGGTAGTATACACTCTCTACCTTCCTAAGTTTAGAAGAGGCCTCAACCCCAACTTGGTTAAGGGCCACATTCCACACCTAGGGGCTGTAGTTTTTACATACCTCCAAGACCTCAGCCCTGAGGGTTTCCTTAGTCTCTGCCACCCCTACGTCATAGTCGTCTTGCTCGACCTGGTCCCTGGCCTTCTCGGCCTCCTCTAATTTCTTTTTTAAGGCCACAATTTGCTCCTTGGCAGCTGCTAGCTAGTCTTCAATCTGGTGAAGTTGCCTTCATTGACCCTTAGCTTGCCTTTCAGTCCCTTCCAAGGCAACTTTAGCACTTTTCTTGTCCCGATCCTCCCCAGCCAGCTTGTTTTTCAGCTCCTACACCCATTTTTCAGTCACATTGAAGGCATCAACGACCGCAATGCGCCTTCCTTCTTCCTCCTTCATCATCCGATGCGAGTTGTTCACCATCTCCTCAGCCCTGAACGTGGCTTGGATGGCCTAGGAGGGGAAAGAAATAAAGTTAAAATAATAATAATAAAAAAAATTATAAAAAAAAAAAAAAAAAAAAAAAAACAAAAAAAAACTAAGACTAAGGTACTTACCATGGCGAGGTCCTATTTCAGGCCGAGAAACACCTCATGTTTCCTCATGGACCTGAGGCCAGTCATGTCATTGGGTAGCAACAGGGATTGCTCTACGGCATGGACCACGTACCCAGCCTTACCCTGCTAGAAATCTCGAATGGAGGCATCACTGGGGAGAGGAGCTCCATCCAGCACTAAAGGTGGGGGCCAAGCTAGGACGGTAGCTTGTAAGTCATCCCTCCTCTCACCTTCATGGAAGACCTCGTTTGCTTGACTCTAGCCTATTTGGCCCCCTTCTAGGGCTTAACCTCCTAGGAGGGGTGGCTTTTTCCTACTTCCACCACTTCTTTATCCTTTTACTCCCTCTTCCTCTTATGGTCGGCAGGATCAAATCAGAGGAGTTAGGTGGGTGGGGGTGGGAAGCTTGGCTTGGGCTACTTTCCCCGGCACGTTTCCCTCGGATTGGGACTCCAACAGCTCTTGGAGACTTGACCTTGGCTTGCGCTGTATCCCCATGGCGTCTAGTATATTAGTAGCTTCCTAGTTATGACTGACTTGGGCTAGAAGGAGATGGCTGAAGTCACTAGTTGGGATTTCTGGGAATTGAGGCTGGTTGAAGACCTTGTAGTCATCCTCTAAATCCTAGACGTTTACTATCTCCTATTCTTTTTCTTCTTCTTCTTCTTTGATAGCAAGATAGGAAGGGGTGGCGTCTCCGCTTATATACTAAAGTGGCAGAGTTACTTGAAGTACACCTTCTAGAATAGGGTTGGTGGTAAGGAAACCAAGGGCAGTAACGCTTATCTGGTGCAAGCATGGGTCCCTTACTCTGATCACGCACTTCGGTGCCTGAAAGCTTGATGAGAGGGGGATGTAGCCGAGGATTAAATGTGCTGCTCGCAGTTGACCGTCGCTATGGATGAATGCCTCGGCTTTAAGGATTTTGTCTAGACTCTGCTAGTTAACGAGACTGAAGTTTCAAATGGCGGCGTTCGTATCTGCAAAACCATTAAGAAAACAAACAAAAAAGCATTGTCAGAAAAGGAAATGACACAAATCAAAGGAAAAATCAATTACTAACACACACGGAGAAAAATAAGTGTAGAGTGTGTGAAACTGAAAACAGGGTGACTTTAAAGTAGTGAACCTAGACCTAAAAGCCCCACCTGGTTTCCCCTCTCTTGTCGAGCAAGGGAGGCCATCGTGCCATTCTTCTAAAACGATCAGGAAATCTTTGTTAATGCCTTTGTTGGAGTCAGGGAGGCATGAAATGAGTCTAACCTCAGGATACCTAGTTTTAAGGTAGTATCCCTGTCCCTTTAGGTGGTGAAGGTTATAGACCTAGTTGATGTCGTGGTGGGTTTAGGCCCATTTTCTCATTTAGGGCATCTATGCTACCTAAAATTCTAAAAATGTTTGGGACACATTGGGCGGGGGCTAATCTGTGCACCCTAAGGTAATCCCTAGTGACTTTGCCCATAGGGATTCTCATCCCTCCCTCTAAGAAGGCAATCATTAAAATTACCACTTTTTCCTCTTGCCTATTAGTGTGCTAGGTCCCTTACAATACCTAATGGAGACTACTGGCGAGATCCTATACTGAGCTTTAAAGCTCTCTATACCTTCTTCTGAGTCTACTAAATAGGTGAATGTACCCATACTTGAAAGAGGGTTAGGGGGTACTAAGATGGTAAAGGGGAAACTGAGAAAGCCGAGGAGAAAAGGGTATAGAGAAAAGAAAAGTAGAAGGAAAAGTAAATGGAAAGGTTTATAAAGACTTACACAAAGAAGAAAACTCTCCTCGGATTGGCTCTTGATATTTGTGAGGGCATGAATGAGTTGAATAAGTGCGCAAGTGAAGTGAATGAGTGCAAAAGTGGAGTGAATGGAGTGTTCGAGCAGTATTTATATGAAAGAGAGAGAGAGAGAGAGACAATGGAAAAATTCTTGCCCGAGTTCCAATGGAATCCTTAGCCGTTGGATCCACATCACACAGTAGAACGTGGGGAACATAGAGCCGTAGAAATTTAATAAAGGCACATCTCGGATGTCGAAATGTCAGGAGCATATGTTGGAGAATAAGAGTGGGGCAATTGTAGTGATATCAAAATCCTCCTTTCTTCTCGAGGAGCCAGAGAGGAGAATTTCGAGAGGCTATTGTAGGGGTGATAGGCCCAGTAGTATATATTTATATATATTGGGCCAAGGGCCCAATTCGAGGATATTAAATAGTCTAAGGACGGGTAAACACTGTCATAAGAATTTGTGTTAGTGAGTGAAGAGGGGAGGTCTGATCATGATTGTCCAAGAGGGCAGTCCGAGGAGGAATGCTTCCTCGGCTGAGCAAAACTGAGGTCATAAGGTGTAATTTGCCATCAAGAGCAACGTTCCGGACTATTCTACTAATGAGGATAAGTATCAGGAAGGAATAGGACAGAGGGAGGCTATGAAATATCTAAGGGAAAGCTGCTACCATCGCATTGAATACTTTGTAGCTAAATCTCTGGTTGCATCAATGAGGAAGTGATACCTAAACAGTAATTTTCAACCTTACAGCTACTTCCCAAAAACTTCAGGAAGGTACTGATGTGACAAGGATCAACACCAACAATCTAATCTACACGAGGAAGGCAGAGATGAAAAGAGGGAGATAGTATAAAATAGAAGGAAGGCCCTGAGAGAAAGGGATTAGAGAATTGAGAGAAAAATACTCTAAAAATAAGAGCTTTACTTGTAATTAATTTCAAGAATTATATACAAGAACTGATCTCCTTAGACTGTGCCGAGGACGAATTTCTTTAAATAAAACCAATCTATTTTTACTTTATTGTCATTTGAATCCATTATAATTGCTACCTAACTCATTAGAGCCTAGTTTTCCAACCCACTCTTTACAAATTCATTATGTTAGGCTCTTTGGGCTTAGATCCTTTTACTTTTGGGCTTAGAACTCAAATTGCGTCCTTACAATATATATATATATATATATATATATATATATATATATATTACTTTCTAAATGATTAATATTGTTTCATTTTTTTTTATGTCAACCATCTCTCATCTCTCTCATTAAACATATCATTAAATTTTATTTACTAAATTTATTTGTGAATAAGAATTGTACTTTTGAAGTTGAAGGTGAAAGTGGTATTTGTAAATTTATATGAAAATGATAATTTATTTTAGATTTAAATGCTTTCTACTTGAAGGATTTTTTTTTTTTTTTAATGCTTGTTTATGTATTTATTATTTTCTATTAACCTTATAAATATTGAAAAATTCATCTTAAAGTTATTTTAATTTTTTCATATTTTTTAGTCAATTTCTTTAATATTTATAAATTTAATATATTTATTTTTTTAATTAATTACTAAAAAATTAATTATGATATCATCGCGGTTCCATCTCGGTCGAACCCTGCTCTAACTTGAAAAATCTTGAATATCTTTCTTTACTGCTTCTTTAAACGGTCCGGGTTTAAAATCTGTGTAGCACAATGATTTCTTCTTTAAATAAGCCTAAGATGAAAGTAGTTTAACAAAATCACAAAATCAATATGTGGCATTGATACATATTTGGACTCAGTTTGTTAATTGTTGTAGTTACCAGTAATAAATCTAGTTGATGATCATGTTGAAATATTATCTTCTTTGATAAAAAAATTATATTCAAAACAATTTGTTGTTATTATTATTTTTCTTAATAAATTATTATGTTAAACATTTGATTTTCTCATTTTAAGCTATTTTTTATATTGAAGTATTAAAATATAATTGCAATTGCATATACAGCTTTTTATTTTATTAAAATTTTAAAGTACTTTTAGCGAAAAAGCAATTAGCTAATTTTGTTTCTCATTTATATTTTAAAGCTAGATAAGCTACAAGTAGGGGTGTTCACTAAACCACATAGATCACAAAAACCATACCAAAACCTCTCGCAAGATGGCATAACCGCACCGTATTGCAAATAACAGTGTATTGCACCGCATGGTGCAGTGCGTTTTATGGTTTTATAATAAGAAAATTACACAAACCGCACCACATTGCACCCTCTCTATATATTAATTTATTTATTTATTTTTAATATTAAATATATTATTAATAGTATAATAACCCTATTTTTCCAAAAAAAAAAAAAAGTTTAATAACCTAAGCAAGTGTTGACTAGAAAAACCAGTCCAAAATAAAGAAAAACTAACTCAATAGTTCAAAACTTGGCCCAAAATAAAGGAAAAAAGTAGTTTTGGCTGCGTAGGAAAAGCTCGAAATTTGAAAAATATATGGAATTCAAACCGTTCAAACTGCATTTTATACACCGCACCACATATGTGACCGCAAAAATGAGGTGTGGTGTGATTATGGTTTTAACTAAAGTCCAAACCACACTGCACATGTGACAGCAAAAATAAAGTGTGGTGCAGTTATGATTTTAGCTAAATCATACTGCAAAATGCAATGCTAAAAATAGTCCAAAATCGCACCGTGAACATCCATAGTTGCAATGAAATGAGCATTTTATTGAGACAAGTAAGATCATATGAAATCAGATTCGTTGCAATCTTTGTGGTCCTATGCTGACTGTTACTGTGTTGACTTGCAGCTGGCTTTTTTTTTTGAAATGAAGCTCGAAACTTTCCATTGACATCTGAGATTGAAGTACAACAAGGCAGAAAGACAAAGTCAATACTAGCACTTTGTTCTATCAAACATTAGTACATTATGAAGCCAAGGGGGCTCGGAACCCATCCAGGTCTGAGACATCTCTGCCTCTCTAGCATACTGAACCAGCATATGTGCAACTTGCAGCTGGCTTTTATGCTTAGACTTAGGGCATTTACCATTTAGCCGTGGGTTGGGCAAAATCTTAGGCAAATCCAAAAACTTATTGGTGTTTTTTTTTTTTTTTTGATGATAAAAAGCTGATCAAAAAAAGAAAAAAAAAATGAAAAAGAGAAATTATAAGAAGTAGACTTTATAGAATATAAGTTGAGATTCTATCGCATCTAATTAAAGAGAGTACTTTAATTCTAATATATAGGTCTAGATAAAAAGGTGGTGTGAAAATTTTCATACATTTTAGAGACGCGTCTTTTGGGCTCCAATCATGGCCACCCAATGAAGGCCCAAGAGATACATACCATTCGGGCTCAAATGCTGGCGTGATATACATGTTCAATTACTTTGACTTTTGTAATTCATTTGGATAGAGAAAAAGATTGCCATATGGCATTTTTTTTTAAACCCAGTTAATTTTTAATACCATATGGCTTTTAACCAGAAGTTGAATTGAAAGCAAGCTATATATATATATATATATATAAGGTTACAATTTGTAAACCCAAAATTTCCTAACCTCACATATTAATTCCTAACCCAATTAATTTCGTCTTGTCTACAATTTGTTCACTGTGGTGCAAATTTAAGGGACCTTAGCTAGAGATGGTCTTAGGCACAAAGCTTGATGTATCTCTCTTTTTGTGGAATTAATTTGAGTATTATTTAGCCAAAAAAAAAAAAAAAAAATCACACACTAAACAATCCCATCACTAGCTTCAATCCTGTATAGGGCTAAAAACAGTTCCAAATTCAAATGGGGTTGAATTTAGTAGTAAAGTGAAAGTGATATTGCCGAATGAGAGAGTTACAAATATAGCACAAAATCCTCACTTGAAGATGGAATATCCAACAAAGTCCCCATCGAACGTCAATGTTTCCAAAGCATGCATGTGAATCGATCAGAGAGCTAGTGCATTTTACTAGCTAGTGGTCCACGCAATTGAAACAAACACATCCTATCCGATCCAATCCAAGGATAACATTGATCATGATCTTGAGTACTACTACGCATATCCTACAAGTGTGGTTGGAATCTACAATAAGTGGGCAGAGAAAAAGATTGGATAGACTGTAGGTCTTCTTCTTGTTCCTTTTTTTTCACTATTAGAAGACAGTGATGAAAGTCACTAACAAAAAAATATATATTTTTGATTCATTCAATGTGGTCATACAAAGTGGAATCGTAATCCGCATGACCTTATACCTTAAAATAAGCTAAGTCCATTATACCTAAGCAAGGGATCAGATCACAACAACTAAAGTTTGATACTGGAGTTAAAACTCTTCTAGCTCAATTATTTGATATTTTTTGGGTGTTTCTAACAGAGATATTTATGATTCAATTTTTTCATTCTGTTGTAAATATAGAATTATCAATAACAAAAAAAATCCATACCGAAATTAGTTCCTTATTCTACTCTAGCTATGATTTTCTTAATTTGAAATCCGTTATTTCCTTTATAAAGGTTGTTATTATTATTTATGTATATTTTTAGAGCTCCTTTGATTTGTTGGTGGAGTTTCATATAGGGACCAATAATAGTGGTCTCAAACACCCGACAAAGGAGTGACTTTCATCGAGATGGAACTTTGTTGAAGGGAATTAACTAGCTAGACAAACAGATACAATTCCAAAATCATTTGGCCCTATCAAACTGTCACGCAATAAATTAATAACCGATCACTAATTTAATAAGGTTATATAATTAATGTATTGTTTGTTTGAATGAGCAACTTCTGTTAAAGATAAAGTATTATTTTACTTGAAGACAAATAAAATACTTCAAAGACGACATAAGAGATAACATAGTATTTCAGTTTAGCAAAAAAAGATTACTTATTATTTCAGTCTAGCAAGAAAAGATAACATATTATTTCAAATTTTTTTATGAAAAATGTGATATGGGTCTGTTGTGGGTGTGTAGAGAGTGCATGTGTGTATAGTATAGTAAGAGTAAGTGGATAGAATTTTATATCAAAGGAGTATTACTATTACATGACCAATTGACCATTGACCACAAGAAAAACGAATCAAATTCATTCTAAGAACATATTCCCATTGAGAAAGGACAAGCAAATTAATTAAACAAAAGGCGGTCCGTCCCTAGATTAAATCCCACTGAAGAAGAAAACACAAAGCAAATCACATCTCTCTACGAAGCCATCTAGGATCTAGCAAGTCTATCCTTAGTAGTGAGCTTGTATATAGAATATATAACGGCAAATGTTGTATTAGAAAGGAAACCAAACTACGACTCTAATAATATTTCTGAACCAGAATCTCAGATTTGGCAGCAGGACAGTGTCGTGGAAGGAACGCATTATTAGCATCATCATAGATTATCCCGTGAAAATAGTCAAATAACATCTTTTAACAAACTATGTTGCAATTTACCATTGTTTCGAAAATATGTAGAGATCTATCACTTTTGGGATACTTGAGTTTGGTGAAATTGAGTTTTCCATGATACTCAAGTTCTATGAACTAGAGTATCATGAAAAAATTTTCGGAAAATTTGAAATATATTTTTTCCAAAGAATTTGAGTTTCATGGCAAATACGAGTTTTACAAACTCGAGTTTCAAAAAGGTGGTTGATTGCTATATATTTTTAAAACAGTTGTAAATTGCTAATTTTTTTACTAAATAATAATAGTGGGCCATTTTCACCTAGATTATCCTATATTCCCAAACCCCCAGGTGCAAATTAAGTAAACTAATACCATATGAAGATTCTTGATTCAATCTCTTTTGAACGTCTTTGATATATTAAAATTATGAGGGTTTGGTATCATTCTGAATATAAGATTGTATAAAGTCTGATAAGAAATTGTCATACAAAATTGAGAATTTCAATGTCTTAATTTTTATACTAAAAAAAGAAAAGAAAAAAACCTAAATTTGCTACCACATTCTAGCTAGCTAGGGAACTGCCTCTAGGATAAACTGCTCCTGTTTTTCTAGAGCTAGCTTTTCCATGTTGCTATAGAACATTATTATCAAGGCCATTTCGACATGATAACTTGTGACAGGCATACCCTGCTCCTGCCACTTGCTTTCCATATATATGTGTATTATTGCCTATATGCAAGCTTACCACAGGCCATGCAAGTACATCTGGCAACCCAAACGCATGCTAAACAATACAGCCATAGCCTATATATGCACACTAAGTATAGGGTTTGGCCATTGTCAATGTCACCTTCCAAATCTACGCAACCCCACAATACATCACCATCCATAGGCAGTCTTGCCATGCCATGCATAATTTGCCACCGTCCATAGCTCTTTCCCACATGAACCAATAATATGCCAATATATACATTTAGGTTATCCTATCATGCCCTGCACACAACACAAGTAGTCAATCCATTACTCATCACTACTCTATATATATATATGCCCATGTCCAACCCTCACGAGGCTAGCTAGCTACCATGGCTCATCATCGCACATGCTAGCCACCGCATGTGCATGCATGGCTTGCAACCATCGATGGGTCCATCATATTTACAAGGCCAATAACTCGTCGACAATTCAACCAACTAGTCATCAAAGCATGTATACGGTATACCACAATAAAGAGGCAGCACAAACCAATTATAGAATAAGTGTAAAGTACCACAAAATGACAAGAATCAAGAGTACTTGGCTATTGCAATCACCCTAGCTAGCTAGCTACAAACCCTGAAGTCCGTACATAATTAATTGTTTGAAGGTGGGCAGCATGCCTAGTCTGGGACCTCTATAAAAAACAATTAGTTTAGACGCAATAGAACTTTTTACCGAAAAGTTTAATTACACCCCATCTCCTTTTGTGTTTTCGTGGTCCTGAGTGTGGGGGTGAATTTTTCAAAAAATTTCAAAGGAAAATATTTAATTTATGAAAATTTTTATAAACAGTTGGTGACGTAAGTGATTATCGATAACTAAAAGAATGATGTTAAATAGTAGATTCAGATAAAAATTAATAAAAAATTGTCATATTAATAATTTGTAAAAATATTATAAAAAAATTATCGATAGGTAGCATTACTCAATTTCAAAACCTACAGCAAGCAGGGGCAGCTCAATGCATTTAAAGTCCTAAGGTGAAAAGTAACATAGGCCTCATATATATATATATATATACACATATATTTAATATGACTTTGAAAAATTGAATATTACTTAAACTCTATTATCTTGTTTTATATGCAAAATTATTACTAATTAACATGAATTACGTATTTTTTTTAGAAAGTCTATAGATACAAAAAATTGACAAAACTTTTCACACCTATTGATGTGGTAGATTAATAGTGGTAAGTAAAATAATGATGTTAATGATTGATCTAAGTGAGTACTGGTAAAAGTTTGTCAACTCAACTATTGTGAAAAATGTTGTGAACTTTTTATTTTTTGAGAAGTGTTACATTTACAATATTTTTCACAAAAAATCCTAAGTGCTAAATTGTTACTGATTCTAAGTTAAATCTACTACTTGAATTATTTTTTTACTATCAATAACGGCCTGTAACAACTTACTATTTAGAATTTCTCTTAGAATATTATGAACATCGCACTTTTTTTTTTCATTTAATAAAAAAAATTATTTTATTTGTTAGCTAATATTTGGGCTTAATTAATTAAAAAAATAACTCTATTGGTTAAAATTTGAGGCCTTGTGACCGTATTAACTGTATCTACTATAGAGTCGGCACTTAGCAAGGTTCGCATAAAAAAGGGTAGAAATTAAGAGAGCTACTAAGCCTTCTAGGCCTGCCATTTTCATTCTATTCTATGGTGCGTGGATTGAAAGAGGGATGATACGAGAGACGACGAGTATGTTTTTTGATAAAATTTATTAATTCTATATATGATGGTATGGCACTATAATATACAAGATTGTTTTGGAAAAAGAGGATTATATAAACGTACATCCTAATGGATAGATAAGCTCATCAAAGAGAATCCATCCATAAGGGATACAAATAAAGAATAGAAATTAATACTTACCACTCTATAACCAATCTGCCGAGATACTTTTTATAAGAGTTAAAAGAGGGAAGAATTCCTTATTCTCAATAAGCTAATATATATATATATATATATATTTGCTAAATTAATAAGCTGAAAAATAATCACATTATTAATGAAAAATAATCATAAAATATATGACCGTTATTGTTGGAACAGAACAAAATTGATAACATTAGTAAATCACAATCTTTTTATAACAAAATTTTAATTGTACACTATTTTAATAGGTTTAAAATTAGACTTGTGTACTAAATATCTCTTAATTATACTTCATTTTGAAAAAATATGTTCACACAGCTTTGATTGTGAGTAGTAATTTCTTACAATTACAATAGGGCTAAATGCAAATTATTTGATAGGATGAGAGGTATCTTTATTCATAATTATCTCATCAAAGATGATAGTATTAATACAAGAAAAAAAAAATTCAAATAGAAAATATTTGGGTTGAAAATTTTTCAATTTTTGTCTTAGAAAGAAGATCAATATTAAGGCCTGGTTCGATTTTGATAACGTCACCAACAGGATGATTGAATTATCAAATACTAAAGTAATTAGTCTCAGTAAGCTTATAAAGATCTTTTAATCTATGCTATCTTCCAAATACCTTGTTGTCATAAACGAACATCTATAATGTGTGATGATTGATGATTCCCTTCCCGTTTCTCATGAACTGAACATTTACCAAACACAGTGTAATCCTAGCACTTCACTTCAGTGAGATTCATGACCTCATCCTCGTATGGCTGCCCTTTTAACTTTAAATAGTATAGTTTAATTAATCTATTAGAGAGGTACTGTGAGATGAAAGCAAGCCTCAGAAATATAATATAGAAATCCATAATTTTTTATACTTTTATCAGTGCGTAGTGAGGTGTGGCGTGCAAATGCTTGGTCCACTCCACCCAACCAAATATGACAATGCAAATCCACCTGTTGGAATAAAAAGAAAAGCCCTTTTGAGACTGCTATTTTAGAGGAACATACATACACATATATTGGTCTTGGACAACCCCTTCTTTCTGACACAGGATATTGGCTTCATCGAAAAGACTTTGTTAAGTAGGAGAAAGAAGTAGACAAGAGAGACAATTCTCAAATGATTTGGCCATTAAAAACTACTCCAAAAAAGAATATGGCACTGACTACTTAAGGTAATGATAAGGGTTTTAAATGAGTAATATATTTGTCAAACTAGCTAGTTGGCCATTTTAAGATAATTTTGAGAAATATATTTAATGCGTTCGTATTGTTTTTAAAATATGTAAAGCTAATTATGGCACTTTGCTGAATATTGTTCTTGCATGTGGTTCTATCTCAGTGAAAGAGCAGAGAGAGAGAGAGAGAGAGAGTTTTGACTTCAGACCTCATTGTATTGGCTCAATGGCTCTTATATTGATAATGTATTCTAGACTTTCAAAGATTATAGAAATGAAGCTAAAAAAAAAAAACTGATAGCCCACACTTGAGCCAATGGTTGTCGATTATATAATATATACTCTGAAAGTAAACAGCTTTTTTAAGGTAGCAGATATCATATTGAAATGGAAGCTCTTGATAGAATATAAGAAAAATGTTAAAATAATACAGAATTTACCGCATATGATAAAATCTACAATGTAATAATAACAAAATGTCTAACGGATTTCCCAAAAACACAATAAACGAATGTGAAATTACATTTTTTTTTTTTTTTAATTAGTGTCATATTACTTTATAAAAATTATGTAGTAAAATTTGTAATATATTACACAAAACAGAGAACATTACACTCTGTAGAGGCATAGCTTAGGAACATGATAAACAGTTTCACGTGCATTCTCTCCTCGGTGGAACGCATACTCGGATTCTAATGCATGCATTACATGTGCTTTTGAATGAGTTTGTCCAATTGCTTCGCCTTTAATCCCCACATGCAGCTGAGATTCCCACCTCGGAGCTACCCCCACACACACAAAGAGCAAAGCACGATGTTAGCATTGCCTCAATTCGTACATTTGTTTATAAGGTTTTGGAAAGAAAACAAAGATTACATCTTTAAGTACATACATACATACATACATACATATATATATATATATATATATATGAACCAAAAATACCTTTGCTTTCTTCCTATTCATACCAAAATCAGAATTATTCTAAAGTCTTCTTCAAGACAAATTGTCCTCCCTTCATGGCCTCAGTAAATGTGCTCATCCACAGATGTGTTAAACTCAGAAACTTCTTTAGCTTCTTAATTACAATCATTTACAATTTAATGGGTAAAGAGGGAATGCATTTCATAGTCATAAACTATTGAATTAAATCAACAAATTCCACATCGACTAATGACACAGATTTGAGGAGTTCATAATTCTTAATTGAGCATCCATTCAGAGCTTTTAAGTTATAATTTTGTAGATGTCGAAAATAGGGATTAATTTTGGTTTCATAGAGCACTAGGGATATTATAGATATGAACTTTATTCTAAGGTTACGTTATAGATGTTTCATTATTTATTTATCTCGTCTATGTTATTACTATACTTTGTTTTTCACTACCTAATCCCACACCAAGATCCATGAATTTGAGAGAATAATTGAGAAAGTGAAGACTTGAAGTAGTGAGAGAGAAAGCTATAGAAAAGGTAAGGAGAATATTTAGAGGGAGCTTTGATCATGGCAGAAGCTCAAGAGAGAGTTAAAGAAAAAGATAGCATATTAAGTTGGGAAAGAATTTGCTGCAAACTCTATTGCAGGACTTGCTACAAACTCTATTAGGTGGTAGGCCATAAGAGTGACAGCAAGTGATCATATGCTACACTGGTCATGTGCAATGCACATGACCTAAGGACACTTGTAACTCTTATGGCTTGCCACCTAACTCTGTTTGCAGGAAGTCCTATAATAGAGTTTGCAGCAAATCCTTCCCCTATTAAGTTTAACCAAGTCGAGAGAAAGAAATAGAAAAATAAAGGGGCTCAATGATATAAAAGTGCATGTCATTTGATTAGGTGAACCCTTATATTTAGATTTGGCAAGGTCGAGTCTAACTAAACTAACATTTTGAAGCCCATTTCATTTAAAACCCAACCTAACCAAAAACTAACCTTATCTAACCCAATAGAATAATGAAAATCAACCAAGTTTGCAAACTTGTGAGAGAAAATGCTCTCGACCCAAACCTTCCAATTAAGTTTTTGGCACTTGTCCCATGCAAATAGGGTGGAGTTGTGTTGGTTGTCTCTCAAGAGACAATGAGGACGTTCTATTGTTGTTATCATCCCTCATAGGTCAAAATTTGTACAATTGAGTCGCCACTTATTTAATTGGAAAAATAAGAAAACCAAACTGAAAATTGCATCATTCTTATTGATGAATTGAAAATGTACATTTCGTTGATAATAACCAAAAATTACATTGCTTTAGTTCTAGATACAATCTAAAACAAAATACAATGCTTTAATTCCTATTTACTGAGAAGTCATGTTTTATGTTGGCTTTATTCAGTGGCAAAACTTTATATGTAATACATTTATTAGTGATGTATTGTTTTATGGTTTTCATGTAAGTTAGGGTAGTGTACTTAAGCCTCTCCTTGAAGACAGGAAGCTGCGTCAACCTTAGAGTTTGCGGCCTAGAGATGACCTACTCGCAACCTAAGCTATCCGTGAAGTCCACATGGCAAGTGTTTGTTTAAGAGTGTAGAAGTGCACCTTGCGACCTTAGGGGGTGAACAAGTCGTGAGTTGCACGATCTCTGGACTCTACAAATTGCATCAACCACTGTTTTTTTGCCAACACAAACACACACACAATTGAGGCGTAGCAAAAGGCTTCAGATAAGCATTGACCAAACCTAGAAACCTTAAGGGGTGCCAAGAGAGTGAAGTCATTCCTTTGTGTGAAAAGAGGGAACATTTTCCTTAGAAAAAAACCAAGTTCTTCATCTCCCTTTTCCATCACTTTCCTTAGAAAAAAACCAAGTTCTTCATCTCCCTTTTCCATCACTTTCACTCCATTGATAGAGATTATGTAAACATTTTCCTCATCCACAACACACATACTTGGTAGTGAGTGACTGGGTAAGGAAACTTGAGAAACCACAACCTAAATCCAATCTTCATTGGTGGTGATTCCATTGGAGCTTTAATGGAGGATCTCCGGTAAGCTAGGAAGAGAAAGGGCTCAGTGAAGTCAGTTACTAGCTGGAGCTTGAGGGCTCAAGTACATGTAGGAGCTTGGGCTTGGAGGGTTCATTGTATTCTTTATGTACTGCAACTATCTTGACCTTATGACTTTAAGAAATTACAAAATTGCCCTGGACTTTACAAAGAGTACCAAATCCCTTAATTATCAATTTAACCATGATTCATCCACATGTGACCAAAATAACCTTAAGACACTAAAATCACCAAATCAACCCTAAATTACATGAAAATATCCAAATAATCTAAGACCATAAAAATCATAAAATTAAGCTTGAACTATATGAAAATTATTAAAACACCTTGAAAACTATTAAAACCCCCCAAATTATAGGAAAAAAAAAACTTTTATTTTTATATTTTTTTTAAATCTCAAAGGTATAGGTGAAATTTGGAACATTCATTTCAATTTTTTTCTTCCAATTCTAAGAAAGATAAATCCTGAAAAATCCGAATAAATGACGAATCCCATTACCCTTATTTTCATATATATATATATATATATATATATATATATATATATATATATATATTAATATTATATAAAACATGTATTTGTCATTTGGTAAATAATAAGTATTACTTGGGGTAAAATGCATTAATTTAGGATTGTCCATATAAAAAAAGATCTTAGATCAACAAATTGATACATGTTTATTAATAATAAAATTACACAAATCTCAACATTGCTAACCAAAAACAAAATTGTACAAACACAAAGGTTTGCTTTTAAATTAACTGAAAAACAAAACAAAGAAAGAAGGTTCCATTTTAGTTGATTGTGATTTGTGAGATTGGTTTCAAAATGTTGCTTTGAAATTTAAAAAAAAAAAAAAAAAAAGTTATTTGGAATAAGCAGTGTTTAGGTTGTAAGATTTTAGGTTCATAGGAAATAATTTGCTAATGTGCCCCCCTGTGATGACAAAAAATTGCAATCTGATTAGCTTTCAATCCAGGTTATATACCAAGGTTGATGGACCAATTACATGACATATTAAGTTCATTGCTGCCACTGCACCATTAATGTAGATAAAATATATTTACTTACCATTGGAAAAGGTGTGTTTATGTGTCTATAGCTGCTAGAATGTGTCATGCTGTAGTAATTTCTTTATTGCAAGTAAAGCTCTCATGAGTGCAATTGGCAAGGAAGTACATGAAACGTGGAGCATCAGAACTTGATGCACTTAGTGGACCAGAGAAAGAACCTTGTGAGGAATTACATGAAACGTGTAGCCATTAAGGTTTTTTTTTTTTTTTTTTTTCAAAGTATGTGGCTGGGCAGCTGGCAGTAGCAGTAGCATGTACTTGTCAATTTGACAATTAATGCTTCGTTTGTTTTATAAAGTAAAACATTTTTCAAAAAATGGTTTCTCAATTAAAGCGTTTGTTTTGGCATATAATTGTGATCAAATTTATAAAAAATTTGGTGAAACATTTTCAAAAAAATATAGTGTCTGCACCCACCTCCCCCTCATTTGTTGGCTAGGTCATTGATTTGGTAGTTGGACAGCCAATGTTGGCGTTTTGGTGGCCGGAGCCATTGTTCTGGTGATCGATACTAAGGGTCCGATCATCAGAACTCTTGTTCCAATGGCAGTTGCTAGTGGTTTGATGACTAGAGCAGTTGTTCCGATGATTGGTGCTAGTAGTCTAGTCAAGAGAGATGTTGCTCCGATGGCATTTGTTGGTGGTTGGAGTTGATGTTCTAGTGATTGGTTTTGGAGCATTGGTCATTGGAGACACCGTTTTGGCAACAGTCACTAGTGATCCGGCCACCAAAGCCACCGTTCTAGTTGCTAATTTCGACAATTTGGTACAAGTAGGATGTCTCAACTGCTTTAGTTTCGACAATTTGGATTAGATGGTGCCCAACTGCTTTTTAGTTGGGCACCATAAATTAGATGTTTGAATTTTATTTTTAATAAAGGCTTAGATTGGGTTGGGTCAACCTGTAAAAAAATTGGGTTATGAATCAACTCATTTTTACTTTGAGGTCAAAACATTCCGGTTCGGACGGGTCGTGGGGGTGTAACCCGTTTTGCCATGTCTCATGCATAACTTTTATGTGTGATTGGACTAGCAAATATACTTCAGCTTGACCTGGCACATTTGACAGTCCTAAATCGATTTCTTATTCTTCTCAACGATCTCTCTCACGTGTACAAAACATAGTACACGTGGTCATCCACTGAGAAATATATTAGTACAAGTAGAAACTAAAAAGCAGGCTGTCTTTAAAAAGTTAAATTATAAAATTTAAACTGTTTACTTCAACTGCAATTAACTGGCAGTTGAGACAAAAAAAAAAAAAAAAAAAAAAAGGAAAAAAAAAACAAGTGGCAGTTGAATAGGAAAAATGAAAAAGAGGAACCTAGGATGTCTCAATTATAAAAAAGAAAAGAAAAGTGTGAGAAGGTGGTAATGGTTATGGAATGCAACTGGGGAATGGGAAATTGGGAATGTATGTTTTTATTATTAAGTAGTAGTAGTATTTTTACTTGTTTTTGAAGTGAAAATTGTTTTTAGTATGAAGAAGAATTGATACAAGTGTGCCATTGTCCCCACTACCCAGAAAATGTCACTTTTATAGATTCATCAGATCGGATCCTGTGGCGAGTGCAAGTGAAAGAAAAGAGAAAGTCCTGCCACCTGAACACTTACTAAGTCAGAACAAGTGCAGATTCTCTTTTCTTCTTCTACTTTTTGTGTTTGGTTCCTAAATTCTCTTTCTTTTTAATTCATTTTTCTTTACTCAAATCAAACAAATAAACTAAAAACTCCTTCTTCTCTTGTATAGAATGTAGGTACTTCTGTTTCATTTCTGGGCCTTTTTTCTTGCTTTCGAAGTGTCAATAGCTACATTTTCTTCACCTTTTTTTTTTTATCTGGGTCTTTTAATTCATACCCCAAAACTGCTTTATTTTTAAATTATTTGTTGATTTATGATCTGAGTTTATGGATTTATTGATATTGAAGTTACCATCTTTACATTAGGATTATAATTTTTTTTCTTCTTCTTGATAAAAGGGTATTTGAGATTGATTTCTGGAATGATAGAAACTATATAGGTGAATGGGGGCTCAGTCAGTGGGATCTCAAGGTGGTGGTGTTAGTACTGTTCAAATGCACAAGTCAGAGTCACTGGCTCGCCAAGGCTCCTTGTACAGTCTCACCCTTGATGAGGTTCAGACCCAGCTTGGTGATTTGGGGAAGCCATTAAGCAGCATGAATCTGGATGAGCTTCTCAAGACTGTGTGGACTGCAGAAGCTACTCAGGCCCCTGATAATAATAATAATGTCATTTCTGGTTCAGCCTCGGGTCTGCATAAGCAGGGAAGCTTAACACTTTCAAGGGATCTGAGCAAGAAGACTGTTGATGAGGTGTGGAAAGATATTCAGCATATGAACAACGAGTACAGTGATCAAGAGAGGAATAAGGTTCAGGAGAAAAATCCTACTCTTGGTGAAATAACCCTTGAGGATTTTTTGGTTAAAGCTGGGGTAGTCACTGAATCTTATAATAATAATAATAATAATAATAATAACAGTGAGAAAGGCAATGCTGCTGCTGGTGTTTTAGGGGTTGATTCAATTGCTGCACCCCAACATAGTCATTGGATGCAAATGCAATTTCAGCTCCCGTCAGTGCAGCAACAACAGCAGAATATGATGGTTCTTATGCATCATCCAGTTCCAGTTCCGGTTCAGGTTCAGCAGCAGCCTCTTCCGGTTATGGATGCACCATTCTCGGATACCCACATGACAATGTCTCCCACTTCTTTGATTGGCACATTATCGGATACTCAGACACCGGGGCGGAAAAGGGGGGCTACTGGCGAAGTGGTTGAGAAGACTGTTGAAAGGAGGCAGAAGAGAATGATTAAGAATAGGGAATCTGCAGCTCGGTCTAGAGCAAGAAAGCAGGTCAAGTTTTAAATATTAAATCCCCCACCCCCCCCCAAAAAAAAAAATCCCATCTGATTGTTTTATATGTGTTTCCCTGTGATCTTAGTAGATAATTATGTTGATGGACAGGCTTATACACATGAGCTGGAGAACAAAGTCTCACGTCTGGAAGAGGAGAACGAAAGGCTTAGAAGACAGAAGGTAGGAACAATTTGGTTGTTCATTCTTGTTTAGTTGATTTTCCTGCATCTTGGTTGTTTGGGTTGTTGTAAAGCTAACAGTTCGTCATCCACTCCATCCCTTGTTCATCACATTAGCTGGAGTCCCTATCGGTTGTGTTCCATTTTGGATTAATGATGTCTTTTACGTGTGACAACATCCAATTCAAATGATTCTAGTAACATAGATTAAGTTTTGCACTAGATTTTTAAGTTCTGAGGTTGAATAAGAGGAAGTAATCTGTCAGATTAGTAGTTCAATATGTAGCTAATCATGAAGGGGCAAATTGCACCAATGGGAAAACTTATCAAATTTAAGTGATAAAAATGGTTTATCTAGGATTTTATTATTTTTTTTTTTTATCAATATATTAGCTTTTATATGAATTTTGGTCTTGAGATAATTTGGGGGATTGGTCTGTATAGTATGAGGCTGGGAAATTTTTCTTCTGCTCTAGATTGCATTTTTTATCTATATAGTTCAATTATAACCTTCATCCCAAATTAGTATAGCAATATAATTTACTCCAATGAATGTTTTTGATCAGTATATTTTTCTCCAATGAGATTTGGTAAAATGAGATGACACTTTGGGAAAAAAGTTCTGAGGTGATTTGTACTTTGGTATCCTTCATCTTTTACATCTGCTATCATTTGCTTCACCACTCCCCCCCCCCCCCCCCCCCCCCCCCCCCCCCCCCTTTGATAGTATGGATACCTTATTTAACTTTGCTATGGTGATTTCTGTGTATGAACTTTATGTATGGCAAAGCAGAGTTAGCAAAGTAGGTTACTGCCCTAGCGATTCGCCATCCTTTATTTCTGATGTGGCATGTGGAACAGCTTTGTTGCAAAAAGTAAAAACTAATTTTTCCAATCCTGAACTTTCCATATTTCTCTTTCCTCCTTGCGGTTTATTAGTGGAACAAATAACAATCCTGTCAGGAAGCATAGATAATTTCATGGGTTTATACTTTGTAATGTCATTGCATGATAGATAAGATAAAAGTCAAATAACCAGACACATGTATATCCTATTGAAAAGTATATTACAAGTTAACCAAGCCAGATACAAAATATAAAGGAACTTCTGGTAGCACCTTTGTTTGATAGAGTTTGATAAACTAAGCTTGGTTGAATTTAAGAAACATAGCTTCTTGGTGCTTGTCTTGCACACTACACATGGTCATTTAAGATACATAAATCAATGGAGGAATAGCTGGGATAGTAGCTCAGGGAGAAGGCTTTATGCTTTTGTTACGGAAAACATTTTCTTGTTTTGGAGAGCTGCTCTATTGTAGAGGACTTCTTCCAAACAAATATAACTTTGAAAATTTCAGGCAGTTTTTTTTTTTCTCAAGTTTAGTAATTATCTGTTGCCATGCTCAGAATTGTATTTTCCTTTAAAAAAGAGCTTTGGGAACTTTTGGGAGGTAAACATCCTTAAATTTATAGTTAAAATTGCCCTATGTTTGTTAAGATGCAATTTACTGCATTTACTATATTGTTCTCGTTGTTGCTTCTCAATCTTCTGCCTCCATTTTCATCTTCCATTTCTGCTTCATTGTTTACCGTGCTCTAGTCTAGACACATTTCCCATCTTATTATTTAGTGCACTGCCAAAACTCATAATCAATGGAAGTGTCCAATGTCTCTGAAGCACCAAGGCCTGTGATCTCTTGAAAAGCTTTTCTCCAGTTTGAATGTTTCAATAAAATTGCACCGTTTCTAGACTGTAATTCTTTAATTCGTTCAATATATATTGGTCCATACCAGATGTTGGTTCTTGGAGGAACTAATTGAAACTAACCATTTAATTTAGAGGGTGGTAGGAAAAATACTGGCAGGAAAGGCAGTAGAATCATTTCTGTGCTTTATGGCTTCTATTGTAATTGTCATAGCTTTCAAGATGACCATACAAATGTCACCGTAGTTTTTGACCAAAGGAAACTCTACTTTAAGAGTCCTGATTGCCTATAGAGGCATCGATCACTGATACTAGATTGATTATTATTTCTGGATGTTATATATAAGTGTAAACAGACATGTTCATTCTGACTGCGTATATGGTGTAATAAATCAAGAGCAACCTTTTGGGATATCTAGATCAAAGACATAAATTCATTAGTGATTGTTCATTTGTTTTGATTTCCTTTTTCCTTTCTTAGGTTTTCATGATTATTTGCACTGGATCTTCATATAGGTATTTTTGGTATGCAGTAAACACTAAACATAATGGGTCATATTTAGTGGTAGCCATCATTTAACTAGGCATAATGCATGAATCCCTCATTGTGAGACTTTTCCTCATATACCTGTATTACTGCTGTGGTACCTTACTTAGAAGGTATACCTAACAAAAAAATGTTATTGAAAAGGTATTGATGCTGGACAATATCAAACGGGGATAAAGGGTAAAATTGATTAAAAGAAAAATGATAACCCCTAAGAATTAGCACCTAGGGCTTTGTCTAGAATTGGCCACACATATTCTTTTCCTTCATTCTACTCTATGTAAACTCATACTCTTTGTTACTCCCTTAATTGACATGTCTTTTTTTTGTTACTTCCACTAATGTGATTTTTGGTCGTTCTCTACCTTTCTTCGTTTCCTCAAATTGGATCAACTCACTCTCTCTAGTGCATTAGTTGCTCTCCTTTGAACATGACCATACCTGTGCCCATATCTTTAAGCGAATTTTCTCATTTTGAATTTCTTCCTATCTTTCCGTGTATTTCCACTTATTTATCTTAAGGTTCTCCTTTCAGCTACACTCACTCTATGAATATATTACTTCTTAACAGTCCAACATTTGGTACCATAGAGCATAGCTGATTCTATGACAGTTGATGCATATGCTAGATTAATGTTTAGAAAGTATGAACACTTCATTTGGGGTGCCATACTTGTGTTGGACTCAGGACACACCAAGGACACTTTCGCACTTGTGTCTTTTTTTTTTTTTTTTTTGGAAAAATTGAAGGACGCGACCGGGACACTTATCTTTTATTTCTTTTTAGTTTCAATCTTGAACAGTTATCTAGTTATCTTTTATTTACTCTTTTAGATCTTATTATTTGGTTTGTATTCTAATTTCTAAATATCATATATTAGTTATGAATTCACTTTATTATCCCTAATTGCTCTTAAATTGATATTTGTTTAACATTATATGAAAAAAATAAATGCTTGACAATATTTAAAAATAAATATAAAAATATATCTAATAATGAATTAATATATGTATCCTCACCGTATCCGTGTCCTAATTTTTCAAAGATTGTTGTGTCGATGTGTCGTACTTATACTGTGCCAATATCCATGTCCGTGCTTCTTAGATTAATGTTGATTGATTCCATTGATACAGATTATGAGATTTGAAAATGTTATTTGATTGGTAAGTTACATGCACTCAATGAGTCTTGAACTCATGACTTACAAGGGGAGGGAATTGGCGGAGGGAGTTGCCAATTGAGCTAGAGCTAATTGGTAATTATGAGATTTGAAATTATGGGATTTGATTACTATTTATGATTGGATTTCCCTGATTTGATGTAATATGGTATCCTTTTTATAGGCCCCAGTAATAAACATAATTGTTATGTTGAATTTGATGAATAAAATGGAATAAAGATATTCTCTCTCTCTCTCTCTCTGTGTAGTGATTCCAAGCCTTCATAAGTGGTGAAGCCCAGAGTTTCAATCAAATTTAGGTGGTGAAGCTAGCGTTGTTATGTTTTTGCACTCTTTCCTTATTCTTGCAACCTATCGTAGGTCAGACCGATAGCCTTTTATCTAGTTCTAGGGAGTTATGTGACAATTATATAGAGATATCTAGAACAGAGTGTCATCCCTTTTTAGGCTTGCATCCTCTTTGATAACCTAAGCCTCTCCAGTCTCTAGGTTAGGCTATGCTTTTGGCTAAAACATGCACAAGGTGTATCAGGGTGTCAATTTGTGTCCCACAGGTGTTTGGACTCTGGAAATTGGGCACATAGTAAGATGTAGACCCCCTCCAGTGTTGTTCACAATCACATGACATGCCCTGACCTTTTGGAGGGATTTCAAATATTTGGAGGCTGTTTTTGAGATGCTCTTTATAGAAAAGGTGCGTTTGTATAAAATGTTGGAAAACAATGTTTTGAGTTTAAAATGAGCATTTGTAAAGAAGTTATGAGGAGTTGTGGTTGCAAAATAAAGTTTTGAGATTCGAAAACACTTTTTTAATCTCCTAAAACGCCTAACCAAATGAATCCATAGACAAGGAGGGATCTTCTGACATGGTTCTTTTCTCAACAGCATTTTAGTTAAAATTTTGAGATAGACTCTTTTTTTATGTGCTGTGATAATGCATTGCAATGAGGAGTGCTTGAGTGCATCATTTATGGTGGTTTAGTGAACAGACTCAGCTTTCATTGGCTTATCATTGTCCTATTTCATATCATTAACTATCATGCTACTTTGAAGATCTATATACATATATTACGTGCCAAAATAATGATTTGGCGGCACAAAGCTGCATGTTATTTAGCTTTGGAAATGTATATTGGAACTAAATACCTTTCTCTTAAATTAGAGGAGAGAATATTTATAGATTTAATAGTCCACTCTAATCAAAAGCTTAGCAAATTTGTGTAAGTAGTTGTCAAATCTTGAGGCCATCATTGGGTCACGTCAATTGCACCTGGCATTTTAATATTAACAAAAACTTCCAATTTAAATACAACAAAGCCTTGGTCTTTTTGGGCCTGGCTAATTTAAATAATTGAAAGGAATTCTAAAACTCCAGATTACTAAAAACTAGGATGATTACAATCCATAGCCAAACTAAACCTTTTCCCTTCTTAGTTCAAAAGATTTTGGGCTTTTCCCCAAGCAATTTTTATGTTTTTAGCTAGGCCTTGACTCAGGTGGTATTCGGTTAAGCTAGGGTTTGGGTAGATCTTATATTCAAATATTCTTAGAAAAGGTAAATAAATGTCAGGAATATAGAAGAATACTGTTCCTAGGTTGTAATCATTTACCTTTTTCAGTTTGGCATTTTGATCTAATTTGACTAATATAGCCAGACATGTTAGTTTTATCAACTTTTGCTAATTTTTTTTTTTTGTAATGCCGAAATAAAAGTTTTGCTTCTTTGTTTCCCCAGACTTGCAGAACATGATAAGTAAACATCACTACGTTTGATTGTATTGTTAACTTCCTTGCTATAACATACATCTCATGTTCTGTAATTTGTTAACAAATGCCATAGGTTTTTACTCTATTTTGTATTCTAGTTTTGACTGATTGATACACATACCAATACCAACTTTTTTTGCCAAGGTTCAATAGACCATCCTTATGCATGTACTCGTGATTTCAGAGGGAGCACTATAGCATTGCATTATAGTACTTCACAGGCTAGTTATATCAAACATTTACTGTGGAATCATGTTAGATTATTACTTCATGCTATGTGAAATAACATAAAAACAGATCATAGATGCTGACAATGTTAACATGAATTTTATAAGTCATATGAATCATATGAGTTATTCCACCTTCTTTCCTGTTTATAACCATCTTAGTGAATAAGATAGAGAAGAATGGAGACTTTTCCTTTTGGCCATTTTGCATTAGACCATTTTTTTTAGCAAGAGAATAATGCTGTGGACTTGTTGAGGCCTTAGTTCTTGTTTGTTAATGTTATATGCTGAAGGCTACTTGGAAGTTTTGAATTTTGGAACTGAGTAATGTCACAGGTCAAAAAACACAATGTGATCATGAGCCAAAATTTTGATGAATTTGATATTGACATATTGACAGGGCAACATTCCACTGGAAAAGCCTCCCACTGCTGCTTTTCCTTGCGTGCTTTGTTCATTAGGATTCCATTGTAGACACCCAGCCATTCATCTTAGCAATCTTTGTTGAATTCTTCTCAAGTCTCCTAGAATTATGAATAGTGTTTTTGTGATTGGGTGGCCTATCTGGTTACCATTGTGTTCAAATTACCCGATCTCAACATGCTATTATAATTTACATGTTAAACTGGCTATCTTCTGAGTTGGAAGAGTTGGAATGAATTTTGTTTTGTATCTAGATTACTTACAGTGTACAATAGATTATGACTTGTTGGCTTAGTCAAGTGTTATGTTTGTGTTGCTGTTTACTTTTCTGCTGCAGGATTGACTGCCCTGTAGATATTTGTGTTTGAATTTAGTTTTGCTGTCATTGAATGAAATTGACTCTGATAATGGGACTCTGGAAGAATACTGGTCTTTTCCTTCTTTCTTGTTGCTTAAAGAAGCAACATTGTACTTAATTCTTCTAGTTTTTTTTTTTGGGAAGTAAATATATCTCTGTGAATTTCTTTGTAGGAGGAGGAGAAGGTCCTGCCATCTGCACCACCTCCTGAGCCCAAGTATCAGCTCCGCAGGACAAGTTCGGCCCCCATTTGACATCTACATGTCATATATAACCATTAGGATGATACCTTCTGGTTTATGTAGGTCTAATTTTCATCAGCTGACCTTAGTTCTCTCGTCTCCTCAACAATTAGAAGACTATGCTTGTTGTTCCCTTCAAACATTTTCTTCTTGCTAGTGCTGTAGTTCATGAGTCTTTTCATTGTATGTACATTTTATAGTTTCAATTTGGAATTTATGCAGTACCGTATATTTTCTTAAATTCTAGATTGACGTCGTCTTTCATCAATATTTGGTTGCCTAGTCTGTAATTTTCTGTTCTCTCGCGACTTGAGGCCATTCTTGCTATACATTTCTTTTTTCCTTGCAAATGTTTAGATGTGTTCAAATGCTGTTTCATTTAAGATTAACAACAACATATGCCTTGAAACGGTATCTAATGGCTTCTTTAGCACAAAGTATGGAGTTGTTTTGGGACTTAAGAGAATCACATTTCTGCAGGGTCATATGGAGATTTTAAGTCCCTTTCAATGGGATAGAAGATTAACTAATTTGAGACACTGTTCAGATTACTTGTTGAATGGAATGCATCAACAGGTTTATATGTGATCATTACCTCATCTTCATAAATTTGGTTATATATAGATGTATATACTAGCGATGAACCATTGCACTCCACAGATATCTTGTACTGTTATAATTTTATGAATAGTAGGCTGAGTCTGGATTTGAGGATTTAAAATCAAGAAATTTGAAGATCAATTGCTAGTATAAATAATTCATACAACTTGAAGAGTGAATCCTTTTTTCTCTCCCAAGTAGGAGACTCTTCCTCTCGTCTTCTCTAAGCCGAGCCTTCTCTCCCTCTCATTCTGCAGCAAGGGTCTCTTCCTAGAGTTCATCTCTTTCTTTCTCCCCATCACTACCATGGACAACACGGTGGTGGAGGGTTTGTCAAATCTCTGTCTCACCAAAGAAGAAGAAGAGGAAATATCCATCAAATCGAGGTGCAAATCAGATCTGCTGGAGGAGTGTTCGCTCAGTCTTTTTGGGCGTCTCTTAGCAGATAGAAATCAGAATTTAAGAGCATTGAAGAACACCCTACGTATGGCATGGAAAATGGGCTCCGATCTTCAAATCGTAGATGTGGGTAGTGGTATTATGCAGTTCAAGTTTAGTTCGGAGTACCAAATGAAATGGGTGGAACAAAATGGACCGTGGAACTTCGAAAATAACTTGCTTTTGTTGTGCAGATGGCGAAGAGGGCTCTCTGCCACAAATATAAGCTTCACACATTCTCCTTTTTGGGTACAGATATGGGGTCTCCCTTTTGAGCTTATGTCTGATGAAGTAGGTAGGGAGCTTGGAAACAATATAGGAAGGTTCGTTGAAGTGGATCGGCGCGCAAGACACTCAGACCAGGCGAAATTTATGAGAATTAGAGTGGATCTCCAGTTGGATAAACCACTAAGAAGAGGGGGAAAAATTGCTAGCGTGGAAGGTGAAAAATTTTGGGTTAACTTCAAGTACGAAAGGCTCCCCATTTTTTGTTTCCAGTGTGGGAGGCTGGGTCACGATGAGAAGCACTGCACAGAGCTCTCAAACCAGCAAAATCCCAGACAGTATGGTGATTGGCTTCGAGCTCAGGGAAATTCAAAAATGGGCACGGACAAATCTCGGTCTACTAGTAGTGGGGGCCGAGGGGAGGGCAGCACAGATCGACCTGAGGATAATCATGCCACTGTAACGAAGATTTCTTCAACCTCGGTATCTGATAATGGCAATGGCCCTTCAGGTAGTATGGAAGATCGGAGAATTTCATGTTCAAAAAATTTTGAACAGCCTATTGGCTTCAGTGAGGGAGATGGTGCACAGAGAGCAGCACGTGCTCAGTCAAATCAAAAGGAACAAGCTACTGTTGGGGAGTCAGGTGCATGTGATGGGAACAGTTGCTCTTTTTCCAAATTGCCGTGTAAAGCTGTGGACAATGAGAGCACGCGTGGAACAATGGAGAATTTGGGCAATGTTACAGCACGTGACTTGAGTCAAAGACCTTTGACTAATTTGCAAGGTGGCATTTTGGAGTTTATGGGCTCCGAAGACGCCTTTTCTTTAGCAGGCCAGGTCCATGCCGAAAAACAAGACATGGAAGTGAACAGTCCTATTAAGCCCATTGCTGATCAAAGAAAGGAAAAAGGGACTGCTTTGGAGACAACGGGCCAAGGCTCAGACGGGAAAATAAAGGCAACAGGCCAATGAAAAAGATTGGCAAGGGAGAAAGGAAAAAATAAAAGCCCAAGTAAGGAAATCCACTTAATGAATATTGGGTCAAAGAGAGTAGGGAAGCTAATATTTGAAGAAGAAAAATTAGTAGCTCCCCAGAAAAAGCTACGGCTAGCTAACTCAGGAGACTTAACCAAAAATGATGAGAGATCGGCGGTGGCTGCAAAGCAGCACCGCCGGGAGCCATGAATCCCTTAAGTTGGAACTGCCGGGGACTTGGGAACCCCCAGTCAGTTCGAGCGTTGCACGATATGGTGCGACGATGGAATCCTAAGGTAGTGTTTTTGATGGAAACGAAAGCAAAAAACAGAAGAATGGAAAGAATAAAAAACAGAATCGGGTTGGCAAATGGTCTCCTTGTTCCTTGTGTTGGCCGAAAGGGGGGTCTGGCTATGCTGTGGGCTAGAGATATTGATCTGGAAATTAAGAGCTACTCTCCGAACCACATAGATGCGATAGTCAATGACACGGAGAACAGCTTTAAATGGAGACTAACGGGCTTTTACGGTCATCCAGAGACCCACAGAAGGTATGAATCCTGGCATTTATTAGCTTTCCTAAACAATCAAATGCATCTCCCTTGGTTATGTTTAGAAGATTTTAATGAAATTTTATCAAATTCTGAAAAACAAGGGGGAACCATCCGGTCTCAACAACAAATGGATGGTTTTAGGAAGGTTGTTGATTACTGTGCTTTCCAGGATTTGGGCTACTGTGGTTCTGATTTTACTTGGTGTAACATGCAAGATGGGGAGAATAGAATATATCTAAGGTTAGATAGAGCACTTGCCAACCTAGAATGGTTAGGAAAATTTAGGGGAATGAAAGCTCATCATGTGGTTGATTCAACATCTGACCACTGTGCATTGTTTATCTCTGATTCAACAACCCAGCGCCAACACCGTGCTAAACGTTTTCACTTTGAAGCTCTGTGGACAAAGAATGCAGAATGTAAAACTATTATTGAAAATTCATGGGGGATGGACTTTGACCTCAGTACTCCGGAGGGAGTTATGGCTAATCTCAGTCGCTATGTTGTAGAGTTAACGAAGTCGAGTTCCAAAGTATTTGGTCAGATTCCAAAAAAGATCCAGGAAAAAAGGACTGCCCTGAACACCTTAACCTTACAAGACAATGATGGATCTTTAAGCACTGAAATTAATTGTCTAAGGCGGGAAATCAATGATCTCCTTGATGATGAGGAGATTTACTGGGGCCAAAGAGCAAAAGCGCATTGGCTTAGAGAAGGTGACAAAAACACCAGGTTTTTTCATGCCCAAGCTTCTGAGCCCCGCAAGCAGAACACTATATTTGGAATATGGGATAGTCGTGGTCGGTGGTGTGAAGGGCAGGACAGTATTGCGCAGGCAGCCATTGATTATTTTGACACCATTTATGCATCAGCTTCCCCCTCGGGAGTTGATGAGGTTTTTGATGCTATCCCTACCCGGGTGACTGAAGAAATGAATGAATCCCTGAACAGAAGCTTCACTAGGGAAGAGGTGGCCATTGCTCTCAAACAGATCCATCCTACAAAAGCACCCGGTCCCGATGGTATGTCCGCTACTTTTTATCATAAGTGTTGGTGCATTGTGGGTAATAACATCACAAATATGGTCTTAAATGTTCTAAATAATAATTTATCTATGGCATACCTAAACAGAACAAACATTGCCCTTATCCCCAAAGTAAATAACCCTAAAAGAATGACGGACTTCCGACCCATAAGCCTATGTAATGTTATTTATAAACTCATATCTAAGACTATTGCTAATAGATTCAAAGTCATTCTCCCTTGTATCATTTCAGAAAATCAAAGTGCTTTCATTCCCGACAGATTAATTACTGATAATGTCCTTGTGGCTTTTGAGTTGATGCACTACTTAAACCACAAAAATGCAGGGGTTGATGGCTATATGGCAGCAAAACTAGACATGAGTAAGGCTTTCGACAGGGTTGAATGGAGCTTCATAAAAGGGGTCATGGAGAAATTGGGGTTTAGTAAAAAATGGACTGATCTTATTATGAGGTGCATTTCTTCGGTCTCATATTCAGTCCTTATAAATGGGGTTGCTTGCGGAAATATCACTCCTACCTGAGGGCTTCGACAAGGGGACCCCCTCTCTCCAACCCTCTTTCTCATTTGTACCGAGGGTCTTTCTGCACTCATTAATGAGGCTGTACGGAACCAGCTTTTGACTGCCATTTCCATTTGTAGGGGTTGCCCAAGAGTCACTCATCTTCTCTTCGCGGATGACAGTATTCTTTTTTGCAAAGCCAGTGTGGAGGAAAGCCAAGTGCTGAAGCATATCCTTCAGAAATATGAGGATGCCTAGGGGCAGAAAATCAACACTGATAAATCTTCAATATTTTTCAGCCCCAATACAACTCAAGAAGCTAAGGAAGAGATTTTGGCTAACCTTGGCCCAATGCAAGATACTAGGCATACCAAGTATTTGGGCCTCCCATCCTTTATTGGGAGATCAAAGACACAGGTGTTTGCTATTTTGAAGGAGAGAATTGGTCAGAAACTCGCAGGATGGAAGGGCAAACTCTTATCTTTGGGTGGGAAAGAAATTCTCATAAAAGCGGTTGCCCAAGCAATTCCTACATATACTATGGGGTGTTTCCTTCTCCCCCAGAGTCTATGTGAAGAAATTGAAAGTATGATGAGAAACTTCTGGTGGGGTCAACGACAACAAGAAACTAAATTGTGTTGGGTTAGTTGGAAAACTATGTGCAAACAAAAGGCTAGTGGTGGTATGGGCTTCAGGAATTTGCAAGCTTTCAACAAAGCTTTGCTAGCAAAGCAACTTTGGCGTATACTCCAAAATCCTAGCACTCTTGTGGCAAGGGTTCTGAAGGCAAAGTACTTTCCCACCGGGGACATCCTAAATGCAAACATTGGAAACTCCCCATCATACTCTTGGAGAAGCATTCATAGTAGTCTTGAAGTTATAAGGAGTGGAACACGGTGGAGAGTGGGAAATGGGAAGCTAATCATATATGGGATGACAAATGGTTGCCAACACCATCTACTTACAAGGCCATCTCCCCCCCGAACAATATCCCCCAATTTCCAATGGTCTCCTCCCTAATTGATCCAATGACAAAGTGGTGGAGAGTGAACACAATAAGGGCTGCCTTCCTTCCTTTTGAGGCGGAGACAATTCTAAAGATTCCCCTAAGTCATGACCTTCCCGAAGATAAAATAATTTGGATTGGGAATAGACGTGGGGAATTCACTGTAAAAAGTGCCTACCATTTAGCATATAACTTACTGGTTTCAACTGAGAGTGAGGAATGCTCAATTGGAGACCCGTGCAAACTGATCTGGAGGAAGCTTTGGCACCTGAATCTCCCACCAAAAATCAAGATCTTTGCTTGGAGAGCTTGTATCAATGGCCTTCCCACAATGGAGGCCATAAACCGTAGAGGAATTTCCCATTCCAAGACCTATCCGGTGTGTAAAAATGATGCTGAGAATCTTGATCATGCCCTCCTTAGTTGTGCCTTCTCATCCTTGGTCTGGAATCTTTGGCTGGAAAATCCGCTTCGCATCCATGGTACTAAAAACTCTTTCCTTGACTCTACTATCTGTATTCTCTCCAATGCAACGCACCAAGACTCAGAGCTTTACTTTACTATTGCTTGGGCCATTTGGTATAATAGAAACAAGGTTGTTCATGAAGGTTGCGGGCTCCCTCCTAATCAGGTATGGCACTTAGCAAAGAGTAATGTTGAAGATTATGTGAACTCAGCTTTGTGGAATTTCAGTCACCAAAGAACTTCCCCAACCTGCTGGGTTCCTCCTCCCCATGGTTTTCATAAAATAAATGTTGATGGGGCATCTTCTGAATTGGATAACTCTTCTAGCATCGGTGTTGTCATTAGAGACAGCCATGGCCAAATTGTGGCTGCCCTTAGCAAGCCTCTCCAAACTTGCTTCACTACTGAACTCACGGAAGTGATGGCGCTGGAACATGGAGCTCTCTTGGCTCAGGAGCTTCAACTATCTAAGGTTATATTTGAATCAGATTCCCTTAATGTCATCCAAGTAGTCCATGATAAAGCTACTGGCAGCAGCTATGGGCACATTGTGCAGAATATTCTTCAAGTTAGTGAATCTTTTGAAACATGCCTTTTCAAGCACCTAAACATGAACTTCAACTCCATTGCTCACGAGCTCGCTCAACTTGCTAGAAGATCCGGAACTCAACACCTTTGGTTTGGGGTCACGCCCCCTTGTGTAATTCCTTTTATTTCAAGCTGATATGTTGTAATTTGATGTAATTTGTGCTTCTGTCCTGCTTGCAGGCAGATTCTGTATGACTCTTTGTTATGGTTTAATTCCATATCATCCCCATTTCAAAAAAAATAAAAATAAAATTGCTAGTATAAATACTTAACACAAATTTAACTGCTCTAGATGACTCGATATTAAGAGATTTTGCTTGAGTAAAAATACTCAAATTGTATCTTATGTCTAATGACTCCAAAACACAATTAGAATCCAAATTGAAAACATAAAAGTTAAAACACAATAAGAATCCAAAATAGTTTTCAATTGTTTGAATCCAAAATAGTTTTCAATTGTTTTCTAATTTTATGTCAAGTGTCCATAACCTAATCAATCAAGTTTTAATATGACTAGTATGCATTCATGCACTAATATGACATGTCAATCTAGTTATGTTTGATTTATTTTATGTTTGGATGGAGGGAATATTTCAAACACCTCCTCTCTCCTCTTCCTTTGTTTCAAATATATCCTTAATCTTTGAGATCTTGGGTTGTATTCAAAACATTATTTAATGATTATGGATTCATTTTTATTACTTATTATTACTCTTACATTGATATATACTTAATAATACACGAAAAATAAATGCTTAATAATGTATAAAATTATAAATAAAAATATATTTTAGTAATTTTAATTTACAAATCTCCTTGGTACCATATAAAAGTTTTTTAGAAGGGAAAAAAGCACTTTCCACCATTTAAGTTTTGTTTGGAAAAACAACAAATACTCTTAATCCGTTACTTTCTTGGTGTTTGTCTATTTGGGATCCACTTAGTTTGTTGAAACTGAAAATTTTTTGTTAAAAATATTGTAGATATAAGTAAAAGTTAGCTAAAATAGTATAGTGGAACCTATGAATAATACTAAAAAGTGCAGTGAGACTCATAAATAGTAGAAAAAATAAGCTGAATAGTAGAATAAGTCGGTAAAAATAATTTTTGTCAAACGGATACTAAGTAAATCTTTTGAAGAAGTTATTAATTGTACACCGCAAGGAAAAAAAAAGTTGAAAATTGCATTATTGTTTTGGAGGTAATTTCTCATTTTTTAAATAAAGAGAAAGAAACTGATAGGTTTTAAAGATACAAAGAAATTTGTGAACTACTAAAAAAAACACAGAGCAAGGAAAATACTTTTTCCCATTTTTTAGAAAGTAGTGATTAATTATACCCACATTAATTTTTTTTTTTTTAAAAAAACCTATGTGTATATATATATATATAAACTTTTTTTAAAAAAAAAAAATACGGTTTTCTTTTTAAAAAAGAAAAGAAAGAAAGAAAGAAAGAAAGTCCCTATATAATATTATTCTGTTTTATTTTCTCTCTCCTAATTCTATCCAACGCCTTGACAGTGTACGTACTCTTGGATCACTCACCACCAGCTGCGACTGTCCACGCTAGGCTCTCTAAGCTCGGCATTATATAAAAAAGAAAGGTAATTTCTAACTTTACTCATTCTAAATGTTTGATTTAGGTTTAATACATAACTGTGTAAAGTACTAATCTAATAGGATGGAAATTGATGACACCCATGTGAAATTTCTGCTATAATTTTGTTTTTCCTATTACTGGGTTTCGTTTTTCTTAAGAGGGTGTGGTTGTTTTGGGGTTTATATGCCATTTTTCTGTCTGTTTGAAAATGGCTTCAAGTTTGGGGTTTGGTTGATCTTTTCTGTATTTGATGGTTTTATTTTATAATTTTCAAGTTGAATTGTTAACTTTTAAATTTGGGTTCTTTGAGCTTTGATGGATTATGTTGGACTTTTTGAGTATGGGTTCAGGAACTCTCTTTTTTTCTTTTTTTCTTTTTTTTTTTTAATTTATAAAATAAGTAATATAAATATATATAAATCAGAAAAAGGAGTCATCTGAGTATACAGGAAGTATACTGGGATAAAAAATCAGTTACAAAAATTACATAAAACTAATAAATCAATAATTATAATTAAAAAAAAAATCGTCAAGGCTGACAGCCAGTATGGGTTCAGGAACCCTAGCCTAGCCTGCCTGACATACACCACATTAATGAAGTAGAAATTGATTTTCTGTGGATGATTTGGCACTAAATGCACATATAGGTTTTTGATATTTAATTTGAACCATTAAATGGATCTATTTCAAACGGAGAGGATCCTAATGCCTATTATGTGATGGGTACCTTTTTGGGGAACAAGATGAAATGGAAATAGTTTATTTCACGGTTTAGATTTTATTTCTTGGGTCTAACGGTGTACAAGGTGCCATGTCATTTCAAATTTCAAATGACATGACAGTGACACTGAATACATCTTTAGTTTTGTAAAATATTTAATTTGAACCCTGAGATTGATTCATTTCAAACGGAGAGGGTCCTAGTACTTTTTTAACGGTTAGAGCATCACAAACTTTTTGTTGGTCTAAATTAACTAAGATTAAAGGAAAGTGGGAAATGCTGACTTTTTTGAAATTATGGCTTTTTAGTTGCAACAACCAATAACTAAGGTTTAATTATAAATGTGATATATCTTTTTCTGAAAACTGTACTTATTGTAGATTTCAAGGTCCCATGTTTGTGTTTTCTTAATCATTGCCTTGTTACACTCTTCATTGAATGCAGGCAGTGTGTGCATTAGATAGATGAAAAACCAGAGCAGTTATGTACCTCCCTCTTATGTTCCATTGGAACAATCAGATGCTGAAGCAGAGATCGTTCCACGCGATGAAGGTGTTGCCACGCGTGATCACGTTAGCAATGGGCCAACACAATGGTCTTCTGGAATCTGTGCTTGTTTTGATGACATGCAGAGCTGTACGCTACTTTTTGCCTTGTGACCTTGATTTATCAGAAGATAAAATTATGAAGGTGCCTCTTGAATATGGCAATTGATAAAAAAAAAAAAATGAAAAAATAGTTTTATTTATTGCTTGGTTTCAGGTTTATGTTCTATTACTACCATTTATTTATTTATTTTATCATGGTTTTACCTCTAAAATGAAATGCTACAAAAGTTTCTTTGATGTCTTGTAATAGAATAAATTTTGTTCTTAATAATCTCTAATTCCAATGGTATCTCCTCCTCTTATAAGAATAGAGTGAAGAGTGTGGTCATGAGTTCAAGACTTATTAGGTGTTTGTGTAACTTATTGATCAAGAAGAGAGGGGGGGAGGATGGTCCGAAAGAGAGACCAACTTGCTATCTAGACTTTGGTACATAAAAGCTCAATAAATGTATATCTGAGAGCCAAAGCCAGTATATGACATACTTCATCAAATTGTAGATTTAAGTTGCTTAGAAATGTTCATATCTTTTGTGGGTGATTGAGATATAATGTATTATGAATATATAGCACCCACTTGGATTTGTTACTCATCTTTATGAAGTTAAATTTATTTCCTTTGAAGGTGGATAAAATGTCATTTATAGCTATTGTTGAAAAAAAAAATACTAGTTCGATAATGGTGTCATAGATTTCAGGTGTGTTCAATGGTAAACACTACCCTTTCAATGTCATACTTTAATTGTTCAAGTTGGCTAGGACTAGGAGTGTCCTTAGTTTGATATCATGTATGATCTGCTAGGAAATAGGCAAACCTGATGAGATTAATGCTATTTAATGCATTAGGAATTATGAAAAAACCTAAATGGATTATGGTACAACAATTTCTTACCAAGTTGATAGTGTGTGATGACCTTGAACCGTGCAATCCATGCTTCACTAACATGAAATCTATGATAAAAATAACGAATGCCAAACTCTAGTAGGATTTTGTAAGATATACTAAGCTTGTGTAGCACATCTGACATAGGACAAATAGGGAAATCTATCTATGTGTTCTTTTGGTGGGTTTAAGGTAAGGACTGTTTGAGGACTAATGACTAGGGTTACAATAGAGAAGGGAAAAGATTCCGTTTGGATTTGCAAAAGATGTGAAAAAAAATGAAATTGAATATTCCACAAATATGTGAACGATTCATGTGAATAATAGTCTGCACAGTGCATGTGACAGTAGCATGAACAATGATAGAATATCAAAGAGAGGAGAAAGGGAGAAGAGAACAGGAGGGAAGACCACAATAAGGCAACATGCCTCAATACTCAAATCGCTTTTTATTTTTATTAATCCACTTCATCTTATTTGAAAACTATAAACATGCATATATAGACTAAAAATCTTAACGGTGACTGATATAAAACCAGAACTCTTTTGACTAGTAAACCAAATCCTAATTAAATTCCAAAACACACATAAAAGCTCATAAACAAAGAAAAACTTATCTATTAATAAATAATAAAAAAACTCAAGGCCCACAACTATGACCCACAATCAGCTGTTGCGAAATTACAGAAATATCCCTGAATCTAGAAAAATCCAGATAAAACTTAAAATACTTATAAGTAATAACCAAATTAACTACCAGGGACACCTACTTTTCTTGCGCCTAGCCTTAATCTTAAGCTTTTAAAGAGGAAATATTTCCTCTTGCCCTGCAATAGCTTAGTATCAACATTAATTAGAACATCATTCATAGCAGACCATGGTCAATATATCCTAGCTGCACTCTAGTTATTATCAGCACATTGTGTTGATCAGAAATTGCCATTTGCCTGGTCTTGACAGAAAATGGTCCTAGTGGCACTCTAGTTATTACGTCATGTGGTGTTCTTGTTTGTTGTTTGCATAGTGGCATACATATTTTAAAATTTATCTTTGTCTAAATGAAACTTTCACTTAAGGTTTACTTATCTGTTGCTGTAGCAGGACAGTTGGCTCCTTAAGTCAACTGTCTTGCTACTGTGTATTGTCTAAGGATGTTGGTTGGCCAGGTAAACTGGGTGCTTAATCCTGGAATTATGAGGCTCACCCAGTAATACTTGAAATTTCTTACCTAACGTCAACATTTTTTAGTTATGAGGCTCACTCCAGTTATACTTTTGTAGGATATAAGCATGTAAATGTGCCACATCCCCTTTTTTGTGTGATTTTGGATCCTGAAAACACTAATTTGGATTTTAGTAATATTTTTTCTTAAATTTTGAGCATTACTTTTCATAGTTGGCACTTGGTAGAAACTTGAGATCTTGTGTTGTGAATCTGAAGATCTTCCACCTTGGGATGGGGTTCAGGTCTTATGTTCAATCTTAACCAATGGATTAAAGAGAAAATAGTGGCATTCAGATCATGGTAGTGGTTGCTATTTGATATCATGTGCACTGGAGACTGGGATATTGACCTTTAAAACAGAGTGTAGAAACCCCTTGTCTGCTGAAAGAAGTAGAAGGAAAGGATGTGTGTGTGTGTGTGTGTGTGTGAGAGAGAGAGAGAGAGAGAGAGAGAGAGAGGAAAAGGAGTGTTCTGGTAGACTCTGTTTCCACTGACATTCCTTGGCAATCTTAGTCTTACAGAAAAAGGACTTGATCTTCTACACAAAATTCCTATGCAATCATTGTCTTATGCATATTGTAGATGGTATGTTTCTAGAAAAAGAAGTATGCTGGTAGTCTGTTTCTACTGATATTCCTTGGAGAAATTTTTCTTACAGAAAAAGGAGTATGTTGATTCTTCCATTCTTCCTGATTCTCCTATGCAACCCTGGTCTTATACAAACTGCATTGGAACCATGCCAGTCATCTTTAAGGAGGATGAAGGGTTGAGATTTTTTGATGTAATAGCCCAGTCTTTTTATGATCTGACCACTAGTGAGGTTTCCTATAGTAAATGATGTTCATCTCCGTCAAATGTCAAATATAGCTCTTGTTGGTCTATTCCCCAACGGACCCACATCCTTCTCATCTTTGGTCAATTAAATCAAATCTTATCATGTACATATCTTTATAGTGCACTTTTATATACATTGTTTATCAGAAAAATTAGAGAGAAAGATGGTGGGCTGCGCGGGGGGGTGGGGGCTATTAGAAATTCAATGAAAAAATGCTTCATGTTGGTACTATTTCTAGAGATTAAATCAAATTAAGACAGAAGAAATGTAAAATGTAGTAATAAAGCATTTGGCTTTTTCTAAACAAGAAATGTAATTTTAGGAAGAGAAATGGAGGGAGGGAAAAGCTTGTTCATTGGTATATAACATTTTTGTTCTTCTCACTTTTGAAATGACAAAAATGGTCTTTGGGGATTGGGGTGGAAGGTCTGTGATATGATTTCTCCCAATGGATGTAGGCATACTGGGGTAAGTTTTAGAATGCAGAGTTTTTAAGGGGAAACTACACATTGCCCACTTGTGATATGGGACAAGTTCCTGTTGTGTAGAAAGTTACACTTTACCAACCTAAGGTTCATCCGTTAACATTCTATTAAATGCCATTAATTTATGCACATGCAAATCATGTGCTTTGAGAAAATGTATTTACCTACACGTGCTTTAAAAGTTAGCACTTTACTTATCAATGGTTTAGAAAAATGACATTTTATCCACATTTGGTAATTATGATGCGGTAATTATGATTGTTGATAGCATTTTAAATTTTAATGACAAAGTACAAGAGACTTCAGGTGGGGAAACCAGACTAACTCCATACTCTGGTTTGGAAAAGTGTATTTGTCCATATTTAATCAGCCTGCGAGTGAATAATCATTTCAATAATATTTAAAGGAGGATATTGCAGTTTGTTAAAAATTGAGAATATCAGCTAACTGCAATTTGTTATCATGGTACAGGTTGTATAGGTCTATTTTGTCCTTGCTTTCTATTTGGAAAGAATGCAGAATTTCTTGGTTCTGGAACTCTGATGGGATCATGCGCAACCCATTTTGTTTTGTGGGCGCTTTTCAATTCTCTCTGTTGCCTGTTAACTGATGGCATGTTCGGTTTTCCTGGATGCTTTGTTGCATGTTATGCATGTGGCTATCGTCAGGCCCTACGATCAAAGTACAATTTGCAGGTATGGCATTTACATCTGTGTAGCAGATATAGTCTTTTTATTTGTTAAAAATTTTGATTTTCCCCCCTTTTTCATGCTTTCAAGCTACTTGGCCACCGTAAACATAATTACTTGCTTAGTAGTTACTTGGCTACCTGAAAATTATAGCTAATATTCTTCTTTAGATAGGAAAATGAACATTTTTCAGTAAGTTATTTATAATAAATAAATAAGTAAAACGGAGAGGCATGCTCTTGGGGGGGGGGGGGGGGGGGGGGGTAGTTGTTGGTGGGGTTTTTAACAAGTTGCACAATGACATTGGGATTGATCTGATTTGTGTGACAGAATTAAACCTTTACAACACTATATAAATCAGAATACTATAAGAACCTGGAGCAATTTCTTACTTAACTGAGTAGATTATGTTGCTCTTAATGGACAATTGTTCTACTCCATTGAATGGGCTGATAAAATTGTTGTTGCTAAGACCTTGTGGCTTACCATTTCTTTTTGATGTCTTATGAAGGAAGCACCGTGCGGGGACTTTGTTACTCATTTTTTCTGCCATTTGTGTGCCATTTGTCAAGAATACCGCGAGATCCGTGAACGATCTGGTAATTCTGGATCGCCTGATCTGAAGTTGGCCGTAGTCACAGCTCCACCAGCCCAGACAATGGAATCAGTTTCCGAGGAGTAACATGATCCCCCAGAACTTTCATCAAGATATTTCAACAAAAGAAAACAGGGAAATCAGTGAGATCAGCCCTTATGTTTTGGGCTGTATTTGTGCGTCATGTCCATTTTTTTTTGAGGAAAGTGCGTCATGTCCTAACCACATTACTTTTGATAAACCTACGGAAATTTTCATGTAGAATGTTATCTTGGTTGTGTCGTGTGATATGAGTTTTGGTACACACTGATTGTCTAATACGCCTCTACTAAATGCTTGTTTTATTGGTAAATGCTAATATTGTTCTATCTGGATTAGTATATTGCAACACCTAATCCATGGCCAATCCAACTAAAATAAGGTGCATGCTTTTATTTAAAATCAAATGGATTTGACTAAGGATCTAGGATCCATTCCAATCCAATTTTAACAATGGATCGGAAGAATTTATAGGATCAAACTATTTCAACCAAGTGTTGGAGGAGTTCATAGTAGGTGAAGTGTTACTCCCATTCTATCTCAAATAAGAGTTGGTTATTATTGAATATTGTTGTGCATGTAATATTATTCAATCTCTATTTGACAAAACTAACAGGGTGTTTAAGCTAGATTAAGATTGAATCGAGTTTAGTTATATAATTTTCGGATTTAAACTTCTTAAAAATTGAAGTAGTATAATTTTCGGATTTAAACTTCTTAAAAATTGAAGTAGTTTGAGCTCGACCTGACTTAGGCTTTTTGCTTCATTTGTCAAGATGTCAAATTGAGTACTAGCTCAAATCAAGCTAAAGTTTAATCCCACAAATAAATATTAGTTTTAGCTTTGACTTGCTTCATTAGTCGAGCTATCAAACTGAGTACCAACTCAAATCAAGTTCAAGTTTATTTCTGCAAACAAGTTTCTCTCTGTGTAAAATTTTATCTATAAAATTGATGCAACTCAAAGAACGTGTGTTAATTGATTATTACAAGAAGATATGTGACAAGAAATTGTGCGGTCATTCAATTTTGGGAAATAACTTTTACACACGCTTGTTTTTGACTCAACCTTGACTTGAAGTCACAATTTCAGTTCAATCCATTTCAAAGTCACAATCAAGTGTGTGTACAGTACGTGCAATGACAATAGCTCTTCAATTTTCACTAATATTTGAGTTTCTATTTAATTGAATATTTTTTTGGAGTAGTTTCGATTCCTTCCAAGAATGAAGTTTGGAATTCAACATCGACCTAAAGAATATCAATGACTATTGGTGCACTTCTTGGTCTACAAAAAGGAATGAAGTCCTTTGGTGATCGAAGTCCTTTCATTATAATCATAATAATTTGTGTTCTTTCTCCCTCTGTTGGAAATTTGGAACTAGTCATACCCTTTATGTGGGTAATGTGCATAGGAAGAATCAAGACATTATATAATTGTTACTCATCAATAATCCGTATTAAAAAAGAAAAGAAAAAGAGTTTCAGACTTTGGGGATGGGTTATTAAATTGTGAAAGCAAGACAATGCAAACAAAGCATATGCCAATGCCGTACGAATACAATAGATGGCCCTGAAAGCTACAGATTCCTTTAGCGTGCATGCCTGACGCCACACCAACTTGTCTTGCCCAAACAACATTCAATTCAAACATTGCTTTCCTCTTTATATTCCCTTCAAGAAAATTTGCCCCTCAATTCAACTTGCACCTCCCAGCAACAAAACAGGAATAAGAAACTAATTATTTTCATTATATATTTACGGCCAAAATGCAAAAACACCTTATTAAGTTTCGGTTAGTTACAAAAACATCTTTGGGATTTCAATTTTCTTTATAACTTCCAGAGGTTTTCAAATCTGCCAAATTGACCCAGAGGTTTTCAAAATCACGTGACCACAGTAAGAAAATTTACCAATTAATTTGTGTCACTAGTCATGTGATGGTTATGTGATTTTTCCTTCCCAAACAACTATTGGAAGTTAGTTACAAGGGTTAATTTAGCAGATATGGAAACTTCAAGGAGTTATAAGGAAGAATGGAAATCCCAGAAACGTTTTTGCAACTAACCCAGATCAAATGGGGTGTTTTTGCATTTAGGATTAGGCCTACATTTAAAGAAAAATTCTAAGACATTCATTCTTTTAAGGTTATTGTAAGGTCTGCTTTGATAACCTAAGCCCAAAAGTATGGGTTAGAGGCCCAACGTACCCTAGATAATAAATTTGTAGAGAGTGGGTGAAAGAGTTGGGCTGGGTCTGAATTTAACAATGGTGGGTTGAATCACGTAAAGCAAAAGTAACATAAAATAATGTCGAGAAAACTCTTAGGTCAATGTCCGAAGAGGTGTTTCATTGAACAAACAGTGATTACAAGTTTCAGAGTTACAGTAAAACTACTCTTCTTCCTCCTTTCACATTTTTCCGATCCCCTTCTATCGGGATTTCTTCTTCTTTATATAGTACCCTTCTCCATCATCTCCATCGTCCACTTGTTCTTCATCTGTGCATCTACTTGAGTGCATGTCACATCATGGGCATGCTTTAGTTATTTGGAAGTGACGGTAGCTGAGGTTGCACTGTTCAGGGGTCTTCTCCACATAAATGCGGCCAGAAAAGCTGTTGTAGTGCATTAAATACAGTGGTAGCAGCTTTTCCTTTAGATATTTCTTCGTTCTTATCATCTCTAGCCCTTACTCTGAGCTTATCCTGATCAGGTGAAGTCCTCGGACAGTTACTCTGGCTTTTCTCGTACTCGACTAGCCTGTGATATCCTGTTAAAGTGAAACGTCCTCCTCGGACAGGAGATACCTTCCTCGGACAGGAGACATCCTCCTCGGACAGCACTGATCTTTCATTATGAAGATCCTACTCCTAGCTGGGCCTTGTCCTTTTCTTCTCTCTCTTTTCGGTTTTCGGATGTAAGATAACCGTTTCGTGGGCCCTCGGCCCATTACATTGGGTCTGGCTCCTTTTCCCCCACAATAGCCCCTCAAAATTTTATTTCCTTCCCACGCAAGCGGGAAGAGAGAATAATTTTGATTTGATACGCGGGAATGAAAGGAAAATAAAATGGAAGGAATAAACAAAAGTAAAAATAAAAAGTCTCAAATACCCCTGTTTATACTCGTGAGCTTGTGGAGACGCGCGCCTCATTATTCCCACAGACGGCGCCAATTGTAAGGTCTGCTTTGGTAACCTAAGCCCAAAAGTATGGGTTAGAGGCCCAACATACCCTAGACAATAAATTTGTAGAGAGTGGGTGAAAGAGCTGGGTTGGGTCTGAATTTAACAATGGTGGGTTGAATCACGTAAAGCAAAAGTAACATAAAATAATGCCGAGAAAACTCTTAGGTCAATGTCCGAAGAGGTGTTTCATTAAAAAAACAGTGATTACAAGTTTCAGAATTACAGTAAAACTACTCTTCTTCCTCCTTTCACGTTTTTCCGATCCCCTTCTATCAGGATTTCTTCTTCTTTATATAGTACCCTTCTCCATCATCTCCATCGTCCACTTGTTCTTCATCTGTGCATCTACTTGAGTGCATGTCACATCATGGACATGCTTTAGTTATTTGGAAGTGACGGTAGCTGAGGTTGCACTGTTCAGGGGTCTTCTCCACATAAATGAGGCCAGAAAAGCTGTTGTAGTGCATTAAATATGGTTAGAGGCCCAACGTACCCTAGACAATAAATTTGTAGAGAGTGGGTGAAAGAGCTGGGCTGGGTCTGAATTTAACAATGGTGGGTTAAATCACGGAAAGCAAAAGTAACATAAAATAATGCCGAGAAAACTCTTAGGTTAATGTCCGAAGAGGTGTTTCATTGAACAAACAGTGATTACAAGTTTCAGAGTTACAATAAAACTACTCTTCTTCCTCCTTTCACGTTTTTCCGATCCCCTTCTATCAGGATTTCTTCTTCTTTATATAGTACCCTTCTCCATCATCTCCATCGTCCACTTGTTCTTCATCTGTGCATCTACTTGAGTGCATGTCACATCATGGGCATGCTTTAGTTATTTGGAAGTGACGGTAGCTGAGGTTGCACTGTTCAGAGGTCTTCTCCACATAAATGCGGCCAGAAAAGCTGTTGTAGTGCATTAAATATGGTGATAGCAGCTTTTCCTTTAGATATTTCTTTGTTCTTATCATCTCCAGCCCTTGCTCTGAGCTTATCCTGATCAGGTGAAGTCCTCGGACAGTTACTCTGGCTTTTCTCGTACTCGACTAGCCTGTGATATCCTGTTAAAGTGAAACGTCCTCCTCGGACAGGAGATACCTTCCTCGGACAGGAGACATCCTCCTCGGACAGGAGACATCCTCCTCGGACAGCACTGATCTTTCATTATGAAGATCCTACTCCTAGCTGGGCCTTGTCCTTTTCTTCTCTCTCTTTTCGGTTTTCGGATGTAAGATAGCCGTTTTGTGGGCCCTCGGCCCATTACATTGGGCCTGGCTCCTTTTCCCCCACAGTTATATTTATAAGATTTTTCTTTAATTTCTTCATTCAACAAAAACAATGTGACTTCCTCAAAAAAAAAAAAAAAAAAAAAAAGAAAGTAAATGCGCCTTGTTGAAACAAAAGAAAATTTAATTATTTAGAAAAAGTAGTTACTAAATCAGGGACATTTTAGAACCACTAGAATAGATGATTTTTTTCTTGGGCTATACTTTTGTTTAGTCCTTTTTTTTTCCCCAGAGACTCAAATCACTCATTATTAATTACCCATATATCTCTCTCTCTCTCTCTCTCTCTCTCTCTCTCTCTCTCTCTCTCTCTCTCTCTCTCTCTCTCTCTCTATATATATATATATATATATATATATATATATATATATCTAAAAGTTGAAGCATAATTTATTGTCGTTGAGCTCCTGTTAGGGCTATCCATCAACCCGTTAAACCCAACCCACTTGCCCAACCCGATTCGACTTGAAGACCCATGAGCAAATTTGAATGCCCAAACGGGTCAAGTACGGGTTTGATAAATTTAAAATCGGTTTTTCGGGTTGGTTTTAGGTCCCTTGAATTCTAACTTGTATAAACTAACCTGACTGCCCATAATTTTAAAAAGGAAATTCTTGAACTTGGTATCTTTTACGCTAAACACACCTCAGACAGTCAGACTCTCAACCCTTCTCAAAAAAAAAAAAAAAAACACACCTCAACCTCAACCTTTGTTAGTTTTAAAAAAAAAAAACTCTCTCTCTCTCTCTCTCTCTCTCTCTCTTAAATCCCTATCCGTAGCCTCTTTACTGTCGTCAACTCTTGTCGCCAAGTTAGGCTCTGTTGTCACCCTTAACCACAACCTCCATACTACCATTGATGCCGATTTGGGCCTATTGCCGCTATCGCTGCTGTAGCTACTGTCGCTAACTCAAAGTTCAACTTGAAAAATCATCTTGATGAATCCCTCCTCTGATCTTATGCAATTTCTGTTAGTGAAAAAAAAAAGTTATTTATTTATTTATTTATTTTATTTATTTTTAAAAATGTACTAATCTTGTGGATATGGTGATGGTGGGAGAAGGAATGGTGGTGGTGGTGGGGGTTTTGTCTTATCTCCCTTTTTTTCGATTCGGTCTCATGGATTTGATGTTTTTGGACTTGCTTTGTGTTATATGAATTTTGATTTCTTTTTTGTTGTGATTTAGACCCGAAATCACTTGACAATTTCAACCCGTTTAATCAATGATCCATGTCACTGAGTTCGACCCAAGCATTCGGTCGGTCACGAGTTCATTTTTTGTTCACCCAATTCAATCGGGTCCGGTGCAGGTCAGCCCCAAACTTGATTCGACCTGACCCATGGACAGCGCTAGCTCTTATTGCACCACATCATTGCCACATCACTGGACACATAATTATTATTTATCTTATTTATTTTTTATTCATATTTTTAAAAATATAAATAGATTACTGATTTTACACATTCATCTTGGGCAATTTTAGCATTGCTTATAATTTTATCTTTACATATTCATCTACTTTAATTTAAATGTGTATTACTAAATAATGAAATAAATGAATAATCAAAAACCAAAAACAATGTCTATACATATCTATACCATATATAATTAAGGAAATTTTGTAATAAAATTTATAAAGCTCTTTATGCACTGCATCCTTTTTTTTTTTTTTTCTTTTTTTCTTTTTTTTTTGGCCATTCTTACTTTGTTCATCTTTTCATCTTCTTCAACCATTGTCTTTTTAGTTCAATCTTTCATCCCCTCCAATAAATTTTTTTTTTTTTAATTTCATTTGATTCCCTTTAGATTTTTAAAAATTTTCTTTTATATCTTCTTAAAGTCTACAATTTCACTTTGTTCAACTTTTCATCTACTTCCACCCTTTCTCTTCCATCTTAATTTTCATATAAATTTTTTCTTACTTCATTTCCATCTCTATCCCCTATTCCTTCCAAGTTGTCCATGACAAAAAGGTCAATACCCTCTCTCTTTCTCAAAAAACAATTTCTCTTTTGGTGGATTTTTTTAATTATTATTTTTTAATATTATTTCAACCACATTTTTTTCCCCTACTAATGGTTCTTTTTGTTATTGCTAACTCAATTGTCAAATCACATTTGTTAATATTTTTGGTATTCCAATTTTCAATCGTAAGTTCTTTTTCTTTATCCCATTTAGTTTGATTTGATTTGGGTTAATAATTAGTTGTTTTGCAAATTAGAATTTGATTTTATAGTGAACAATTTAGATGCTAAACTATGAGGCTTTACTAATTTTTGTTTATTTTTTAATCCATTGGGGTGAACAAAGTACTTTTAATAGTTATATTAGAAGTACTCTATAATGCCATTTATTCAAAGAGAAACAAAAATTAGTCAAACGAAAGTAATAAGATGGGTGACATATTTTAGTTTTTGCAATTGTATTTTAATTATTATTAGTTTATAACAATGCATATATAGAAATTTAATTCTTTGATTTTGCTAATAATTGTTTATTTGATAAAATGTTTTGGGTGGAAAAAATTGAAATTTCTTCAAAGAAAATTATTATTAGTTTATAACAATGCATATATAAAAATTTAATTCTTTGATTTTGCTAATAATTGTTTTTTTGATAATATGTTATGGGTGGACAAAATTGCAATTTCTTTAAAGAAAATAACCTTAACAGATTATCAACAACAAAATGTTTTCCTAATTGGTCCAATTAATCATTGTTAAGTTTTATTAATTTTTTAAGTTAATTACGTTTATTGGCATTTTGGATTGTAGGGTAGAAAAAATGGGGTTTAAGAAAATTTGTTTAAAATTAAAAGAAAATTTTCCAAAATTTATATTCTTTTTAATGATTCAGAAAATGTTGTAAATAAATTTTATTAAAAAATGAATATTTTCGTTAACTTACCTTTTGATTTTCAAAGAAAAATTGTATTGTTTTTATTTTAATATGACAAAATTTATATTTATGATTTATGATTGTTTCTATAATAAATAAAAATAAAATTGTTTAAGTTTATATTTATGATTTATGATTGTTCTTATATTACATTTATGATTGCTCCTATACTAAATAAAAAATATGATTATGAAATACATTACTCTTTATTAAATTAGTCAAAATTGTAAAAACTAAATTTAATGAAACCACTCTAAAAAAATTATCATGTGTGGGTTCGCGGCTAGTTTCAATAATAGAGCATGCACAAACCTTTTTAAATTCTCAACTTTTAATTTAGAATTAATTGGGGAATATAGCTAGCCAAAAAGAAGAAAGAATCAAGTGAGGATAATATTCGAATTGAAAAACAATTTGAACATTTTGGTCATTTTTATGTTCTTATACTTTTATGACAAAGGGGAAATTCAGCTAAAAAGTGGAATGCCTTCAAAACTCGTGAAGGATGGACCTGTGATAAAGATAGTAGCTGGGAATGAGATAATGTTTTGTTGGGCTAGTTAGGTTAATTTGTTTCCTCCCCAGGTAAAAGGAAAATAAAAATAAAAACATCTATGACTACCTAAAACTACAAGGTCATTAAAAAATTTCACTGTAAACTACAAAATTTTGAAACCATTACTCTAATTTAAGATTAATTTGAAAGGTTTACCTTAAAATAAAAATTGTAAGGTTTAATCCACTATCCTAATTTAGTTTAAAAAATTACAAATAATTGGGTTGATTGGGACCATTGGGTGATGAGATGGGTTATTTCCCATTTTTTTGCAATGTCCACCCCAATCAACTCAATGATTTTTTTTTACTTAACATCGTTTATGGATTGTTAGGTTGACATTACCAATTAATCTCAATTGTAAAAATTTGTATAAGTTCGGGATGAATTTTGAAAATGACCACATAATTAATTCATAGTTTGTTTCTGCAGGAAAAAAAAAAAAAAAAAAAAATTGAAATGAGACCTTTCAAGTTAAAGGAATGGAATATTAGCATGGAATATAGAGCTTGTGTCAAAAGTGACAGTTAACACAAGCAAAATCAACTGCCTATACATGATGAAAACAAGTTGCCTATCAAGAAAGGCATATATATGTATTTAGGATAAAATTAATGTACCATAAGACAGAAGAAGAGTGTATTATTCAGGTTTAATTTGTGGAGCAACAGCAATATCTCCCATCATGTTTGGTTGGCGAGCTAGGAAGGCACAAGTATATAATGCCATGTCTGTAAGTGATACATCTCTTGCATGCCAGATTTGGTATTTATTGATGTGTTTGATGATTAATTCATTTTCCATCTTTTTCATTGGTCTACCTCACAGATTGTGGAACTCATGGTGCACATGGATTGTGAAGGATGTGAAAAGAGAATTCGAAGAGCTATCTCGAAAATAGAGGGCAAGAATTCATCTACTAATACACCCCAATTAATTTGATTGTTATTTTATTCACTCAAGATTTACTTTCACATATATAGACATTAACTACAAAAGGAGAAAGAAAAAAAATCATTAAATCATGTTCAAACACGACCATGTACTTAGAAATGGATTAAGATTTCAAATGCTTTTCTTTTCTTTTTAATTCCTTTCTTTCTTTAGTTTTGGGAGGTGGGTGTTCTTAATTAGATTTTCATTAACTTCTATAATAAATTATTAATTATCCTAAAAGTTTAAGCGTTAAGAAATAATGTTATATATGCAATTAAGATTTATGCACCGTTCTAAATTTATTAACCTGTTGAGCTTGGAGCTCTTGTTGATTCTTCAACTCTCTCTCTATCTCTCTCTCTCTCTCTCTTGCACAAATTCATATTGGAAGCAGGTGTTGATAGCTTGGAAATCGACATGGACCAACAAAAGGTGACCGTTACAGGATACATTGACGAGAGGAAGGTGCTGAAGGTTGTGAGAAGAACAGGAAGGAGAGCAGAGTTATGGCCATTCCCATATGACAGTGAATATTATCCCTACGCTGCTCGCTACTTAGACGAGTCTACGTTCACAACCTCTTATAACTACTACAGGCATGGCTTTAATGAAAGTGTACATGGATACTTCCCAGACCAAGCTTACTCAACTGTCCCTGATCAAACTGTCCATCTTTTCAGTGATGATAACGTTCATGCCTATTGCACCATTATGTGATTATACTTAATTTTTATCCGAAATCATGTATACATTATTATATATATTTATATTAATTGTGCATCAATTTTAAATATATTATTTGACCTTATAATACGCTCGATCAGTTAATTTTGACAATAACAGTTTTTGGAAAATGGGTGTTTGGTAGGAATATTGAAAATGAGAGTGAAAACATGAATATTTACTTCTTCTTCTTCTTCTTTTGCGTGACATGAGGAATTGTTTTCTGAATTGGTTGCTTCAAGGGTGCCCAACACTGTCGCTTCAATCGAAGATGACTTTTGTTGTGGTTATTACATTTAACGTGTTTGGCATGGAAGCACATTGGGTAGATAGCTTAAGAGTAAAATTCAATTTATACACTCAATTAGTGGCAAGTTTCTTGCTCTATATATACTAATGTGCAGTCTCATGCACATGCACAACTACAATTGAAAACAATCATAATTATACATTTTTTTTTAGAAGATATTCAAATTATACATAATATTAATTAGCTTACACTTTTATGAAATCATACATTTTTAAAATATGTAATAGTTTCTTATATTTTATATATATATATATATATATATATATATATATATAATCTCTTCAATTTTTTCACCCCATAATTCACTTGCCACAAAAATTAAAAAAAAAAATAAATGGACACGTGGTGGAAAATTGAATTCCAATTTAGAATATAATTATATTTGAATTCTTCAATTTTTACACTCAATAATTCACTTGACACAAAATTAAAAATTAAATGAGACACATGACGCAAAATTGAAAATTTAATTGAATTTTCTTTGAGTTTTGACTATTAATGTGTGCGTGTATATATATATATATATATTAATAACCAAATCTCAAAGAAACTCTCGAGACAACTAAGAAAATATCCATCATGAGATAATTAATTTGAAGAGGAACAAAGAAAGTTTATGCAATGCTAAACATCAAAATTCTAGATAAAAGCCTTTGAATCAAATGAGACCTCCACTTTCATAAATATAGAATTTTAACAAGTTAAAAGTTTTATATAATCCTCGATCTTTGTTTCAAAACCATTCTTATTGTTTAAAATATTTGACTTTAATCTTTATCCTTTCAAAATTGTTTATAGAATAAGTTTTTACCATCATTTAATTGATGAAAGTTACTGATTTGGCAAATGGAATTTATGCTACAATCATCCTTTTCTACGTTAACATTTTTCATTTCTTACTTAAATGCAGGTTAGGACTTTTTAAAAGATTTAAAGTATAAGGATGACTTTTGAAAATTTTAAGTAGAATATATGTATATATATATACATATATATATATATATATATATATATATATATTATGGAATGAGAATTTTGGAAAGGATTCCCTCAAAAAAAAAAAAGGGGGGTGGGGGGGAGGGGAGAGAGAGAGAGAGAGAGAGAGAGAGATTCTTGCTAAATACTAGTAGAGTAACTATCTTTGGAACAACTGGGGCTTTGATACTGTTGTGTACTGCACTCTTTCCCTGTGGCTGCTGACAGCTGCACTAGAGGAAAGGAATGAGATTCGATTGGGCCAAATGGGTTCACCTTCCCAGCCACTTACAAGCGAGGTATAACAATCAAACATTGAAGATATAGAAAAGCAATAAGCCTTACCACTGACAATATTGAACATGTTCCATATGCATGCAGATGGGGGTTGCAAATCCAAAAAAAAAAAAAAAGTAAAAAAAAAGAAAAGAAAAAAAGAGTAAAGATCTGAGGCCACAGCAGTCTCATAAATGACTCTCGTGCACTTATTGCAAGATAGTTTAATAATGGCGTATTTTCTCCACTTATATAATAAGGTTATTAACTAGGGTGTACGGACACTTCATTTGGAGTGTCGTACTAGTGTCATAACAATATCCTATTTACCATATCATATTATAATTTTTTTAAAATTGCTCGTATCGCCGTATCATACCAATACTGATATCCATGTGTCCGTACATCCTAGGCTATTGTACTCGTAATATTGTTTAATTAATTTTCTATCAAACTGGAGTCTTGCTAGCTGGCAATAACATTGTGTCAGAATGAGAAAAAACTGAAAAAAGAAATGCAAACAAAGTGATATTGTGCTCACTAAGGTTTTTGCTCTCTATATTAGCAGAATTCTTTTTCAAGATCTTGCAAAAGAGTTGAGTGGAGTCCTTTCTCAAAAAAAAAAAAAAAAAAAGAGTTGAGTGGAGTCAAATCGAGCTGAACTAGAAAGAATTCTATAAATTTATATGAAACATACCTTGTCAAATCGAACTTGCATGTATAAATGAAAAGGGGATCAATATTATTTGTCTTACACTTTCTATATCAATCGATGAGAAGTTTTTTTACATGACTTAACACTCGATATCTTTTCACATTTCAGAAATTAGCGTGTAGGATGAAATCTTAAAGAGCAATTTGTAAAGAAGAGGGAGAGGGAGAGGGAGAAAGAGAGAGAAGTCTCTAAATCTTACATTCAAGAGAGAGAAAATAGAAGTAAACCAAATCTTAGATTGATTAAAACGTGGTTGGAATTTAATAGCTCACTAGTTACTCTTCTAAGACCAAACTTTTAACCATGAGAGTAACAATGATTTTTAAATGTTTCTATCAATTCATTGGTTTCATCTAATTTCATAATTAATTCTTTTTTTTTTTTTTAGTTTTACTTATTTTTAACTTTTCGTGGGAATTTTTTTTTTTTTTTTTTGTAATTTTAAGAGATTTAAACAATTCCTTAAATAGAGTTGTGCATATCAAAAAAAAAAAAAAAAAAATTACATCAATAGTGCTTTATTTATTTAAATTTTTATGGGTAAGTACGTCAAGACATTTAATTTTACCCATGACAACAAAGGTTAAAGATTACACTCAAAAAAATTAATCCTATATTCAAAGTGAATCTGCTCTAATACCACCTGTTGGGGAAAAAAAAATTAGACTTTGATGTTGATTTTATGGGGATTCTAACATTTTGCCCTTATTTTTTTAAAAAATTAGCAATATATCCCTGTTTTGAAACTATTTAGGTTCATATCCCTATTTTGAAACTCGATTTTCTCAAAATCGAGTTTCAATGTACAACTCAATTTGTAGAAAATCGAGTATAGGGCGATCAAACTTTTTTTGAAAAAAAAAAAAAAAGGAACTCGAGTTCCACAAATTTTTTTTTTTTTTTAAAGTTTCATTTGGCATAACTCGATTTTAAACCAATCAAGTTTTACTTTAAAACATTATTTTATTAAAATAGATTCAAAGCAGGATGTAGTCCTAAATAGTTTCAAATAGTTTCAAAACAGGGATATATTGCTAAATTTTTTTTTAAAAAAATAAGGACAAAAAGCTAGAATTCCGCAAAATACTAGAATCCCCATAAAGGCCAAAATGGGCATTTGCCCATTTTATCCAAAAGATGTAGCAAAATGCCCTTATTTTGAAACTCGATTTTCCAAAAATCAAGTTTTAATATAAAACTCAATTTGATGAAAATCAAATTATTTGGAAAAATTCAAATGGAACTCGAGTTCCATAATTTTTTTTTTTTTTTAAGTTTAATTGCCTATAACTCAATTTTCTAAAAATCAAGTTTCAATGTAAAACTCGAGCTTTAGAAAAATCAAGTTTCAAAACATGGGTATTTTACTATATCTTTTGGGCAAAATGGGCAAAAGCTCATTTTTGCCCTTTATCTTGTTATTAGGCCCTGTTATGTATTGGTTATCTCCACAGTTATCCAAATTATGTATTGGTTATCTCCAAAAAATAAAAGAAGTACATTTGCTTCTTGTGATTTGTTCATAATAGAAGTGGCGTCAGTTGTAGATGTAAGGATTAGAATATCATTCCGGCTAGAATGGTCATAATTTTCTGTTCCAATAATGCTTAGACCGGTGCAAAGAACCCTCTATTCCATATCGTTGGTGCTAATTTGGTTCTTTTATTCCCATTTTGGATTAGTTTGGGTCAGCTTGAATGTGATGTTCGCATTTGACAGTTCACTTAAGTGTGGTCTTAACAGTTTGAACAAAAAAAAAGTGTGGTCTAATAGTCAAACCAGTTTTTTATACATCCCTATAAGGCGAATGCTATGGATTTGAACAACAATCCTATCTATCCAAATTTTTAATAATAATAATAATAATAGAGAAAAAAAATATTAAGTTGGGCCAAGCCCATATATGTTTTCATCTAGGCCCAAGTCTATGGTCACAAGTACACTGAAAACAAATTCACATACTCACCAGCTTGGAGAATAGAAAGGAAGCGGTTGTAGCAACGCCACGACACGAGGTCCAAAACATTGAAATCCAAAGACCAAAAATGATACATTTGGATTTTCGTATCATATTCATATGCTTTGCATTTGTGACAAGAAACAAGGATGTCTGGGACTGGGGATCATTACAAGGTGTTGGGATTGAACAAGAACGCAACAAAAGACGAAATCAAAGAAGCGTTTAGAAAATTGGCCATTAAATATCACCCTGACAAGCACTCACAATCCTCTAAACCTGTTCGAGAAAATGCCACACTCAGATTCAAACTCGCCTCCGAAGCCTATGAGGTTCTCAGCGATGACCGTAAGCGTGCAGATTATAACATTCGCTCTCGTTCCACAGGTAACAGTTACGGTTATAACCGTTATTCTTACAATAATAACTATAATAACAGTTATAGTTGGAATGGAAAAGCTTACCAAGCAAGATATACAAATAGACCACCTGGGTCTGGCTCTTCTGACTTCGTTTCCAGGTTTGAGTTTGCGCTGAGGTTACTCACCACTCGTGCGTTTCTTCTCAATCTTGGCTTTGCTGGGTATTCTTCCTTTCCTATCAATTTGTGCAAATTTTGATCATTTCTATTTCAGTATTAACCGGAATTCGATTTAAATTTTTTTGTGTAATTGGGTTTTAATTTTTATTTTTATTCCTTCAAATGATATAATGTATGTATGTGGTTCTTTTCGACCCATGAGCGATTTTAGTCTCTGAAGTTTAAAATGATCGTGTTTAGTCTCTAACAAACTTAAAGTGAATATAAAGTTATTGATGTTAGTTTCTAAAAAACTTAAAACCGATCTATTTTAGTCTCTACCAAACTTAAAGTGATTGATTTTAGTCTCTCGAGAGTGATGACATGTCAATTTTTAGTTTGGTTATGTCCTTTAAGGGACTAAAAGTGATCACTACAATTTCATAAGACATAACCTCAACTCCATCCTGTTGTTATTGATGAAGAAAGTGGCGCTTGAGCTAGAGCTCGTTGGCAATTGTGTGCCCAATTATTGTTTTCATGAAATTGCATTTTCGTTTTCGATGCAACTAGTTAGCAAAGTCGAAGTAATTGTTTGGATTCAAATTGTTTTGGATAGAATTTTATTTTGATATCTTTTTAAGATTGTCTCTTATGAGTATATAACTAGATTGTAACTGAACTAATTAATATATATACACATAACAAAACCCCATTCATTGGTAGAAGAAAATATACATACAATTTGGTTTTCTCAAATGGGAACTTGAAAAGGGGGAGTTTTTGCAGTCTGAAAACAGGCCAAGGCCTTCAATGGAAGTTGAAATTATGTGTCTTCCTGCTCATGACAGTGATTTTTTTGCTTGTGAATTATCCTAGGTCTAGGGCTGTTTCTGACTTGTAGTGCCAAAGCTTCGGCTATCACAATAGGACTACCTTAAAGACTCCAAAACCTTGTCAAAATTATTATTATTTTTTAAATGAATGAAAAAAGTAAGCCTTTCAGTATCCAATTGTAATAAGCACTACCACCTCCATATGATTGCAAATAGCTTTTTTAATAAGGTATGTTGCTAGTTGCTAGGTTTATTCCTTTAGTTTTATTATTCTCAAACAAGTGGAGCTCTAACTGGCCATTCTATAAAGATGTGTGTATGATGTTTGTGTTTGCCTGAGAGTCTTTCTTTTAAACATATAGTTCTGCATAAGACATTATGTTCATTGTTTTGTTTGTGTCCTCCTTTAAGAGACAATAACTTCTGTACTGTTTTTCACGTACACTCCTGGTGTTCCTGGTTTTTTGTTTAATGCAATTCCATTATTTATCAAAGAGTAAAAAGAGACAATAACTTCATCAATAAAACTATTTGGAAATTTCTCTAACTGAAACATGTTCGAAATCTATTGATCTGTTGTTGTGAAAGCTCAGTTTTCCGTCATTGTTTAAGCTCACATAGGCTTCCTTTTGAATGTTGAGGTATTGGCGGTTGGCTAGGGCTTTTCTAGTCTAATTCGATTCTAGTTGTTTTACTTCTATTGTTGATGCTTTAGATATGTCTAGTAAGTTGAGCTTATTTGCTATTACACTAGTTTCATGACTATCAAATAGTGTACGGATATTAAGCAACCTTTTGGTTTGAAAATTTTTCCTAATACAGTAGTTTCATGCAGTGCTTTGGTAGGTGGGATGTTTTTAATTGATTCAAGCATGGATTCCATATGGAAGACGCAAAATTCTGGTGTATGTAACTGATATTTTCTTCCTTGCTTTTCCAACTCCATAGATTTTCTCTTTTTCATTCCTGTTAATAAATTTGGCTCTAGATATATGTCATATAACACATTGGTTTGTATAGAAAATTGAATCCCAACTTGCCCCACTTTGTAAATTCCTTGACTACTATGCTATGGTGCATTTAGTATTAACTAGTAATAGGATATACATGTTAAATTACCGATTGTCCCAAAAGTTTAAGCTATTGGGATATGGTAAATTTAATCATTTAACCAGTATTTCTAATACTCCCCCTCACGTGTGGACCAAAACTACCTTGTAACAGGTAAGACCCAACACGTGAGAATTTAAATGGGAGGTAGAGTGGAGGAGACAAGGATTGAACTCAAGATCTCATGCTCTGATATCATGTTAAATTACCGATTGTCTCAAAAGCTTAAACTATTATGATATGGTAAATTTAATCATTTAACCAGTACTTCTAACAATACATATGCAATTTTCTGTTACAATGTATTAATGCAATTCTTACAGACTCTTTTCTTTTCTTTTTTTAGAAGAATGAGAGATATATCATTGAAAACACCGCAGAAAATCTGCTCTTACAACCCCAAAGTTACACCCACGCTTCTCAAACTAAACAAAACAAGCTTCATCCTGGATCAAGTACAGATAACACCTCTGCATTACAACCCAGAACTAAAATACCAGAAAAACAACAAACAATGCAGGAAGCATCAGAATACATAACTCAGGCCTTCTTAGTTAGTGTTGATACTGAAATTCCTCAGCACCAGCACAAGGTTCTGTTTAACACACAATTTTTTAAAATTTCCTTTTGCACCAACCCTTTTTCTTATATCCCAATTGATTGCTACATCTGATCCTCATTCTTCACCAACCTCCCATGATTTCTGGCATTCCATTGATTCCACTCTGCACCCCAAGCTAGTTTGCATAAGAAAGCCATTCTTTTTCTTTTAATTCCCCTTCTTTCATTTATATAAATTTACTCTACCAGTGAAAATTTTTTAACTTCCCCAATAAAATATTTAGCAGCACATGCATGCTGTGTTTGTTGATCAATTCTCTGTGTGTGTGTATATATATATATAGATTCATTAAACATAAAAATAGAAAATACAGGAAATACACAAAAGAAACACAAAAAGGCAATCGAAATCTAAATACAGAGGCCTGGAATTTTCAAAAAAGACATTAAGCCTCATCCCACTGAAAATAGATCTCAATAGAGACTTCAATCTCATCACAGAAAACTCAGTTCCCTCGCAGGTTCAAGCACTCATCTCTCTCCAAATAATCCATGTAAAACATGATAGTAAGGCATTCTAAATTGAGTCTTCCTGCACCTTAATAACTCTGCCGCTGAGTTAGGTGTTGTCAAGAAAGCTGCATTACATCAAGATAGAAAGGAGAGAGAATAAGAGAAAGGGCCATGAGAATGCTAAGGAAAGTCTCTATGAGAAATGTCCCCCTTATGGGCATGCCAGTGATCATGATTTTGGACCTAAGATTGGTGAATCTTTGTGAAGGAAGACTCTTAGTAAACTTGTCGGCTAGTTGGTCGAGACTAGAAACAAATTTAACAGCTAGTAGATCTCTGCAAACAGCTTGTTCTGGTCTGAAATCATAATCTACTTCGATGTGTTTCGTTCTTGTGTGAAACAATAGGTTGGAGGCAAGAGCTAACATGGAGACGTTGAGTAGGAATGTGATGAAGGAACACCCTGAGATCTTTGAGTACAACAGAGAATATTACATAATTTGAAGTGGTAAAGATTAGTTCTTAGCTTTCCATTACCAACCTGTGTAATTGGATGGGTCTGACCATTGCCAACTGATACCAATTCAGAACCTGTGCAGGAATGCTGCAATGACAGATTAGAAAGATTAGAGGTCAAGTGGTCTGTTACTCCTATATCTGTCAACCAGCTCTCAGTTTGTTGAGTTAGAAAGGTAGGGCCATTGCAGCCAAATTTCAGGCGGACGGCTTCCTTAAAATGAGAAACCCATGTGATGATAACAGTCAAGGGCACTGTGTCCTCACTTTCCACATACCTGGCATGTAGGCCTGAGTTTGAATTTTGTGCTTGCTGATATTGCGGATGAGGAATCATTCCCTGTGAATTGTTGTTGCTGTGTCTAGGACGGTTGTAGTTTGAAGAGTGAGAATTGTAGTTGTAATTTGGAGGATGAGAGCTTCAGTCATTTCTTCCTCTGCCTCAACCAAAGTTTGTTCCTGTTTTACATTAAAAGAATTTCCAGGTTTATGTCCTGTTGAGCCCAGCATTGCCATAGAAGTTGGATCATTGTCATCCTCTGCAGAGTATTTAATTGATTGCTTTTCAGAGTGCAGTATTCCAGATCTTCAAGAGCATCACTCCTGGTTCTAATAGTAGAACAGAATGGATTGTACTCTTTTAGAAGCCCTTTGAGTATGATATGGAGCAATTCTTCATCATCCACTTCAATCGTGACGGCAGCAAGCTTGTCTCTGATTTCTTTGATCCTCTGCAGATATTCAGTTATTGTATTGTTGCCCTTTTTGGTGTTGTGAAGTTCCATCTCAAGAACATCCATGATGCAGAAGTAAATCTCTTTTCCAAGATCTGTCAAACTCCTTGAGCACTTGTTTTTCCTACAACTAGAGATAGAGCTCAAGGATATAGATATTTATGTTCATAAGTGTGAGCAATGCTTGGTCCTTGGTAATCCAGTATTGGTATTCTGGATTTTCTGTAGGTTTTGATCTGTTATCTTCTCACAAGAATTGAGTTGGACATGCTAGAGTGCCAACAAATCCAAGTAGTGAATATGCTCTGAGTATAAAAATGATTTGATTCTCCCACAGTATGTAATTGAGCAATCTAACTTGATAGACATGAGATTTGACATGCTGGAGAGGAGTCAAAGAGGTGCTTGAGGAGCTAGATTGGTGGTCTGGTTAGAGTTGGAAGTTTTATTAGAGGATGAAGAATTGGCAACCATGGTTGAACTCATTGATGTCTCTGATACCATGTCTAGAAAGCTGCATTACATGAAGATAGAGAGAAAAGAGAGGAAGAGAAAGAGCCAAATGAAAAGAGAATGCAAAGGCAAACACTTTATTCAATTAACTGTTACAAGAGGGATCTGCTATTAGTAACTTATGCATAAAAGAACTTATGTATAACTACTCAAACCATCTATTCTAACTGAATGCTAACTGCGTTAACCAATATTAACAGCCAAGCCTCATTTGTCACGTGCTGCAGTGTATTGTTATGCACTATCATGTGCAGAAGCTGACTGACAAAAGTTGTGTTAATTAACTGGTGTAACCCAAGGCATCCTAAAAAAAGAAAACCAATGAACTTAACTCCCTAGGAAAATCACAATGACAAAGAAGACATAGCCTAACCATTAGGCCCTAACCTTTCAACACTTGCCTTCGACAGCAAATATTCTCTTTTGAGATTGTCTGTCACTAAGATTTTATTATGAGCAGCAGTCCAAACAAAATAAGAACACCTTTTATGATAACTTTTATCCTCCAAATACGAAACCAAGGTCGAAGGGAAAATGGATGCCTAAACCTCCTCTCAAATCCCAATAATTACATCAAATGTCTGAGATTTTGACAAAAACCACCCCATCAAATATGTATCTTGCACACTAACTCTCACAGCATATAGCAAGTTAATTAGCATCTTTTAATGCCCTTGAAAACCTTGGAGTTCCAATGGAAGACACCATTGATTCATTGCATGTAATCTGTAACAGTTGTCTTCCTATCTACTGCAATGCAGAAAAAATCCAGGAAGTGGGATCTATTCAAGGTACATCCCCACACCACAAATCATGCCAAAAGTGATTTCCTATGACAAGATTGAATCTGATGTGTTTGAAGAGACAGTCCATGGACACTCCTAACCACTGAAGAACACATTTGAACCCATTCCTCTCCATATTTCATACCCACCACCACTACCACCCTCTTCCTAAAGATTTCCCTCCTTTGCATATCTACAAAGCAATTTCACTAAAACAGCTTTTCTGAAAACCCCAAGTCTCCTTAAAACCACACCTCCAGGTTGAATTGAAGAACGCACTGTCCAAATCAACTAGATGGTACTTCCCTTGTTCTCCCAAAACAGCCCGCAGAGTCTATTTGAGATTTCTTGTGTAAGTAGAAATTACATATAAAGATCATAATTACCTTACAGTTTTCTATCCAGATGATAGTAGGTTAGGGAAAGAGTAAATATTGGATTGCAAAGAAATCTACAATTATAGAGGAAGTTCAATATCTCACAAGTATATCAACAGGCTCCACCATTTATAACCTATTTTCAGTTGGGTGTCTTTGTAGCTTTTTTCTGGTTGAGTAGTTTTATGTGTGGATTTCTTTGGGTCTTCTTGTTTTTAATTTAAAAGATATATATATATATATATATATAAAGCTGCAGTTTGGAACACTTTAATACTTGTCTTTAGTTGTGATTGGAATTTACAGGATTTTATGTAGTTTAACTTCTGCCTAAATTTGTTTGCTGACAAAGTTAATTTTCCACTCAGAAATCATTTGAAGAAGCCTTGGAGTCGATTGAGAAAACCAAAGGCAGTCAGAAATCACCCAGAGAAGCCTTTGGGTCCATTGAGAGAGTGAGAGCTTATAAAGCCATGAAGTCCACTGAGAAAGCCAAAGCCATTTCAGAAAATAACCAAAGAATAAATTGATTCCTTTGAGAAAGCCAAAGTTACTGCAGATAAGAAGTCTTCTTCTGAAAGATGGGGATATCAGAGGACTGTCATTGATGTTGCCCGTTTGCCTTTTGACTGGAAATTTTCCTCTCCTTTAGTCGAAGTACACATAATCATAAAAAAGCCAAGGTTTCAATAGTGTTGGAGAATGAACTCCAATGTTTCCCAGATGCTTCTTTTGTTTTGTTTATGTATACTTGATTTTTATTTCTCCTTTCTTCCTTGTCCCTTTTTTTTTTCTCTTAGTTAGGTTGCTACTTCGTAATTCAGACGTAAATTATTGTTTTATGTAAGAGTGCAAATTCAAATTTAACTAATATTCAACATATAGTAAATATTTATAGATCACATCATTGTTTTTTTATAATTTGCTCAATGTGTCTCACTTTTTAATGTTTTAAGTTCTAGATGAGAATACAAAAAATGTATGTTTGTGGTGCTCAAAACTGTTGGTTTTTAAACTTACTGAGCTGAGAAATTTCAGAGGTTGATGTTCACCAAAAATGGAAATGAATTTGCCCGCCTATTCTCACGGGGCTTGTCTCTCTGCACTGCACTGAAACGGGTTTAGTTCAGATGAACGGACAATATAATACGTTGTACTAATAGAGAGAGTCCAAAATTTAAGTTAACAGTCAATTCTTATTAAATTTAGCGGAGAAAATATTATTCTTTAACATGTCATAAATAAAAGCAAATGTAAAACTACTCATGTATGTAACTTGTATAAGATAATATATATATATGCATTCGATAATTATTGGTCCTGATGAAGATGCTATTTGAGGAAGAGTAACATCGCAACTCCATATAGTAAATCATTTGCATGTTGAATTTGTGAAAGTTTGTTTTTACTGGATTAGTTAGTTTTTAAGGTTAAATTATAAATTACACTAACTTTGACCAATTTTGAATTCAATCTTTCAAGTTTTATTTGTTTAAATAATTTTAATAGTGGGTTTAGCTAGCTTAAACAAAAAACGATTAGTATCTTTGTCTGGTTATGAAAATATTATCAGAAGCAGATACTATAAATTAAAAATTTCTAAAAAAATTATTTTAATAATCCATTCATCTTATATAGTTATTTTATCTAAAGGAGGTTAAAATTAATGAAAAAATAAAACAAAACCAGACAAAATAACTAAATTAAAAATTAATTAAAGTTAAAGGATCAAAATGGGAAAAAAAAAATTAAATGAAGTAGAGGTCATTTTTATTATAGTATTTTTTTTTTCTATTTAATGTTATTTTTATAATAGTATCTTTTTTTTTTCTTTTTTTAAAAGAAAACTACATGAAGTAGAGGTATTACAAAAAATATTAACATAAATTTAAAATGGAAAACAGCATTTACTTTGCTAAACTTAATTAAAAAAATAAAAATAAAAACCAAAAAGTAGCAGCCTAGCTAGAAGGTTGGTAGGCAAAGGTGAGTTGGTGGTTGGTAAGCTTGGACCTTTCTCAAGTCTCAACTCTCAACTCTCAACTCTCAACTGCTTTCATATTGTCCTTCTTCTTCTTCTTCTTCTTCTTCATTATCTGCCTTCATTAGAATTTCCCATCCAATAAGAAAAGAAAAAAGAAGAGGGATGGAGCTATATTCAAGAATGATGGAAGAGATAACGTTTCACACGGGTCTATCCCCAACAGCCTTCTTCACCATCGCAGCTCTGATGGTTGTCGTTTACAGAACTGTGTGTGGCATGTTCGTTGCTCCTGAGGATTTCAATAAGCCTCCCACAATCACTGCCTCTGCCTCTGCCACAAACATCAACATCAGCAACAACGGTTTCACCAACTTGAACTTTAACGATTCCACCAATGAAAAACCTGTTCATTTGGGAGATGTCACTGAACAACAACTCAGAGCTTATGATGGGTCTGACCCCAACAAGCCCATCTTAATGGCCATCAAAGGTCAGATCTATGACGTCTCTACCTCCAAGTATGTAGCCTTTCTCTAATTTCTCTCAATTTTTTTATAGTTAATAGAGTCCCAACTCAGTAAATAAACCCAATTGGTTGTATTAGGCTCACATTAATTTTATTTATTTATTTGGGTATATACATTGATAGTTGGGGTGGGAGATTTAAACTGTGAATGGAAGCACCAAATAAAGTCTCTTCGTTTAAAGTGAAATGGAGAAGATCCTATTCAAAACTAATTTTGAGATGACTTTATATGTTGTTTGTAATTGGTTCATAACCAAACCAAATCTTAGATTCTCAAAAAAAAAAAAAAAAAAAACAAACAAACAAAACCAAATCTTATGTTAACCTCCACATTCCACAATAGATTAATTATCCTAGGATAATTGCACCTTACCCACCTATGATATATAGCCCGTGTACAACTTGACTATGTGTGGTTTAAAAAGTCGGATTTTACCCGCTTAGGATTAACTCCATTCGTTAAATAGGAACCATGACAGAATTAACATCAAGTGGGTAAAGTGCACGTATAGGCAGTGTGCAAAAGGGCTATATTATAGTTGGGTATATCCCTTAAATTTTTTGCCAATCATTTTGAGCATGGATTTTGTTGTATGATTACTAGGACTAGTATGTGTGTTTGTTGCTTAGGAACTTCAACAAAAATTATATTCATGTTATCTGTTTCAGTATCATTCATTTAAGCTCTTGACATACAACTTTAGAAACTGGATACTAGTTATATTTAGAAGCTCAGCTGAGGTTTATGTGCAGGATGTTTTATGGTCCTGGTGGGCCATATGCTATGTTTGCTGGAAGAGAAGCCAGCAGAGCCCTAGCCCTTCTTTCTTTTAAGCCTCAAGACATTAATGGAAACCTTGAAGGCCTGGATGCTTCCGAGCTTGAAATTTTACAAGACTGGGAAGACAAATTTGAGGAAAAATATGTCAAAGTTGGTCAGCTTGTCCCTGAACCAATGAGGACTGAGCACACACAAAGTGGAGATAAATTAAAAGAGAGTTAGAACCAGCAAGGAAAAAGAGAAGCTCAATAGAAGCTATATTTGTTGGTCTGAACAGCTTTCTTCTAGTTCCCTGATCTTTTTCATGCTTTGGGGCATATCACTGAAGTGTTTTATCTTGTAGTGACTTACTGATGGGTAGCTGCAACTTAATGAGACTAAGAGATAATTTGTTAAATATGTGAGACCTCTGAGTTCTATTTATAGGAACATGGTTTGTAAATATGTTTAAGATATGTTATAGTCAGCAAGTCATGCACAATATGCTCCTTCCCTGTTGAGGAATGTTCTTTTGGACATTAGTAATGCCTGCAAGACTACTATGAAGTGTCATAATAGGAGAACAGGCTTAATGAACTCTGACCTACAAGATTTCCGGGAATCGAAATAGTGCATGGAGTCTCTGCAAGGGATGCTTAATGGGATTGGGTTGTAATTGGGAACCTTATTAATCCCTTAGCTTAGCATTGGTTTTTAAATATCCCTTGTTAATCGAACAGGATCATCTATGATTCCACATAATGCTCTTGAATTTAACTACTATCAGTCTCCTTTTTGCTGTCATCTTCAGTAATAAACATTGATTGAGTTCTAAAGTAGATAAAGTGTATAGAAATTGCTTATTCTATGGGCACCGTAAAAGTTATAATGTTTGAAAGCATACAGTTGCATTATTCTTCTCTGCTGTAGAATTTGGGCAATACTGGCAGGGGAGGGTACTAATTTAGTCATCCTTTCGTCACTGTCACGGAAGGATTATTATTCAAATAAACATGCAAAAACAAAGAGTCCTTGAAGCAGGTACTTGCCAGTTAGTTCAAGTTAAATATGTGAAGTTTCTTGTCATTAAATAAGAGATCTCAATTCCAATCCCGCCAATCACCAAAAACCAATTAATGCTTTGGCTTAATGGTAAAAAGTAATCATCGTGAAGCTAAAATAAATTAATTTATTAAAAAAAAAAAGAAAAAAAAAACTCTTTTAATTAGTAAAGTTTTTTACCAAAAAAACCAATTAGTTTCTCGGTTTAATGATTAAGAGTAATCATCATAAAATGGATAATTTAATTCAAATAAATAAATAAAACTTTTTAGTAAACCATTGATGAATAAGAGGGGAAAAACAAAAAAGAAAAGAAAAACAAGACAAGGATAATGTGGCAGCATGGATGCCCTAGGGGATGTAAAAGATACTGGCAACCGATGTGTAAGACAATATTTCCCAAAAAAAAAAATAGGGTAAAACTCAAGTACAATGCTCATATAAGGGTAGTTTCTAAGTTTAGAATTTTCCAGAAAAAATAACCAGCACCGCTTACGCCAATGAAGAAATACATAATTCAAAATCATATATACACAAACACAACAGGTAAATACAATCAGAATTACCAACGAAAACTTCCAGTAACTTCAAAAATAACCTGCCTGAAGAAAATAAGTATATCCAAAAATATTTCCGCCAACAACCTGCCAGTAGGGAATGAGTAGTTTCATCTAACTTTTCTTATGCTTTATGAAGTATAGACATCTCACTCAGCGATTTAACTACCAATATACAAAATTGGTAGAGTCATAAAAGAAGTCACAATACAAAATCCCAGTGTCATTAAAGAAAAATTTTATCAAACCAACTTTTGCAACATTCTAAAAAATCTTCAATTTCACATAACATTTAAACAATTCTTACTTTATGGGTATTTAAAAAAGGGAAATGTTAACAAGCACTGTGCGGTACTTGTTAAGGTTTCCTTAATGTAGGTGATGCAGGACAACCTAGGCTTCCCACCTAGATTAGTCCTACCGAAGAACCTTAGGCTTCCCACCTAAGGTGTTTGAAATCACCACTAAATAATTCAATGAAAATAATCTCAATAAAAAATAATAATCTATAAAAATCCAAAACAAACCGTCTGGAGCTCTATATATAGCTTCCAGGAATCACAAAGATAAAGATAAACTCTCCTAAACAAATTCTAAACAATTTCAAATACTAATACGATAATCCTAACAATCTCAAATACTAATCCAATACTAGAGATAAACTCAAATAAGAATAACATAAATGATAAAGATAATCTCCACAGATATGCTATCATGTGGTATCCGCACCAACTCCCCTGGGGTGGGAGAAACTCGACCCCGTCGAGTAAAGCTCATGAGGATCAAGTGATATCAAAATAAACTCCATCAAGCCACAGCTCACTGGGTCATCATGGCGCCTCTGTCGATGCTCATATGTGCGAGTGATAGGAGGTAAAGATGAAGTGGTAGCAAGTGAATCCAAGTAAGCCTCCAAAAGAGCGGGATCAAGCTGCTGCAACTCCTCTCTAGTGATCCATGTACAATCAGAATTAGGTCGTTCTCACCAGCGAACCAAGAAGCGCTGAACTGTTCCATCCCTAGTGAAAAGAGACTGCTCATCCAAAATAACATCAATAATATCTTTATGTGCCTTTTGGAAACAAGATGGTGTAGGGCTAGGGATAGGGTTAGCCAAAGAAGAGGAGGGAGGATCATCAAAAGGGTCATAGGGAATAACTGCTGGACCTTTAAAAGCAATTAAATCAGCAATATTAAAAGTAGAACTAATACCATAATCTGAAGGTATATCAATCACATAAGCATTAGGTCCAAGTTTTTTTAATACCTTGAATGGGCCAGCACTACGGGCCTGCAGTTTCTTAACGATTCCTAAAGGATACCGTTCAGGCCTGATACGAATCATAACATAATCTCCTACATCAAAGTCTAAATGACGTCGATGTAAATCAGCCTGAGTCTTATACTTAAAATTACTAGCATGAATTAGTTTGTTGATCTCTTTATGTAGCTCATGCATGTAACTAGCAAACTTTACTGCAGACACAGAAACCCTATCATGTAAGGACATTGGGAGAAGGTCTAAAGGTCTCCTAGGTGTATAACCATGAACAACTTCAAATGGGCTCATTCCTATGGACCTATTGACTGAGTTATTGTATGCAAATTGGGCTACAGGGAGTATAGATTCCCAAGTCTTACCATTCTCACCTATGAGACACCTCAAAAGATTTCCTAGACTCCTATTGACAACCTCAGTTTGACCATTAGTTTGAGGATGGTATGCGGTGGAGAATTTCAACTTTGTTCCCATCATGTGCCAAAGGGTCTTCCAAAAAATAGCTCATGAATTTAACATCCCTATCTGACACAATTGTTTTAGGTAACCCATACAACTTAACAATCTCATCAAAGAAAATCTTAGCTACCTTGGATGCATCAGAAGTCTTAGAACATGGAAGAAAATGAGTCATCTTAGAGAACCAGTCTACCACTACAAGGATGGAATCAAACTTCCTAAGGTTACGAGGGAGATCTAGTATAAAGTCCATGCTAATATCCTCCCAAGGACGGTGTGGAACCAGTAGAGGAGTGTAAAGGCTAGTATTTTGCTTACAATGCTTAGCCAGTTGATATTGACGACATTGACTAATTATCTTAGCAACATCCCTCTTAAGACTTGGCCAATAAAACTTTTGCCATAATTTTGAAACTTTATGTGGAACTTTTTATTTTAATCCATTTTTTTAACAAAATGTTATCACCTCCCACAACTTTTGCCATAATTTGTCCATATGACAAGTTGTGAGCAGTGGAATAAAAATATGACAAGTTGTGAGTAGCAATTTCAAATTTTCTCAATGTCTCGGTGTAATTAATTTGTATTGCCATATCTCTTCCCAAAATACTGATTGCATTACATAATTCAAGCATTGTAGGCCTTTGACCAGCAGAGGGGTTAAGATAAGTACATGCACTGAAAGTGACAAAATCCATTAAAACTTAAAAGTGCAATACAAAATCCATTAAAAATAAAAGAAAAAACAACACCAACCACCAAAGAAATAAAACAATATTTCCACAAATTGTGCCTACTCCAATGCAAAATCCATTAAAAATAAAGTAAAATGGAACATCTCAAAATTAGCAAAAAATATTTGAGTTCTCAAAACATGCTATCAGTTTTTGCAGACATCCTCCGCAAGAAGTTTTGGGGAACTGAAGGAAAATCGACACGAAGTCTTGGATGCATTAGCACATGAGTACCTGTAAGAACAATCATATAGTGGAACGGAATCTTATATGTCACCAAACAAACAATCAAAGAGAAGCACACAAAGATAGCTGTAGCTCTAGGATCTCGCCAACTCAACAAAGACTGCAGCCTCTCCCCTTGTGTTGCCAAGTCACCCAACACTGTTTGCATCCTTGCAGCAATGATCCTCAATCGATCATATCTCCATTTAAGAACTTCACCAGTCTTCCTAGATGGTATTGGATCAAACTCTTCATCAAGTTCATCTTCATTTGTTGTATAAGCATGAGACAAGTTGGCATCCACATGAGGAGGAAGTCTTGGTCTCTTTCTATAGCGCCAAAGCCCAGTTAAGAAAAGGAAGAGAAACATTGCAGGTAATATTACTTGTGGAAAGAAAACCACCAGTAGGAATAATATGTAAATGAAGATAGTAGTGGCAGGATTTGTCCAATTGCGTATCTTCTTAAACCAGTTGATCATAGCAAGAAAACCAGTCAAGAGTGTTGTGACTCTATCATAATTCGCTTTGCTTTTTCGTATGCTCCATGTTTGTGATCCAACATCAAGTATGTAGCCAATGACCTCCTTCCTTAATGGTGGCTGAGAATTGCTTAAGTTCAAGGAGATCAAGTAAACAGCTTGTTGCCTTAAAGTATCAAGCTGATATACTGACAGTGGGCTTAAGTAGTGCATCTTGGGGAGTAGTGGTTGCGAGTAAGTATTAATTGTATTAATCAAAGATGAACAAGAAAATCTCACAGCCAATTGAACTTCTCCCATCTTTTTTAACCCAGAAGGTTGTAAGATAACAAGCGGATAAGAAAGTATATAAACACGATTCATCTCAAGAGTGGATAGGCGAATCCTTACCTTCCCAATCCTTTGATGCCATGGCCCTCGAACTGTATTCACTCCTTGTACATGACCATTATCAAACACTCCAATTGAAATGACAGTACATGGATCATAAACATCCCATGTATATTGTTCGTTCCATTGTGGAGCAAGACTATTAACAATTGTCCTTGTTTGCACCCACCGTGAACCATACTTAGCCACACAATATGCATCTGTGCGTTTCTCCATTGGTTTCATTTCTGGCAGCCCAGTAGCTTTCAAGATTCCCAAATGCAAAACACCAATGACAGGTCTCCACAATGGTTTTGCTGTGGGCCTAAGATCACTGCTATATTGGGTGCACTCATCAAGAACATGGTACCCACCATCCAAAGATATCCTCATATTAAGCTTACTAGCAAACTTGACTTGCTTTTGTTCAGTCTTTAATTCTTCTGGCATATCAAGATTATACCACTTGCTAGATGCAGGTGCATTATTCATCCTCTTTTGCACATTTGACAAAGCCATTACATACCTCCCTAAACTCACACTTTCCTCCTTTGGATGCAACTTATTCTCTACACTCAAAACCAAAGAATCATCAAAAGGTTCTGCTGCAACAAACATAATGTCTTCATTCCATGTGGGATTCACATTCTTCTTTGGCGATACTTTACTCCTCACAACCACAGTCCCAAGTGTAGCCTTCACAAAGATTTCTGGGTCTTTCATATTCTTATCTCTAAGTACCAAGTCTTGAGCTTGAATCACATTAACTCTAAGATACCAAAGCCTAGGTGAATAATATTGTTGGGAACGTGTTAAAGCAACACCATCTTTGTTGATAATTGTTGAATCAGATTGCCAGGCACCGGAAAAGGCTTCATCCACTTGCGTTCCCATCCAAAAAGACATCATCACCTCTGCTGTAACCTTCTTCTTGTTCTTATCCTCCAATCTATACCATTGTGGTGCCAAACAACTATCAGGTGGAACACGTAAAGGAGCATCACTAACCAAGAACGAAACTTTACCAATGATTTCATTTGTTATGTTAGCCCTATCCTTGACTATAACCTCCACTTCAGCTGTTTGAATGTGTTCTTTCTTAAAAGCAAAAGCTTGATACCATTCAGGGTTTGACTTCTTCTGAAGGAATCTAGTCGTGGCCTTATAGTTTCCGAGCTTCACTTCAACATAAGAGTCACAAGTATTAGGCCCAGCAAGTCCAATCAAATTTCTAGCCTGTAAAATATTTACAAACAAGTAGTTCATGTGCTCGACAAGATCATAGGCAGTTGCAGGACCTATAGTAAACTTTGTGGCACTAATGTTTGCCGAGGTCTCCTTAATGGAGAAATCTTCTTTTGGCTTTGTCATTGCTTAATCTGCAAAAATAGTTGGGTGTTCATAAGTGGTTCTAAACATAAATATAAAGCGTATAGTCCTTAGAAAATTTTGAATTGGATTTAAGGGAAAATAAAGGTATACAAGCTAGCGCTTCAGAATACAAGGATATTAAAGTACATATATTAAAGTTGTTATGTAAATGAAAGGGACAATGACGTAGTAGGGATGGCGAGAGTAATAGTATATATGGGCGGTTAAAGAGCTTGGAACAAACTACAAAAAATAGCAAGATCAACTATGCCAGAAACAATTAATACGAAAATCAATCCAATAAAAAAAAAATTCCATATTGAAATCTGAGTAGAAGTAAAACAACATAGAATCTTGTTTTTGTGGGGGAAAAAAAGAATACCTTATTGAAATCGAATTGATTAAATTGCTTGTAATCTTTAGGGAAGAATAGGAGGAAGATGAAGAAAGTTGCAATGACATAATGTACATGGTGAAAATAAAAGGTTGAAACTCTACCACTAATTATACCTAATTGGGGAACAATAAACTTGATGCACAAAATCCTTAAGCTTCTTGTTACGTTACTCATGAGGTTAGAATGATACATATGAATGCAGTAGCTAAATTATATCGTGCCTGAAGTATAATGCAACCATGGACAAAATAAAGCCAGTCCACGAAGTTGCACCAATTCTAGTATTGATTATTGCAAGTCGCATTGTCCTAAACCATTAATTGAAGGAGAAGAAGCAACCAACCTCACCACCAATTTTTGCCATATATAGATGCCCTGTGAGTAGAATGGGAATTACTTTATTTTTAAATAAATAAATAACTTCATTACAGGACTCCTCTCCTCCCCCAAAAGAGAATCAAACATGCATGCCCCCCCATCCCTCAAGACATGGATGGTTTGCATTGTCAATATGGTAACTTTTGATTAGAGATATTAAGATCACTTTTAATCTATCACTAACACCACTTATTTTAACATTAGTCTCAACATATTACTCAACAATTGGGACGATCCCAAAGATAGTGGAGATCAAAATTACCACAACTACGCAACCAGAGTAACCATTAAAAAGATTCACTACTTTGGTGAACAATAACTTCATGCACAAAAGCTTAAAGCTTCTTGTGACGTTACTTATGTGATTAGAAGGATTGATAAGCTTCCAATGGGTAGCGAAGAGCCTCTTTCCTCTTCCTTACTTATTGTAAGAAAAAAAAAAGGGGTAAATTAAAATCATGTTTAAAGTACCATGCATTCATGAACCATGTAAAAGACTAAAAGTATGCGTAAACATAGATGATCAATGATATATTCTGAAAAATAAAATAAAGAAAAAAGACCTGGGAAGACAAAATCCAATAAAATTGAAGTAATAAAAGCATGAGAATTCTGGTACTTGATGACAATGGAAGTAGAGCTAATATAATGCAAGTTACATAAATTCTAAACAGTTGCAAGACAAATTGTGCCATATAAAGAAAGATACCTGAAGGAGAAGGGAGCACCTATCGAGGCTCTTCCAAACGAACGTAGTGTTGCTTTGAAACCTTTCCTTTTATATATAGGTTAGGGTTGAAGGTTGCGGCAAGGTAAAAGCTCAACAACAGCACCGCCCTATAACACATGAGCTATATATTCCACCGCCAATGTGGATCCTTACAATAATGATGAAACAAAAATAAATAAATAATTATGAATATAACATAACCCAAAAGAATTCTGCACCAGAATACATTAAGTGATGCCTCGTGTTATAACCGCATGATGCACAACTTATTAATTATTAATTTAAGAAAATATAAATTTAATTATCATATATAAATAATTTTAAATTGGCACTAACCTTTTTCTTAAATTTGAGGTATTGAGAATATCTAAATTCATATATTTAAATTATAATAAATAAATTATTCTAAATTATTTTTTTAATAATTGTGCCAACTTTTTTTTTCTTAAATTTGCTATTTTTTGAGTATTTAAATTCACATACAACTTTGAAGGGTTTATTTAACCGGAGGTCATCCAGAAAATGATCAGGCTTTGTCTCGACCACAGTATGTTCCTGCAACAAATAAGAAAAAGTGGCTATAAAATTGATTTGGTATAGAGAAAAATTTCTATATTTGATCTTGATAAAAGTTTTTTTACTAGATTTTGACAGAACAAATTTTTTTTTTATATGTAAACAGTAAGCAGTAAAGAAATTATAGTTGCTGCCTTACTGAAATTCTGTACTAAGTTCCAGAGATTGTCCGTTTTGATAAAAAAAATATTTAAAAAGGAATGTTTGTGATGATTCAAACCAACAGATGTTATACTAGGACAGAGCTTTATAATAAAACAACTGATCATCCTTCCAGTGTCCTAGTTTTTCCTTTGGAGGAACCCAATGAAGTAAAACCACATTACCTTTAAACTGATTCGAACAAGCCCAGTAAGCCCCTAGGAGCGAGCAAAGATCAATATTACATTTGCCTCCCTACAGATCCTATCAAGCTTTATGATGTCACGGAAACTTGAAGAGAAGCACACACGATGCTCTCTTGATAAAACAGAAACTAAACTGTTAGTTCCTGGGTAGTAAACCTCGAATCCACGAGGGGTTCCTTGAATCCACAAGGTGATAGATCTAGAATCCACCAGAAACACAATAGACACAAGTCTGAATTTTTATTGGTAATAAACTATGAAAAACGCTTACAGACTTAGGGGCCTATTTAAGGGCTCCTTAAAACTTGACAGACAAGAAAATATAATCTAAAATAACTCCTAATTGATACCTAACCATAACAGGAACCAAATTTGACCTAAAAAACATTAAATGCACCTAAACCTAAAATAACGTTTTTTTACATAAAAATACCAAAAATAATAAATTAAAATAATTAAATAGTAAATTGTGTCCTACATCACTTTACCATTGAATCTTCCATCAGCTGAAAGTGCAAGTAGAAAAACTCTATCATATTTATTGCACTTCTTTTTTCTTTTTCTTTTTTTAAGTAACAAAAGATTTTTTTTAATAAAAGCAGAACTAACAGCATCTACAGCAGTAGAGCTAAAAATTTAACTTTTTAATTTCACCAAAAATTACTTTATTTATTTTACTTACATACATGCTACATCAATGGATCTATTTTAGTTTTCAACACAATAAAATAATATAAACATCACAATAAAATAATATAACTACTACAATAAAATAATATATCCTACTATCCCAAAAAAATTCACAGCACTAACCACAACCACCACCACTAGCCACCAGTCCATAGCAAGAGAAAAAAAAAAAAAAAAACCAAATCTCCAATTTTGTTCCTCAACCCAGACCAAACAAAATCACCGATCACCAAAAAAAAAAAAAAAATGCGGCACAACCACCACCAACACAGCATCACCAACAAACCCACAGCCACCACAAAAACAAACCCACAGCACACCACAAAACAAACCCACAACCACAAATCACAAATCAGAACCACAAATCACAAATCGAACCTATACCAATACAACCCACCACCAGCAAAACGACCCACCACCACCACCATCTCCACCGTGACCCCTGAAATCCAGCAACCCAAACGCCGAAACCCACCAAACCCAAATCCAGCTACCCAAACGTCGAAACCACACACCGATCTCAACCTTGATACCAACGCACACCGAAGCACAACCATAACCCAACGGCGGAGTGGAGGTGAGGGAAGCCACTTCGATCCACAAGGCCGAAGCACAACCACGACCCAACGGTCGGAGCAGAACGTTGAGAGAGTTTTGAGAGATGAGATGAGAGCTGAAAGATGGAATGACTGGAGTGACTGAGAGAGAGAGAGAAAGGCATAGTGTGGGTTTTTAATAAAATAATCAAGCCGGTAGAATAAAATAATATTTGTTTTTTTAGCTCTCATGAACAGTGCACATCTATAAATAGATGTGCACTGTAGCAATGGAGCTAAAAAAAATAAATTTAGCTCCACTACTGGAGCATCGTTTTGGTGTTTATAGAGTTAAATTATAACAATATAGTAATATACTTACACTGCTAAAAATGCTCTAAGTACACCAGGAGTGTACTCAAGAAGAAAACAATCACACTCTCAAACTACAATGATTGATATCTTATTTATTGCCCTTGATAAGAAGAAACAGAAAAAATGTTAAAATCTAGGAAAGTAGGTTACAAATCCAGTAGTCCATTGAATTCATTTATGTAATCAGACCATGCAAATCTTATGAAAAATATCAAACCGCAGTGAAATTGTGAGTACTGGCTACAAGCCACCTTGACATTCAAATTTATCTACATCTTGTGACAATAACAAAGAAAATGTTTGGCAATACACACAATGCAGAGCACACAAAACAATGTTTTTTTTAATTAACTATTTTCATGGTCAAAAAGTAAGGTAAACATTAGCTTCATACCTGAGTGGCAACTACCAAGGTAAACAGAGAAAAAAAATGAGGGGTTTGTCTCAATTAACGTCACCGGATACTCTTCTATAAACTTGGCCTTAACAGCATCATTCAGCTCTTGAAGAAATGCGCATACACATTTCGCCTTAGATTGCCCAACACTTGTTTCATCAATTATCAAAATCAGACACTAAAGCTCCATTTGGATTGCGAGTTCCAAATTCACGTCTGCATTTGCCTTTCTTTCTTTCCTTTTTTTTTACCTTGACAAGCGCGTCTTGCACTGTTCATGAGAGATGAACAGTGCAAGTAGGCAAAGCTACAGTGTTAAAAAAGTGAACAGTGTTGCAGAAATTATTTTTTTATTATTTTCGGTTTTTGGTTTTTAATTTTTAATAAAATAAACAGTATCCAAACGCACACTAAAAATAAGCACCTAAAATTTAAAAGGTACTCCATCCATTTTATGTATCTTAATTTTCATTTTGAGTCACCTCAAAATACATTTCATCATTCCAAAGTGGAAATTTTTACTTTTCAACTCCAAATATTCATATCATATCTTATTAAAACAAACAAGATTCTTATTAAATGTCATGATATCTTTGACATATGGTGACCATAAATTTAGGGACACAACTTTTTTCACAATTGCTGACATGACTTATTATGATTGATATATAATGAAAGTCATGTCAGCTGTGGACTCAAGTAAAAGTGATGTCGTTCCAATCATGTCGCTATATTTTACCTAGAGATCGAAAATGTGTTAGAGAAAGTAAGCAAAATGCGAATAACAAAAGAAGCATAACATTAACATTACCCATAAAATTATTTCCAAGGTCCCCAAGTTCAACCTTGGAACCATCAATTACATTTATGCTTCCAACCCCACCAAGATCAAGATTCTTTAATGTCTCAGACCCAGTAGGACCACATTTGAGTAAGCATATACTAGCTTTCTCAAGAGCTGCTTGTCCTTGATCACCCCAGATCCTGCAATTTCAGTTTCACATCAAGTTTCAGAATAGAATTCTCAAAGGAAAACAACAACAACCAAGCCTTAGTCGTGAAATTTTTATGTTGGTTATGAATTTTCAACATACTAGTTAGGATTGACTACAAGTTTTTTTTTTTTTTCATCATTTTATTTTATTCGAGTCATACACTATGTTACTTCCCTAATTGACAAGTCCTATTTGACTACTTCCATTAATATCATTTTCAATCTTTCTCTACTTTTCTTTTTTCATTAATCTCTCTCATGTTGAAAACTATCTCAAGCGACTTTGTCTCATATTTCACCATTTTGAATACTACCTTCCACAGAAATGCAACTTTGTGTGTGTATTTCCAAGCTATTCGTGTTCATTAACATAAGAAAGGTACTAAGAAAACATTTAACAAGTTCTAAAAAATTTAAAACAAACAATGCCAACCAAAAAAAAAAAAAAAAAAGAGGACAATCAGTAGCTTCTTTATAATAAATCAATATGATTTTTATTGTCAGAGCGTTCGGTGCTCGCGCTCTCTCTCTCTCTCTTTCGCTCACAGTGGCTCGCTTGACAGTTACGCTACGCAGTGTGTGCGATTGGATTTGGTGGACCTTTGGTCCTTTGCTTTGGGCTTTTTTTCTTCTGAAAGAAAAAAAGCCCAATAAAAAATGGGGTGAAGGTATGCTAAGGATGAGCAGCACGTTGGACATTGAGCCCAATAGAACTACGCTGTCCCACAAAGAGGAGATAGGAAACCACCGGGAAAGAGAGAGAGAGAGAGAGAGATTCAGAAATCAAAATCACATTTGCGAGCAGATTGGATCGAATCGGATCGGAATGTCAAGCACAGGAGCATATCCGGGCACGTGGGCCCACGCCCTCGTAAAGGTGTCCCCCTACACCTTCTCCGCCATCGGTATCGCCATCGCCATCGGCGTCTCCGTCCTCGGAGCCGCCTGGTCTCTCTCAATTCTCTACTCTCTAATATCTTTCCTCCTATCATTATCTTTCAAATTTTTTTGTGAAAATCCTAATGTTGTAATTATGTGGTTGTTGTTGATAGGGGTATTTACATAACCGGAAGCAGTTTGATCGGCGCTGCGATCAAAGCACCCCGTATTACTTCCAAAAATCTTATTAGGTATTCATTCTATCATTTCTTCATATTTTAGTCGAAACGTTACAAAATCAGTCTTATTGATTTGTTGATATGAATTTTAAATCTAATTAGCCATTGATTGATGATTCAACTTCTTCACGGTTTGTTGGTTTACAAAGTGCTTTTCTGGGGTTGTGGAACACACTGTTACGTATCTTTTGAGTTTCGGTTAAATTTGAATTGAACTTGATAACAAACTCACACTTGCTTGGTGTTTTCTATAATTGAAATGCTGCAATAAGCCCTATGATCAATTCAGCAAGCTTTTTCGTTCTCGTTTTATATAATTATTAAGAGATCCTTCCCTTCCTTTCCCTATGTTACATCGCTCTGTCAGTAGGTTTTAGTATATAATAGTATAATACATATCTATGCAGTTGATAAACTATGCACTGCACAAGTCACTGAAGAACTTGTGATTATCACATAGAAAATATGATATGATTTTCCTCAAGTCTTTTAAAGTTCAGGATACAATATGACATGAATACTTTAATTAATTTATATATAAATATCAATATCTTTAACTGCATATTATGTAAATTTTATTTTTAATACATAACTAAGAAATGTTAGGAAGCCTGAAATGCGTGTGTTTGAGGGAGAGGGAGAGAAAAATAAAATTGAAGAATTATGCCACTGTATCCATGAGTATCCGGATTGGATACAGATACGGCTTCTACTGTGTAGTATACATGCTTCCTAGACTACAATGGTGGAATTGAAATCTGTAAGTAAATGTGCATTGCATTTGTGTATTATGCAGGACATGAACTCACTCCTTAGCCTAGCATTCAGTGGTTTGGTGACATAGGACAAATTGTGGAATCCTATCTAGCGTGCTTGTGGTGGGTTTAGAGTTATGAAAAATTGTGGACTTGGGATTCATGGTTTAAGAAGAAGGGGTTAGGGCGATAAGATGGGAAAAAAGGACAATATACTATTTCTTGAAAGAAACAAGTTGTCAAAAAATATTGGTTACAGTTTTATTTAGGAATCAAAGGTTGGTTTGATGATTATTTGATAGAAATAGTATTTGGGGTCTCAGAGTTCTAATAGGTAACAGGAAGGCTTCATTGGAAGTTTTGATGAAGAGGGAAAACAGAGAAATTAATGGTTTCAGGTGCTGTTTGAGCTAGATATCATTGTTGTATTTAGGGGAATCATATTTTGTGGAGATAGGTGTTTGTTTCACTATATTCCTTATTCTGTGAATTTACTTTCCCAATTCAGCATCCTCATTAATAGGATTAACTTAAAAATCAACAAAACCTCACGGGAAACAGGAGGAAAGATAAAGATTATATAGAAGATCAATTAAGAAAGAGGAACATGTGTTGTTAACAGATGCAGCATGTGTAAGAATTGTTAGGAGTCAGTGGATCACCTACTCCTGCACTGTTCTTATGCATATAATTTATGGACATTTGTGTTTAGCCTGTTTGGTGTTTCATGGGTGATGCCTAAGCAAGTGGTGAACTTGCCAGCTTGTTGGAATAGGGCTGTTTGTCGGTGTCAAATAGCAGTTGTTTGGGGGGTGATTCTGTTCTGTCTCATGGGGAATATTTGGAGAGAACAAAACCATCCTTGAGTTGAAACAGTTCTTTTTGCTTTCTTTGTTTGATTGGATTATTCTTTCACTTTTGGATTTTTTAGATTTGTGTACTTTTGCTTAGTTTTTTGTATTACCTCAGTACACAGCTTGTGTACCCGTGGGAGCATTTTGTACCTTTTTTTTTTTTTTTTTTTTAATAAAGTTCTCTTTACCTATAAACAACAAACAAAGTCTTAGTCCCAAAATTTTGGGGTCGGCTATGGATTCTCAATAGGATAGTTTCCTCCATTCTACTCTATCTATAGTCATACTCTCTATTACTCCCTTAATTGTCATATCATTTTTTTTTTTTTTTTTTACTTCTACTAATGTGATTTTTGGTCTTCCTGCCATTATTTCCGTTCCTTCAACTTTGATCAACTTGTTCTTTCTCACTGTTGCCTAAGTCGACTCTCCCTCATCTTTTCATCAATAGGGGCTACCCTTATCTTTAAGAAAATTTCTTCATTTCGAACTCTATCTTTCTATGTATTTCCACTTATCTATTTTAACATTCTCATTTCAGCCATACTTATTTTATGAATATGCTGCTTCTTAAATACCCAACATTCGATATCATAAAGCATAGCTGGTCATATAGCAGTCTTACAAAAAATTTTCTTTAACTTAATAGGTATTCTAGTATTCTATGATTGCACAACACTCTTGATGCGCTTGTCCACATCATCCACCCTACTCTTATCCTATGATTCACGTCATCTTCAATCTCTCCATCTTTATGAATTATTAATCTAAGATGTCGAAAGTTGTCACTTTAGTATCCCTTGACCATTAAGTCTTACCACCCCTTCATTTGTGTTTCTTTTTCTACTAAATTTACATTCCATGTACTCTATTCTGGTCCTACTTAATTGAAAGCCTTTAGATTCTAGAGCATCTGGTCAAATTTTTCGAACTTGGCATTAAGTAGATCAATCAAGACGATTTGGTAAATATTATAATGAGAATGATGTTATCTCTCTCTTGTCCATGGGTCGCTTGAGGTGTATTTGCTTATAATTTTGGGTTTTAGGGGTGTTTTTGTTTTTTTTTTTTTTTTTTGGGAGGGGGGGGAGGAGGAGGGGGAGGTGTTGCCGTGATGATTTTTAAGCCTAGGTTGTAGATTGTCTCATATCCTTAAAAATAATCTTTATACATCTAGGTATAGCAGTAGATCTGTTATTTGGATGGAGGAATTGGTTAGCGCTTGTTTGATATTTGGAATTTGCCACCGTTGTGTTTGATGTGGAGCATTTTAAGAGAGCGTTATAATCACACATTTGAGGATGAGGAGGGTTTGGGGAATCAGCTTCTTGCCTCATTTATGGACTCTTTGTTTGATTGGTCTCGAGCTTGGGGACTCACATCTAGTGGCTCCCTCCCAATAACATTTTTTTAGTTGTTTTGTTCTTCTTTGTACTTCTTGGCTGCCTTGTGATCTTTTCTCATGAAGTAGTCTTTTTTTAGTAAATCTTTTCTTACTTATCAAAAAAAAAAAATTATTACCCATAAAAGAAGAAATAGCATTGGTTCAACATCAAACTTGAAACTGTGAAAAAGTAGTTGGAGCACTAATATTTCTAGCGTTTTGTTTGAATTTAGAGATATAGCATTCTTTCAAACTATGATAGAAAACAATTCTCACTTACATTGTCTTCAAGCATATACAATGTACAAGGTACTATATAGTATATAGACTTCTCTGGCTCATCATGAGTTGGATTTGATGAATGCCTTAAATATGTTTCTGTACAAGCAAGCTTGGATAGATTGATAGATAGATAGATAGATAGATAGATAGATATATATTAATGGATGAAGTTGCTTGACCCAATTTGAGGTTTTATTTTATAAATAGGTAACTAGGTTTCTGTTTTCAAGTATCATATATTATGCTCCAATCATCCTCACAATGTTAAAATTCAAGGCAAGTTCAAGCTTTAGAGAATTTGATTTAGAAGCACACAATACCATATAGTTGCAAATTATATAATGTCTGAATATGGAAATTGCAATTTTTTACCTTCAATGGTACCTTGAATTGAATCTTTTTTTATCCCATTCAATGGACTAGCAAAGCACTTCTTCTAGTTGAACTTCTCATGCACAACTACTTATTATTTTGTGGTATAAACCTATGATACCTCTTTATGTGATGATGGCTCCGGTTCTTTTGTTATTTCAGTGTTATTTTTTGTGAAGCTGTTGCTATTTATGGTGTCATTGTGGCAATTATTCTACAAACAAAGCTAGAGAGTGTTCCACAATCACAGATCTATGAACCCGAGTCTATTAGAGCAGGATATGCAATCTTTGCGTCTGGGATTATCGTGGGCTTTGCAAACCTTTTCTGCGGGTTCAAATCTCCTCTCTTTTACCGTTACATACTCCATTGGAATTCTCCTAATCAAAACTCAGAATTATTTTCTTTCCTTGCTCTTACAATCCTTCTGATTCTTCTTTTAACAACAGGTTGTGTGTTGGAATCATTGGAAGCAGCTGTGCTTTATCTGATGCTCAAAACTCCACTCTTTTTGTGAAGATACTTGTGATCGAAATCTTTGGTAGTGCACTTGGGTTGTTCGGAGTGATTGTGGGAATTATCATGTCAGCTCAAGCCACATGGCCAGCAAAAGCGTAATTTGCTGTTCTCATTGGAACACTATGAAGCGGTTATGACAGAGTGCAGTGTATTATGTATCGTAAATGGACTTTGTATCTTGTTCTTTCAGCTGTTATTAATAGGCATCATAAAAGTTGGTGTGGAGATAGAGATTATTCAATATTAGGATACATTTCTGTTGATGGAAATGAATTTGTTAGCATGTTAAGGTTGGTACGGAGATTCATTTGCCTCATTGTAATGTTGGGCTGCATTCCAACGGAAACAGAAGAAATTTTAGGAATATGTATCATTCTATTGACTTTTTTTTCCCCTCTTTTTTTTATACAAAGTGGTGCCCAACACTTTAGTATTTCACTTTGTACCCATGAAACACGGAACTCCATGGACAAACTTTACAGGTCCTTCAAAGTTCAATTATATTGAGACCATCACCCGGATGTCCGGTGACAGAGCCACTTGATGACTAAGGGGGGCCTAGGCCCTTCCAAAATTTCTGAAAAAAAATAATTTATTTCTTGAAAATGTCTTAAGTAATTTGATAATTTTTAAATAATCTTTTCATTTTGGCTCCCCATACTTGATAATATACATACATATTTAAGAAAATTTAAAACTAAACATAATTTTCATTTAAGTAAAATATAATCTATAAATATATATGCCAACAAATTATAATAATTAAATATTCATTATCTTTAAAATGAGCACAGATATTTTTACAATTATCTCAACAAATAAAAGGGAAAAATTGAGTTATGAAGTATTATATATTACTATTTTACATTTCATACACAAAAAAAAAAAAAAAAATTATATATGGCCCCCTCCAAAGATAAATTCTTAGCTCCGCCACTGTGGATGTCCCTAACAGAATTTTGTAATCTTGACTTATTGGGGGTATTGTGTTGAACCCCTCTCCATGCCAACCCTTTTTCCCTTTATAGATTAGTTTACTTGTTAAACATGTTATTTCTCATAAGATGGGTATGAATATAGATAAGGGGTGTTCATCAGTCGCTGGATCTCTAACATCACGTTGACCTTTGCTTTTCGGAAGAATGCTTTCCAACTACACATCACAATTGTTAGTGGTCAGCGGCCAAAATAACCAAATACCACTGTTGGCTAAATTTTGTAGTGTTTTACTACTATTTGAGAAATATTCAATAATTTATCACCTTTTTTAAATTTGAGTTTGTGAAACTCGAGTAAGACATGAAACTTGAGTTTCAAAAACTCGAGTTTTATAAATAAAAAAAATGTCACACAAAACTCCAAAGGAGGGTTCCTGTAATATGAAACTCAAGCTCTTGAAGCTTGAGTTCTTCAAAATTTGACATAAATGTTTTTATAGGAAAATACAACATGCTCCCAGATAAATATGTTTTGTCTCTTATTATGATTTAACTGTTGACTACAACACGTGAACAAAAACACTTTTATTGACAAAAAATTAATTCACCAAAAGTACACCACCTTTGCTTATGGATATCTAACTTCTCCTACACTATTGAGACAAGTACATAGACTTTTACACTCAATCCTCTATAGCACTAGGTCCTCACTTTTCCTTGATATCCAGGCTATGTAGACATTAAAGCTTTGTTCAAATTTTTAAAAAACTCAAGCTTGAAGAGCTCGGGTTTTGTTTACAAGGAACTCAAGCTCACCGTGGATTTTTTTTTAATTAAAAAAATCCACCTCAACGAGTGTCACGATGGTTATTTTTATGGAACTTGAGTTCCAAAAGAATAGTAGATTCTTAAATATTTTCAAAACAGTGGTAGATCGTTTCAAATTTTGGCTAACAATGGTACTTGGCTATTTTGGCCCGGGGTCAACTCATGCCACTATTTCCATCGGTTAGCCATTAGTTCTTTTTTTTTTTTTTTTTTTCCTCAACTATCAAGCATAAATACACAACCAAGCAACCAATGTCTCATTCTTGATAACAGAGAGAGAGAGAGCCTAGCACTACAACACCTCTATCATGGCTAATGTTGTAGAAAAAACTTACTTACATTCATTTATTTAGTAAACAAGCTAAGTTTAAGTTCAAGTTTATGCTTGACTATGAACGAGACAAACTCAAACGTAATAATATGTTTGTAACAAGTTCATGAGTATAAAAGTTGACTTGATATATATATATATATATATATATATATTAGAATCTTATATATTTAAATATAGAAATTTAAAAATATATAGTTAAACATAAATGAGATCAGATTGAATTAGTGAAAAAATTATATACTTATATATTATATTATTGTTATTTATTATTGGTAATTTATTGATAATATAAATATATATTATAAATTGTAAATTATTTTTTATCATATGATGGTAAGAAATCTCATTTTCATAAATGAAAAATCATTCTACTAATTAATTCAAATAATAAAATTGCAATTATAATTTAGCTATTTATTATTAGCATAGATTTGTGAAGTGGAAAAAAATAGTTGTGATTTTTACTATATATAGGAGAACAATAAGTAAGGTGAAACCGTGCAGAGCCACAACAATAAGAAATGCATGAAGAAGAAACAAGACAAAGCCATATCGGCAAGAAATGCTTGAAGGAGAAACAAGACTGAATCAAAGGCATGTAGAAACTCATGAAGAGGAAGAAGCCAAATGACAAGGAGTTGAGCAGTTGAAGCCTTGTTGGCCTGCAACCCAACCAATGCAAGGTAGGCAAGGCCTACAGTTGAAGAGGAACAAAGGGGATGGTTTGGTGGAAGGGGGAAAAAGACCTAGATTTGATAAGACCCCTTTTGGGAAAGGCTTTGCTGGGAAAGCGTATTTTCCAAAATGGGTTGGAAATTGGTGAGGATCATCTGATGCATGTTAGAGAGTGAGTACAAGAGAGATTAATGAGGGTTTGCTGTTGAGAGAAAGAGAGAAATAGTGGTATTGTGGATAGATTGGCTTTTGCTCAAAAATAGAAAGAAGTTCGTCGCTAAGCAAGTAGTGGAACTAAACCCATTACCAACAGCCAAAAGATAGTGGAAGTGAACCCACCTATATAGGCTAGAATGTGTTGAGTGCCTATAGTAGACAAAAATGGTTGGTGGAAAGCAAAGGCAAAAAAGGAAAATCATCTAAGATTGATATTGAGTATAAAAGGAACAGTACCCATGAATATGGGAAGAACACAAAACGATCATGAGAAGAGGGATGGCAAGAACAAAAAGAGCCCAATAACCAAGGAAGTTAGAAACGGTGAATTTAAAGGGAAAGAAGAGAGAAAGAAGTAAAGAAAGTGAAACGAAGAGAGAATAGGGAGTTGAGAAAGTAGAGTATACATGGCAAACCTAACATGCATCACTAGGCAACATTTTCCCTCCTTCATACAAAATCATACTCTCGACCATGTCAATCAAAAGGATAGCTATTCTAACCCATTCCCCAAACTACATATCTTTATGGCCTTGTAGGTAATAATGTTAAGTAAGTTGGAGTTTGGGCTCTTTTTAGTATTATCCTGCGAAGAATACTTTTACTGTTTGTTATTATGTTTGTTGTTATTGTTATTATTTATTTCTGCTACTAACATTCTTAGACTAATGGATATTCTGCTATTACTACCTACATAATACATATACATTTATATATTTCTCTTTGTTTGGAGTGTTTGGTCTTGTGCACAGACCGGTTCCAGGGGAATCCCGTGGAGAGAGCTAGGCCTACACCTTTTTTAAACCATTGGATAAATCTAACTGTCAAAAAAATACCCTCATTAATGCTAATAATTGATCTCATTTATTATCCTTTATTTAATACATTCCATATCTATCTCTAAACCTAAAAAAAAGTCTACATCTCTCTCTCTCTCCTCCATAATCACGTTTTTCTCTGCTCTCACTTTCTCCTCCATTGCTTTTCTCCAATTCAATTCCATTGCCTTTCTCTCAATTCCAATCTCACCACCATGCTCCTTGCCTCATCAACATGAACACTCCAGATCTTGTCTCATGAAATAAAATCTCAATAATAATGGCAATGTAGTTCTTTCAACAATATTCTAGACATTTTTGTTAGTGTCTTTTTGTGAGTAGCATGCATGTTTTTATACTTTAATAGTAAGATTCATTATTTTTCGACTACAAAAATGATTATTACTAAAGCCAAAAAAAAAAAAAAAAATTGTGCCATTTTGAATGTAGAAAGAACTAAAGTAGTTATTACTGAGATTTTATTTTTCTTTTTAGAAAAAAGTGTGAAATGTATTAAATAAGAGATAATAAATAAGATCAATTAGAATATTAGCATTAATTAAGGTTTATTTTTGACCATTGATCTACTTAAATCCAATGATTTAAAAAATGTATAACTCTTTAGAGTTACACCATATGTGTGTGTGTGTGTGTGTGTGTGTGTGTGTATGTTAGGTTCAAATTATACTTGGTGTAACTCTAAACAATATTACACAACTCAATATTTTTTAATTAGTTGCGAAAATTTACAAATTCACCGTCAGATTACATTATCTTTGTATATTCTCCATGCTTGCAAAATTTCAAGATGATCAAAGATTAATAGTCGTGTCATCAATCAATTATTAAAATTCAAATTTTTTGTAGTTTAAAATAATGCATAAAAGATAAGTTTATGTATTAAATGGTAAATAACATCTGATTAATATGAAAATTAGTATTCATCTTAAGAACATATAGAACATATAATTCAACGGTTGAATTTTCAAAATATTAATTCAATGACAAGTTATTGAGTAGTGTAACATTGCTTAGAATTACACCATGTATATATATATATATATATATATATATTTCTTTTTCTTCTTTTTTTTATAATAAAAGGCATTTCTCAATTTCATGTCTCACTAAATTGCAAAACCATATATTTTAGTTAACTCACCAATTATACTTGAGGCCAGTATCTTGAGAATCTCATTGATAAGAAATTATCTTTTATGTTCAGATAAAACATATTACTGTGGAACAATAAACATTATCAAATAACGAAAACATGAGATCTCAGTTCATAAACAAACTCTTAAAACACAAAATATAATTTTAGGAACGAATAAGACTAATCTCTATTATTTGTATGACTTCAACATGGACAAACAAATCAGAAATCAATAATTACTGGATTGTTTTTACCTCTGATTAGACAGAGAATATATTCAAACACATCTCAAGTAGTGCAACATGTTCAATGCTGCACCACCCCCAAGATAGTGTAAGCTCCATGGATCTACACCACACTATATTCTATATAGCAAAAGCTCCACTAAAGAAACACCCTTCACAAAATAACAATTACAAATTGTCCATTCAATTTTTAATACGTGTGTTCAGTGTTTTACTATCTTGGTATTTCTCATCTATCCCTTTCTTTTTTGTTCATCTAAAGAGATATTCTATATAATCTTTTCAAGAATGGCAAAGCCTTTCTATATAGAACTATCATTTAGTATTAGGTATGCTAAATGCTAAATTTTTAGCATTTGGCACATGAAAAAAAAAAACCATACCTCATGAGATGTGTCAAATATCAAACAAATTTAGCATTTGTTATAGTACAATCTTAACAATAGCATTGTATGGCAAAGTGTACAATTAATTTTTTGGGTATTTTTTTATTTATACTTTTCTCTCTCTTTTGCCAATTCTCTACAATTGGGCCAGTTGGCATTACTCAAATTCTCTCTCTCTCATATGAGAGTTGGGACTTGAAAACCAAAAAAAAAAAAAAAATAGTATAAGATGTATTGTAAAGTGGTGCGTTAAAATAGATAAAGTAATTTTTTTTAATTTCTCAAAATAATTTTTTTTTTTTTTTTTAAGATTGTCTGATGTTAGTGCTCTTACAAGAAAAATTAATCACAAAATTATGGAAAATAAATCATTATATAACAAAAACAATGTAATTGGGCTATTTCTTTTTCATGACAAGGTTTGTACTTTATAACAACATTATAATTATTATATATTTTTATCAAAATACAGCAACACAATATTTAAGAGGGGGAATTTTCGGTCACAAAAAGTTTTGAATTGCTTACATAGTTACATGAAAGAGCTGGCAATGACGATGTTGGATATATCCGGAAAATGACAACTGTCGTTTGAAATGTAAGGAAGATCCACATCATTCTAGTGGCAGATTTTGAATAACTATGAAAAATATTCATCATCACAAGCATTAAGTTCACATTATTAATGCAACACAAGAAAAAGATGTTGCTGGTAGAACTGCAATGTATTGGACTCTAATCCTTCTATAATCATGTTTCAAATTTGCAGAGTGATCAACTGGTCCACTATTAGGCTGTTGACAATTAAACAATCCGCAAAGCCATGTACAGAATCTACAGACATATATGGTCAAATTACTAGGTTATTCCCTCAAAATTTCTTTTCATAGATTTCAAAAGAATGCACATTTTCAAAAATATCAGAGCATAATCAATCATCAAAACTATAATTCATTTCAATAATTCAAAAAAGCAATTAAAAAAAAAGTTCTAAAAATGCACAGCATTGATACACAAGGTAGAGCATACTTCAGCAAATTAGGGTGAGCCAGATCAATTATTAGGCTATTCATGTTAATAAAACACATATTCTTAAATAAACAAGCTGAAACAAATTAGTTAATAGGTTATTTCAAACAATAAGGTTGGACTAATATCAGCTTGAAACAATTTCTTAGTACCCTATTTAGACATCCCTTTTATGGATTTAGCAAGGCTGAGTTTCCGTATTAGCCTCATTCATAGCTATTATGCATTGACATTGATTCAAGACCCATGCTTTTATGAAAGGGCAACATTACAACTTCCAAGTTTACTCTTCACCATACCACTAAATCTTTTATGAAAGGGCAACATTCCAAGTTCATTCACCATACTATATCTATGTTACCTCTCAAGAGTTTCTTTAGCATGTTTCTCAAAAGTGGAAACAAAACATAAGCGCAACCCCACATAGCAAGTTTACAAAAAGAATGTGATGTGATTCCAAAAGCACGTAGAAATCAGGTGCTCATATGATACCACCATACCATCCACATCTTTTCTATACTTCATCAACTACTCAAGAACTTAACCAGAACCAGAAAGTGATGTGCACCTAATTCATATTTCCTCCATACGAATATAATCCCTTGTAGTAAAACTAGCTGAGCATTAAACAGCAAATGGAATGTTCAATGCAAATGATATTCAAACGCATGCTGAGAATAAAGCTAATGCATCTCTGTTACACTGCCAATAAGAAATCAATACTTAAGAGACAGAACTCCATAGTCCCAAAGGCAATCTGTGAAAGCAACACCCATCAACATAATCAAAATATGTCAAAGTTAACAGTTAACTATATCACTAGTAGCTTACTACCACATGTCTTTACAATGGAGTTGTCAACTGTTGATGCACACACACACCAACTTCGCATTAGCTTGACAAGTTAAAGCAAATAAACAATTTTACACCATACAAACTAACCCAAAATTACATTCTTTGTGTTCTAATGTGCATCATGTGTATTAAGTATTAACAAGGCCACAAAATTATCTTACTCTCTCACCTGTGATTTCCGAGTCCAACATAACCACCACCAACTCAAAACTAAATGTTACACTAGGCGGAGCACCAAGATGGCTTAACCAAGCTGAAAAACAAGATATGTCTGTACACACAACAAACACAAATCCAACATCACAAATCATCAGAAGAAGGCATTGACACTTGGCACTGTGAGAGCCTTTCTTCAGCAAGCTCAAGCTCTATTTTTACCATACACAAATGATAATTCAGTTTCTCAATAACTCAACTTGGCAAAGTGAACAAATTGAGAATCTAAAATCCCAAACAACTACACTAAAAACGTATAAACACAAATAAAGTCAAAGATAAAAGTAGAACAATGAAGACCAAAAAATGCATGCAAATGGTGAAAGGAACCAGCGAAACAGGAAAGGGCAATTAACACTACAACCCCATTAAAGATAATGATTTTAATTCAACAATTAAGCAACAATGCAATTCAAAACAAGTCAACACAAAGCATTCCCGTGCCATTATACATTTCGATTGAGTCAGCATCAACACGCAATCCGCAATCAAAACTTTCCACTTGCAATTATAGTAAAAGTAAGACAATATTACCAAAATAATACACTATATAGTAGCAATATGATTCAAAAGAAGTCAACACAAAGTCTTCCCATTCTAGCATTTGCATTTGGATTGAATCGGAATCAACACGCGATAACACAATTTGCAATCATAAGACTTTCTACATGTAATTATAGTAAAATTCAATCAAAATTACCAAACTAATAGACCATTTATCAAACACAAACAAGTTGTCCCAAATTCTAATTGAGAATTAATTGTAAAATCAGGGCATCAATAAGAACCACAGGAACTCAAAATAATCATTGGATCTGCGATTATAGATCTAGAATTGGAAAATTTTGGATAAATTTATTATTGATTTCAGTTCTATCTGACAATTTTTTTTCACATAATTGAACAAAGTACAAACAACTACATATAGAATCCTCTCTACAACATGAAAAATCTTTGACTAAGAATCGAAGTAATCCAGTTCAGTGAGCGAGGAGAATGTCATTACTGAACGAATCGGGCGAGTCCTGGACCGAGTTAGGGATCGGGTTGAGGAAAAGCACAGACTTAGCCGCCACGAGCCTCTTCCTCTGGGGACAGCGCGGGCCGTAGATCCTGCCGGAGAAGCAGGGGATACCGTCGGTGAAGGGAGTTTGTTGAGCGGCAGCGTTGGAGGACGGTGGAGATGACGTGCGGTGGAGAGAGATCGAGGAGGAGGAGGAGGAGGAGAGGAGGTAGAGCGAGTTGAGTCGGTGGGCGCTGATTCGGGAGTCGCGGATTTGGGCTAGGGCGCCGGGTTTAAGGTACTTGTGGAAAGGCTCGGATCTTGTTGGTAAGGAAGAGGAGAAGGGTTTGGTAGATGCTCTGATTCTACGGTTCATGGTGAATGAAGAGAGAGAGAGAGTGGGGCATTGAGGAAATGGAGTAGTGAAAGTGAAGGGGTTTTTATTTTAAAGTGAAGAAGGGGGATAGGCGGGAAAGAAATGGAGGGAGGGAGGGAGGGATAGAAGAACGTGGGGTTTTGAAAGGGAGAGAGAGTGGCGCGGAAGGAGAAATATCCATATTAGAGGAACGTCGTCAATTATGAGGTTTTTCCCCTACTTTTCTTTGCCTTCTGACGCGTGCCCTTTGCGGTCCTTCTTAACACTTGTTTTTTTCTTTCTTCACGAGACCCTCTTCCAAAAAAAAAAAAACCCAATAAGAGATTTTTTTTTTTTTTTTTCCCAATTTTTAACTTTTACTTAGGTTAATGTCAAGTGGTAATTAGAGATGGCAATATTCAAAACGACATGAATTTTTGTTAGTTACTATAAAAAAAAAGGGCCAACATACTTTAAAATGATTAATAAAAATGTCGTTTTGTGTTGATATAGTTAACTCACAATCAACCTGATTAATATAAACTAGTCGCTTACTCATGTGATGCATAAAATAGTTAAATAAAAAGATAATTAACCAATCTCATGTTAAAAAAAAATAATGAGAGATTGATTTGCCCACCAAGAATTTAAAAGAAAAAAGATTGAGAAATAAAAAGAAAGTGTAATATTACGACAAAAGTGTTATGTTAGAAACTAAAACAACATTAAAAACAATGGGGGAAACTGTTTGCAAAGAAGATTGCAACCTTTGTATGTTTACTTGGCTTAAGGCCAAAATTCAAATTCAATTTTGCAACCAAAAAAAAAAAAAAAGAAAACATAAAACAGCCTCACTACACAAATTCACTTTTTGCTCTAATTTATTTTGCAAATCATATAGTATCAATAATTTCAATAAACACTATTGCTAAATCTGCTGTTTATTGAAACAAACTTGATGTAAAGCCAAACATTAGGCTTTCTAGGGGTTCAACAAATACATTTTTAGCATTTTGAAAAGATGATTGAGCAATAGCTTTTGAAACTTGAACATTTTTTTTAATAAATAATATGCACAAATTGTGAATAGTTTTCATGCATATAGCCAGTTTAAAAAGAAAAAAAAAGTGTGAACAATCAAATTATTATTAAGTAATTGTTTGTATTCATCTCAAAAGTCATACCCTCGTATAAATACATTAACTATTTTATATATACATATATATTATAGTCTATTATATATTATATTAGATTATAAATAACATTCTTTCTCTCAACAACACAGTAAAACTTTTCCAAAAAAAAAAAAAACACGGTAAAACTTTAAACTTGACAACCACAAGTTTTATTTTTATTTTTTTAATGAAATCAATAGACTGCCATACGTTTAGAAGTCAAGGAACTCAAATTGTTGAAGTAGAGTTGTAAGTTTATACAACACACGATTTCTCAAAAGTCAAAAGAAAGACAACAAAAGCAATAAACCACTTAACAATAACTAAACAAAGCGTGAGAGAGATATATACCAATGGTGCTGGCTTGGACTGGAGCTGGAGTTGAAAGGATGACCACAAACCTACAGTGAGCAACTAGCAGTGCAAGTGCACAGCACAGACACAGTAATGTAGTTTAATTTGTTTATTTGTTTTTTTATTCTTTAAATAATGATCTAGGATGATTTAGAATGTATTATCTGGGGTTTTTTGTGTGTTAGTATTTAGAGGGCCACGGATTGAAAGATTTATCAAATATATTGGGGTTTTTCTAAAACTATCGGGTTGAAGTTAAATAGAGAGAGTGGCAAAGATACAAACTTGATGGCTATGGTGGCTAACAGTGATGGCAACGAACAACGGTGGCTATGTCATGTGTGGGAAAGAGAGAAGAAAATTGGGCAGGGTGTTTGGGGTTTTCAATATTTTTCCGGAAGAGGTCTGTTTTGTGTGTTTGGCAGAAAACCTATAGGCTATAGTCGAGTTTGTCAAATGTTTACTATTTAATTAAAAAATTAAAATGATGATGTGAAAAATTGTGAGAGTTTCTGAGGTTTCGGTTATATATATATATATATAAGTGTCATTTTTTTTAATAAAATATAATTATAAATATAATTAAGTAATTAAAATGATTTTAATGGTTATATTGATAAATTTATCGTTAAAATTTTAAAGCCCCTTACCCTTTTACTTAAAACCAAAAAAAAAAAAAAAAACTCTTTTTAATTTATTTTTCTTAGACGGTACATTAAAACTTAAAAGGGGTAAATGGGTCATACCATCTCAACCAAATTAATTAATGGGTTGTGTTAGGGTTGAGAGGATTTGATACAATTATTAGATAAGTCAAGTTAGGTTTGAGTTATGTATTCGGATACTCATATCTTAACACAATACAAACACAACCCACTAACATAAATTGCCACCCTTAGGTAATATTTTCACAAATATCCAATTTACTATTTTAAAAATTCTCATGCTCCTCTTACTTCCTTCTTTATCTTGAAATTGCTATTTATCTACCATTAGCTATCTAGATAGTTCTTCATGCATATAATTGCTATAATATAGTCACTATGACAGGGGCAGCGTTATATGTGTGTGTGTGTGTGTGTGTGACTTTTAATAATTTTATTTTGAGCCCTTAAAATGAAATTTTGAACCCCCAACCCTAAATTTTGTTTAAACCCAACTGATATAAGTTTGAATATGATCATCTTAATACTGCTTTCACAATATTTTCACAATAATTTAACAATAAATGTTAAGTAGCAAGTTGTAACTGGTTTTTATTAGAACTCACAACTAATATCACTTTTTTTATTTTCCTACCTTTAACAACTTGCCACTTAGATCTTGTTGTGAAAGTGTTATGTCAATTTGTTTCAAATTTTTACTCATTCGTAAAAAAAAAAAAAAAAAAAACTTTTTTTTTTCAGGACTTTGGCTTACTTTTTCATTGACAATAGAATAAAGTTGTTTTTTCCTGCACTTTTCTTCTTCATCAACAAAAAAGTACAACTGTTACAACCAACGGATTTGCATCTATATCTATGATTCTTTCATCATTCTCTTTATCTTTTGTTTTTTGTTCTATGTTTTCTTAGTTCTTCTCTCTATTTGATCAAGTAGTTTGATAAATACTCTATAGATTTCCAAATCCAAGAACTCTTTCGGTGCTTTCTCTAATTCCAAGAAATTGACCATCTGTATGGTTATGAAGTCATACACTTCAAAAGTAAAAACTTATATCAGTTACTATTTTTTTTTCCTTAGTTTCACATTTAGCGTTAGTCTAACTCTAAGAGACTAGCCACATTTATGATTATTTATTTTTATGCATTCAATGCTTGTTGTCTTACTGATATTTATACTAAATTATATTTAAAATACTATTTTAGGTCTCTAAAAAAAACTATTTTAGATTATTATATAATTTATATAATATGGAAGTTGTACATATAAAAAAATTAATTATTTTATTTTTCTACTCACCCCTCGTGACAAATTCCTGGCTCTACCACTACTAACTCCTCTACAAACAAATTTTGGAACCGCCACTACACTATGAGACCTATCCAATCAAGATAAGCTATTGAAAGGAAACATAAGATGTATTAGGGAGCATAAAATTTTCAAACAATGTTCGTTTTTACTTTGGGAGCACATTAGATATTTTTTAGAAGTCTTTATAGTATCTGATGCAAGCCCCAACCTCAATTCATGGGTGCTTTTTATATTTTACCATTTAAAAAATGTAAATAGACACTAAAATTCAGAATAGATTAATTGCCTTGATTAGAGAAGATTATATGCGTCGTGAAACGAAATGATTCAATAATTTCTAAAGCGTATGATTTATTTATGGTTGTTGTTGGATCACTATTAATTGATGCATGCTTGTTTGGTATGTATGTTTGAAGTTGATTTTTCTCCCCACAAGTAAATACGTAAGTTAATATGTTTATAAGAGATTTAGATATGGTGAAATAGTTAAGGTTATTACACCATGTAATAGTGAATCAATTAGTGCGATTGAAAGTTAAAAAAAAAATCATTTCTAATCTCATCGGATTAGAAAATTTGTTACTTTTCACTTTTTTACATCTTACACATACGGTAATTGCACCATGCAATAATTGCATGAAATCCAAATATGTTTACAAGCAACTTATACAAAATGCAAATAAAACTAATTAGGCACGGAACATGTTTAAATCTTTTTTTAATTCCATGACAAACTATTTAATACAAGTGACAATTTGTCATTATTCAAAAGAATTCAAAATTTTATTTGATTATTCTTACAATAGAATGAGTTAATCACCCAACAATTTAGTATTATATTATGGCCAAAATGGGCATTTGTCCCTTTCACCCAAAAGATGTAACAAAATGCCATTGTTCTGAAACTATCTAGCAAAATGCCCCTGTTTTGAAATTCGATTTGATGAAAATTGAGTAATATAAGAAATTTTACATGGAACTTGGGTTCCTTTTTATATTAAAAAAAAAATGATTTCATATAACTCGATTTTCTAAAAATTGAGTTTTTCTATTAAAACTCAATTTTTAGAAAATTGAGTTTAAAACAGAGGCATTTTGCTAGATAATTTCAAAACATGAGCATTTTGTTAGAAAATTTTGGCAAAATGGACAAATGCCCATTTTGGCCATCTTATTATAAACAAATTAATTGATGACATTGTTAATCCATTTTCTTACAAGCTAGGTGTAAGAATGGAATATTGTTTCTCTTCCAGTCTATAGATGAGCTTATAAATTGGATGTAAGCATCATTTAATTTGATCAAATACAGCATGCTGCACATAACGCTCATATCAGTAGAACATGAGCTAAAAGTAATTGGGACTCGCGCATGCAATCTTTTGCTGCATCATAATGTTTATGCATGATAATATAATACTTTTGTATTACATATGGCAATTCATGAACGTTTTTGAATTCAATACTTTGTTCCCAACTTTTCCAAGAGAGAGACAATGACTATATCTAAAAATAAAAGGCAAAAACAAACCTCCCCACAGCCGACTTACGTTGCTACTCTGCAACTTGATTTTTTTTTCCTAACTTGTTTTGTAGTTACTCATCAATTCGTGTATGGTGTGATAATTGCTCTTTAGGTTGGTTTTTATTTACTCTTTCTTTCTTTTTGTTGTTGTTCTTCTTGTTGTTTGTACTATTGCAAAGCCTTCACCCTTTTATTATTGTTCTTGCTGGTTGGGCGTGAATGAAAGAGTTTAAAATTTTTATTTTTATTTGGATCCTCCGTCTTAGGTTTTATATTTGAATATTTGGTACTTTACCGTTTAAATTCATACAGTCAATACTTCCTTAGTTTATTAGTACTTTTAAAGAAAATTTATTATACTCAATAGGTTTTCTACCTTTTATTGTATAAGAGCTAAAAAATATTATTTATTTAGTCTTATCATGAGTTATCAGAGCATTAGTATTGGTGGTGCTAAAAAGCTATATTACTATTTTTAGCACCACCAAATACAAAAATATGGCTACATTGGTAGAGACAAAGCTAAATAATTTGGCTCCACAACTACAGTGCATAGCTACCAACTACTTTTGGCTGAGCACTGTAGCTCATAGGTAAAAAAAATTATTCACGGCCAATGTTCACACTGCCATCTACTTTTATTCACGTGTTCACACTATGTAGGTTAGATTATTTATTGTAGTTGTTGTTGTTTATTATAGTTGAGATATTATTTTATTACAGTAAATGTATTATTTTATTGCAGTAGATGTATTATTTTATTGTGTTAAAAGTTAAAATAAAACTACTGATGCTGAGTGTTTTGTAAAGTAAGAAAATAAAATAAATAAAGTAGCTTTTGTGGAGCCATATTGCTAAATTTATGACTCTGCCAATGTGGATGCTCATCAAAAACATGAATAATAATTTGAATAATTCTATATAAACAATAATTTTCACAATGCTTTTCAGTTGATAAGTTTTTATTGGTTCACATCTCATCCACTACTAATATCACTTTTTTTTTACTTATTAATAATTTTTTTTTTTTTTACATTGACCTACGCATATTACCTACTGTGGGGGAGAAGAATCCAGGCCCAACATTATTAAAGCCCAACATTATGAACCAAGGGCCCATGAAACGGCTGTCTTGCATCCGAAGAGAGGGAAAGAGAGAAAAAGGGTGAGGCCTAGCTAGGAATGGGATCTTCATGAAAGATCATCGCTATCCGAGGAAGGCATTTCCTGTCCGAGGAGAGTATTACTTGTCCGAGGATGACGCATCACTTCAGCAGGAAGTCCCAAGCCATTTGGGTACGAGAAAAACCAGCGGCTGTCCGAAGACTTCATCAGATCAGGATAAGCTCAAAACGAAGGATGGGAACGATAAGAATGAAGAAATATCTAATAGAAAGGCTGCTACCACCGTATTTAATGCACTACAACAGCTTTTCTAGCCGCATTTATGTGGAGAAGACCTCTGAACAGTGCACCCTCAGCTACCGCCACTCCCAAATAACTAAAGCATACCCATGATGTGACGTACACTCAAGTAGATACACAGATGAAGAACAAGTGGACGATGAAGATGGTAGGGAAGGGCACTATATAAAGAAGAAGAGATCCTGATAGAAGGGGGATCGAAAAGAAGAAAGAAGAAGGAAAAGAATAACTTTACTGTAGCCCTAAACCTTGTAACCATTGATTGTTCAATGAAACACCTCCTCGGACACTGGCAAAATAGTTTCCTTAGCGTTATTTTGTGTCTCTTTTCTGTTTAATATAATCCTGTCCATCATTGTTTATATCAGACCCAGTCCAGCTCTTTCACCCACTCTCTACAAATTTATTGTGCAAGGTCCGTTGGGCCTTTGGTCCAGACTCGTGGGCTTAGGTTCCAAATCCGCTCCTTACACCTACCAATAACAACTTACCATCAGTAGTCTTGATTTTCTTTTTTAGTGTTTTTAAACTTATTGTAATAATTTTGCATATAAAAAAAATAGATAAAAAACAAATTAATATCATTTAATTAATATTTAAATTAAAAAAAAAAATGCTCACTTAAAATTTTTGCCTTAGATCCCAAAACGATTGAGCTAGTCTTACTATTTTTTTGTTACAAGATAAAAAATTCTACTTTAGCTTAATTTAAATATATATGTATGTGAAGCTCCTTCTTAGAGACTTGAACTCCGACTTTTGCTCCCCTCTACCCCACTGACACTTACACTTATAGAGTAATCATCGCGCTAAGGGTGCACGGTGGTAGCTAGCCCTACTCTTGGCCCTTCGATTTGACATCAATGAGTGACCCTTACTTTAGAATGCAAGAGAGGCAAACCAATGATCATGGAGTCATAATTAAGAAAATAAAATGTTGGTGGAGAAGGAAGGTGGAGAGAGAGAGAGAGAGAGAGAGAGATTGAACTTTAAGGACAATATGATAATTTTTCTTTTTTTTTTTTTAATAGAATTTTAGCTTATGGCGTCTGCGCCTGATAATAACACTTTATTATCAAACCAAGACATCAATCAGTTTTTGTTGAAAAAAAAAAATCACCATTCAATCTTTTTTTTTGTTAATAAAAAAAAATTAAGATTAAATGGTGATTTCACATGTGTGACACTTGCCAATTGCATGTGCATATCTAGAGTCTTCCCATCTTATGTCTATAGATTTTCTTAGGTACTCCATTTAATGGTATTTGTGTTTAGCTTGGCTTAAAAAGCTTTTTTTTTTTTTTTTTTTTTTTTACTATTTAGCTTATTTTCGCTATCATTTATGGGGCTCACTGTACTTTTTGATACTATTCATAGGTCCCACTATACTATATCAGCTACTTTTTAGCTTTATCTTTATCTACAATAATTTCAACAAAAAGTTTTCAATTTCAGCTAAATAAGTTGTTCTCAAATAAACACTAAATGTGAGACAAACCTTGAGACGCAAACGCGTTTCCATTTTCTCAATCTACTACACAAACTTTTAACAAAAGCATAAATGAATGAAGGGCATCAGTTTTACCTAACCGTCAATCTAGCAAGCCATTTATAAACTATAAGCCAAGATGTCCTCTTTTTACCACTATTAGTTTGAGCCCCAGGACTGGGGAGAGGTGATGTATTTATATTACTCTATTTGTGTCGATGGAAAATCTTATGTAAAGATAGGTTTCCATATTTCTCGTTATTTGGTAGCATAAAAATAATAGGTTAAACGAAAATTATATTTGATCAATGAAAAATTCTATTAAAAATGAGGCTTAATTTTAAGAAGTTGTTTTTTGCTAAATTTTTTTGGAAAGCAATTTGTATGGGTGTGTGTGTGTGAGAGTTCTCTATAGATAGTATCTAATGAGATTTCCAATCCAATTATCATTGTGTTCCACGGTAGCAAAGCTCCTCAATGCCTTGTGTAGTAACAGATTCAACAACTTACTCAGCATGGCTATTAAGCTGGTCTAGATGTTTCTACAACTATTAGGGAAGTAGCATCCTATAGTGCTATTGCGTAAAAAAAAAAAAACTACTTCAACCTCATGGTGCTAGGTTAAACGGAGGACAATTTTTTTTTTTTTTTAATGGGTCCACCTAGGTTACCTTTGGCTACCACACATATAATTAAAATATATATATATATATATATATACTAACTTTTTAATAGTTTTTTTTGTAATGTTTATTTGCTATACTATATATATATATATATATATATTGATAATTTGAGAGATACAATTAGAAGGGATTGAATTATGAATATCTCTATTAGAAACATCACAGGGTGTCAACCAATTGAATTATGTACTATTTTATATTGACTATGTAGTTAATTTACACAATATACATGTTATACATGTTTTGAATTATACAAGAAATTAGTGATTTTTTGTTTTTTCGCATACCAAACACCAAAAATCCTTTTTAGCTAATTTTCAAGGTTAATACCAAATATAAGAAAATGAAACGGTTTTTTTGAATATGTTTTTTTGAAAAATGACCAATTTTCTAAAAACATTTATGACAAAAAAAGTGGAGAGGTATTAATATTTCTAATAAGTTTTATAAAATGTTATATATTTTTAGGAATAAAACGAAAATCCGGGAGAGGGAGGGGGGGGGGGGGGGGGGAATCTAGCAAGTGCAATTATCCAACTCATTAATGTAACAACACCTTATTCCTCATTAAGATTGAGCATCTTGAGCTCTAATCAAATTAGGAATAAAGCCTGCAAGTTTCCAAAAATCGTGCAAAAAGATCAATAATATTGATCATGCTCTTGAATTTAACTACTATCAGTCTCCTTTTTGCTGTCATCTTCAGTAATACTCATTGATTGAGTTCTAAAGTAGGTTAAGTGCATAGAAATTGCTTATTCTATGGGCACCGTAAAAATTATAATGTGTGAAAGCATACAGTTACATTATTCTTCTCTGCTGTAGAATTTGGGCAGCAGGGGAGGGTACTAATTTATTTATCCTTTCATTACTGTCACGGAAGGATTATTATTCAAATAAACATGCAAAAACAAAGAGTCCTTGAAGCAGGTACTTTCCAGTTAGTTCAAGCTAAATATGTGAAGTTACTTGTCATTAAATAAGAGATCTCAATTCCAATCCCGCCAATCACTAAAAACCAATTAATGTTTTGGCATAATGGTAAAAAGTAATCATCATGAAGCTAAAATTAATTAATTAAAAAAAAAAACTCTTTTAACTAGTAAAGTTTAAAAAAAAAAACTAATTAGTTTCTCTTTTTTTTTTTTCTTTTTTTTTCTTTTTTCTTTTTTTAAATACTAAGTATTTTTTTAACACACACATGGGGAGAGGGAAGAAGGTTTAACCAATTAGTTTCTCGGTTTAATGATTAAGAGCAATCATCATAGAATGAATAACTTAAATTCAAATAAATAAATAAAACTCTTTAGTAAACCATTGATGAATAACAGGGGAAAAACAAAAAAGAAAAGAAAAACAAGACAAGGATAATGTGGCAGCATGGATGCCCTAGGGGATGTAAAAGATACTGGCAACCAATGTACAAGACAATATTTCCAAAAAAAAAAAAATTTGGGTAAAACTCAAGTACAATGCTCATATAAGGGAAGTTTCTTAGTTTAGAATTTACCAGAAAAAATAACCAACGCATCTTACGCCAGGGAAGAAATTCATAATTCAAAATCATATATACACAAACACAACAGGTAAATACAATCAGAATTACCAACGAAAACTTCCAGTAACTTCAAAAATAACCTGCCTGAAGAAAATAAGTATATCCAAAAATATTTCCGCCTACAACCTGCCAGTAGGGAATGAGTAGTTTCATCTAACTTTTCTTATGCTTTATGAAGTATAGACATCTCATTCAGTGATTTCACTACCAATATACAAAATTGGTAGAGTCATAAAAGAACTCACAATACAAAATCCTAGTGTCATTAAATAGAAATTTTATCAAACCAACTTTTGCAACATTCTAAAAATCCTTAATGTCTATAAACAAATCTTACTTTATGGGTTTTTATTTATTTATTATTATTTTTTTTTTTTGAGAATCTACTTTGTGGGTATATATTTAAAAAAGGGAAATTTTTACAAACAATATGCGGTGCTTGTTAAGGTTTCCTTAATGTAGGTCCTATGTAATACAAAAAATGAGATAAATGAAAGAAAAAGACATAAAAGTACTTATAAAGTTATAAATAAATAAAAAAGAAAAAAAGACATGAAGATGCAAAAAAAAGACAAAAAAGTTGTCAGAAAAAAGTCAAAAAAATTGTTAACGGGCACCACCATGATCGTGATGCATCCTTTTGAAAGAAAATAAACTAGCTTAGGTTAAAAGAAATACATTAGTGAATATCCACAGCTAGCAAACTTTGTTCTTTTCAATTGCATTCAGAAAGAATAGTAATCATTGAGGTGTTCATCACTGGCAACTGGCAAGTAATCATTGTCACACTTTGTAATATATTTGTCAAATTCAAAATCTCTGCCATAGGTTGTTAAATGAGGGGCATTCAAACTGGCTTTATTTTGATGTCCAGTTTTTTTTCATAAAATAAGTAAAACAAGGGAAACGATGACTTTCTAAAGAAAAACATTGATTCTAGGTGACCATCTATCCACATAGGTGAGGAATGATAAATTAGAAAGGAAGACAGTCCAACTGACATTTAAGAAGCACATTAATTTGTGGTACAAATGTATGGTGTCCCACATAGACCAGATGTTTCACAAACACTAGAAATGAGAGAACATTTGAAAATGATTTTCCAGAATTATCTTCCTCTTGTCTGCATATAGGGAGTTCAAATGGAACAAAAACCTATATCTACAAATTTTATGTGCACCGAAACCATTTAAATGAAAATCACATAAAAAGAAACCATTGCATATCTGCTTCTCCAAAGAGACAGGGCATTCTACATCCTCATTTTCTTTCTTAAGCAAGCAGTTTATTTCATGATACAAATATGGCATATCTCATTGCCCCCCACACCCTCCCCACCCAAAACAATACCAAGCAGCACTTGTTCAGGAGCCCCCAACCTTGAACCCAATTCAACCATCCACAAAACAAAAATCAAAGTGAATAAAATAAGAGCTGTATTGAAAATAGCAGTGTATGTAGCTCGAAGGGGTCCATGCCCTATCATTTCAAGTTTAAGGAGTTTCCTTGTAATCCTACAAATGTATAAAACTCAGGGTAGATAGACATTGATTTTCTTATTGAACCTATATACTCACCAAATTTGTGGGAAATGCAAATAGAAGAATGTCATAGAAGATGGGAAATAACAATAATGCAAATAACTACGTAAACTCAACACAATAAAATAAAGAACCCAGTACTGAAATTTTGAAATTGTTAGAACATATAGTAAAAGTAGTAATACTAGTCAATGAGCACAGAAGTTTTCCAAAAAGGTGGTACAGTTGGTAAGAGCAACAAGGGATCATGATTAGAGTCCTAAAATTCTACAAAAAAAAAATCATCAAACATATCAGTTCTGAAATTCCTCAATACCAAATTGATCTTGATCTTGGGTCAGTTCAAGTTCAATGTCACTCTGCCCTTGTGCTTGGGTTCAATTACAATTCTGCTTCTTTCTTGGGTGACATTGTTGCAGCTGTACTGGTAACTTCTTCTTCTTAGAATTAGTCTTGTTTTGGTCCTCATCAAATGAAACAGTAGCCTCATTTTGGTACTCGTTAAAATAGGTAGTAGTCTCGTTTTGGTCCTCATCAAATGAAATAGCAATCTCATTTTGGTACTCGTTAAAATAAGTGGTAGTCTTGCATTGGTACGCATCAAAAAAGGCAGTAGTCTCGTTTTGGTCAATCTCATCTAGATTATTCTTACACAGTTCACAGGCTACATGGGAGGAGGAAGGTAACAGAAGCACAGAACCCTCAACATCAAGGCTGTACTCGTTCATGATCCAGTAACCATCTTGAGGTGAATCATGGTTCTCGTAATAGAACTGCCGCTTGATGGCAATAGGGTAGCCAGTATTTTCATCATAGATCACCTCAGAGGCTTCATATCTCCAACAAGTTTCCAACAATGACTGTGCAGCTGATGCAGTAGTGAAGAAATATACACGGTCTGGTGCTGAATCCTCACCCCAAATCATGTCCCAAATTTTGTCAGGTTCTTTCACCCTAAACACATCAAATTCCGGTACATGTACAACTTCAACACCTCCTAAAGACAGTGGCTCACCGATAACCTTTGGATGAAGATAGTAGTAGATCAGCTCATCCTCGTTTGGGCAAAACTTAATACAGGGCAGCATTAATGAAGGGAAATACACCTTCATCGCTTTTAAATCAATGATCTTGCCAAACAAGAAAACGAATTGAAAATCACCATTTGGCTGCACCAGAAAAATAAGTCCAATGAGAAATCTTGAAAAGCACTATATATATATATATATAAAAGAATTAGTACTTTGCACCACAAGACCCAAATTCATTTCATTCTTGAAATAATTTAAAGAATGAATCATTCAAGAGCAAGAACTACCTTATATATACACACACACACACACACACACATATATCTTAATTAGACAAACAGAGGAAGACCCAGAAATTAAAAAAGCATTACATACTCTCTAGTCCTTCAAATTCCCAAATTCTAGAACCCTAGTAAAACCCTAATGCTGCTTCTTTAAAACACAAGAATAAAAACTAAGGGGTTAACAGATTTGTGAATATCAAAATTCTAAGTACTCAACAGAAGAAAAATTCCCGGTCATTGAAATTGCTCATACATTATTATTATTATTATTATTAATGACACCCAAAAACTTGAAGTTGCTTAAATTCTTAAAAGCTCAAACTATAACATTATTTTCAAGTATTTTTCATAGTGTTGCCAACCAAACAAAGCACCCACAAACACAATACAGAACATAAATATAACTTCCACAAATACAAAAAACTGAAGCGAATAGAAAGAGTAGAGAGTACACACACTCACTCTTCTACGTGAATACCGAAGCAGATTGAGAGAAAAGCTTTCAGGGAAACTCTCACTCTTCTTCACAATTCTTTGATTTCGCCCGCCACTCTTTCTTTATCTCAGTTTCATAGAGATACAGATTGAATTGGCTCGGGAGAAAAGTATTTATAGTAACAGTATCGCCTATCACCACAACAACAGTTGAATGACGTGTGCAAAATAACAGAATCAGTTATTTTGAAAACTTTTTTTTTTTTTTTTTTTTTTTTTAAGGGTCGGTGATTTTGAAACTTGATGCAAAAGCTTTGACAGAGTGAAGTCCCTTGATCCATGTAGTGAAAAGGTTTAGGCTTTGGATCCAATTTGTGAAGCGAGAGATTATGGACTTATAAGCCCATTTGGTGTGCTGTAGCTTCCATAAAAAAAAAAACTTTTGGGCCCAACCTATGAAGCACAAAATAATGGGCCTTCAGGCCCATCTCGTGTGGCAATTAGTCTCACCTAAATCTCAAGGAAATAAGAGGATTGTTTCATTTCATTAGTGTGCTGTCATGACCTCCTCTCCCACCCAAACAAGAAACGAGCAAGTAAACATGAACCTATTTATATTAAACACTAATATGCAAGAACATATGTGCATTGAATTCATGTACATTGGTCATGTCAAATATTGCCATCTTTGTAATGAAATTTGTCCACTTTATCTCCAGATCTCTGTAGAGAAAATAAAGAATCAACTATATGCATGCAAAATACAAGGCACAATGAGAAGAGAAATTTATGTCAACAATTACGCAACATAATTCGCTAACTCTATTGTATGCGCGAGAGAGAGAGAGAGAGAGAGAGTTCTTCTATGAAACTATAATTATTTTATTGTTTCTCTTTTAATAGATAGCATAGGATTTGAAACTTATGAGGTTCAATATTGGTTTCCAAATTAAATTCAAACACATGAGTACATTGAATTTTATTGTCATTAAAAAAGATACCAACAACAACACTAATGTTTGTGCTTTATTGGTTAATTGTGAGAGACCACTTCTAGCCCGTTTTGGTATTAGGATAAACCCATGTGAATGGATGTAGTCGTGTTATTTGCCTTTCAAAATAGAGGTTCAACTGATTATATTTTCCCTTTTATATTAAGGTTTTTACAATGAAGTCACCACTTATTTAATTATTGAAAAAAATAAGAAAACTATAATTGAAAAATTCATCATTTTATTAATCTGAAACAAAATTTACATTGAGAATAAGAAATGATGAGGACAAGGAAGAGTTCAAGGAAAAAGAAGATTAAATATACAAAGATTCAAGAATCGTGGTCTAGTTTTGATGTTAGACCTTTTTAGCACCTTTTATAGGTCATTTTAATTATTAGTATTGAGTCTTTTAAGTTGAGAAACTGCTGGATCAATTTTAATTAAGTTCTATTAGAATAAGGGCAATTTGGTAACTTCTAGAAATCTGGAAAGGGCTATCCTTGCCAAACCAAAGGCTCACGAGTCTTATTTTATGTTTACATATTATTAAGTCTTTTATTTATTTATTATTAGTATTTCTATTCATTCCATGAATAGATTATTTTTAGAGCCCAAGTCCTACTCGGAAAAGGATAACTATAGCCTCTTTCGTGGTCATGTTATTTCAGAATATTTTTTATTAATAAAATTCAATAGCTTATTTTAATGACAAGGAACCTTAGTAGTGATGCTTAGGGAGACCTACTATTGGGTCCTAAATTTGGTGGATTTTTAGTGTATAGATCTCTGGCAGGAAAATCTGTACCTGGGTTGCCAACTTTAGTCAGCCTGTTTACAAACTTGAATACTTGAATGCAGATACAAAAGTTTTTGGACTAATTTCAAATCCATTAGGTCATAGCGAGGGTCCTATTCTGCACAACCCTGCCTTTAGACACACGGGATATAATGGAATTTACGTTCCCATGCTGGTCGATGATATCAAGGAATTCTTTAGAACCTATACAGGCACTGACTTCGCAGGTTTGAGGTATGCAGCCACTCTCTCATAAAAGAAAAAGAAGAGGAGCACCCCATTGCTTGTCTTGTAAGGTTCTTTTGCAACTTGACTCCTTCAAAAAACTTGTTCTAAATAATGTTATCACCTAGAGTATCAGATACTTCTATGATTTACGTACGCTACCTGTTCTCCATTCATAACAGGCTCAATATTCTTTTTAGTTTGTGGGAATCAACTGTTACATTAGGCATTTGCTTTCTCAAATATCATGGTGCACACTTTTGCACTGGCCAAATGTATAAACTGTGCTTGTTTGGTACAATGCCAATGCTTTTTTTCTCTAATGTAAGGTTTTTTTCCCTTTATTCGATGAAACTTGTAGTGTTGGAATCCCACACAAAGAAGCCGCAGTTGGGTGTAGTGATGAAGTCCATCCACTGGCTAAGGTCGGTAAACTTGGTAATATAAACACTTTTTTTGAACTGCTACCTGAACAAGAGGAAAAAACTTTAAAAACATTGCTATAGGTTTGTTGACTTTGTTCCTTTAACAACAATCCCTACATATATTTGCTATATATTAAGGCCATATATAATGAAAATTTTTAATGTCAAATAAGTAGACCACTTATGATCCTTTGTGACATTACTGTAATTCCACTAATCCAAGTCTGTCTTGAGCACCAGCCAATTGCGCAAGACCTGGAATGAAGGTGTATTAGATATATACAACTCAGCTGAGTAATTGGGATTATTAAAATCCAGAAGTTGACATTAACAAATCTTCTATGGAGGCCTAGATATCAGACATTAATAACGATACTTCAGGGTTTCAGCTTCAAGGCACACTACTTTTTTTATTGCTGTGTTAATTGTAGGATCATGTTTATATAAGCTTCTAAATTGTGGTATGCTTTCTCAATCAGTCTATAGGAGCTGTAAATACTATAGTCAGGAGGCCTATTGATGGGAAGCTGATCGGTTATAACACAGATTGTGAGGCTTCTATCACTGCAATAGAGGATGCATTAAGAGGTACTGTGATAATTGAAGTGTTACTTTCTCGATTATTTATACGATGGCTGTATGTATCTTTCTAATTCTTTGTATATCATTTAAAGTTGAGTACTACTCGGGCCAGGAATATAAATGTATATTGTTTTGAGGAGAATGGAGTAATTGATGCTTTGTTTGTTACAGGTTTCATGACCTCTACTTGTTTGTTTTGCAATACTATTAATAATTTGATGTTTTTAAACAGAATTACCAGCAACCTGAAATGGATGATTACTTGATGGACGACCATGTATAATGATAGTATAGGTAAAAGAATAGACTGTTATATCAAGTGGTGTCTAGATACCTCTACTTGTTTGTTTTGCAATACTATTAATAATTTGATGTTTTTAAACAGAATTACCAGCAACCTGAAATGGATGATTACTTGATGGACGACCATGTATAATGATAGTATAGGTAAAAGAATAGACTGTTATATCAAGTGGTGTCTAGATAGAATTACTTATGTTTATTTTGTCTGGACAGAGAGACGAGTTGCCAATGGAGAAGCATTACGTACTTCTCCTATAGCTGGGAAAACATTTGCATTGGTTGGAGCAGGAGGTGCAGGAAGAGCACTTGCTTCTGGTGCTAAAAGTAGAGGTGCTCAGGTTGTCATATTCAACCGGAATTATGGTAATAAGGCAATATTGTTCTCTCCTTCTTAGTATTTCAATTGAAGATCAGCTTTCTAGTCTCTAATCTTGACATTTCTCTTTTGAAAAGAGAGAGCAAAGGTGCTTGCAGATGCAGTTTCAGGGGAAGCTCTACCATATGAATGCTTAAAAAGATTCTGCCCTCAGGAGGGAATGATCCTTGCAAATGCTTCTGCTGTTGGAACGGAACCAAATACTGATCAAACTCCTGTCTCAAAGGTTGTCTCTCTCACTCTCTCTGAGCAAATAGGTAATAACTCAGAAGAACACATTGAACAATGTATTGCCTCTTGTCATGCTTCTTTAGGAGACCTTGAGAGCATATGAGCTGGTTTTTGATGCGGTTTATACACCTAGAAATACACAGCTCTTACAAGAGGCTGCAGAGGTTGGGGCCATCGTAGTGAGTGGAGTGGAGATGTTTATCAGACAGGCCCTAGACCAATTCAGACTGTTCACCGGTGGCTTAGGTATCAGTCCTCCTCTTATGTCAAACCATTGATTTATTAACTTAACAAAAGGGGCTTTATTTTTTTTAGTAATTTTTACCGATCCATTTACTTTGAAATGGAAGCGGTCCATTTTAAGGTTGAAGACATGGTATTTCACAAATCTAAAGGTGAATAAGGTACCAAGTCATTTAAAATAAGATATCATTTCTTATTTGGTAGAATGAAAAAATTTAGATGATATGGTACCATGTAAACCTTAGATGCATGTAAACTAAATCTTCATCATGAAATAGGCTCTCTAAATGTCCAAGCAAATGGAGAGAATCATTCTCCATAGGTTTAACCTTTTTATTCTTCAATGTATTATTGTTGAATTTGTTCACATGCAAGATTCATTTCTTTTGGTTAAATTCTAACAGCAGGAGAATTAATCTTTATTTTGTTCGAACTGCTTTTCAGCTCCAGAAGATTTCATGCGCAAGCTTGTTCTAGAACAATTTTGATACTTCTAACCAATCAAGCCAAGAACAAATTTGTTAATATATATACTACTTGGTCACTTCTTCTGCGGTATTGAAGTAATAAATCTGTGAAGATGCACCCTAGCTTAGCTCACATGGTTTGTTTGAGGTTGTCCTACTTGGAGCTTGAACACCGTCATCAGCTTGTCAATCCAAAGGCCCCCCACTCTGATGTGCATGCAAGGACAAGGCTCTTAAGATTATAGATAGGATAGGTTGAGACCAAATAATAAAAGAAAGATTTTTTGACCATGTGTTTGTTAGAATTACCAGGTGCTCCAAATTGTGTCACTTTTTTTTTTTTGAGTAATATTTGTTTGATGGAAGTTCAGCTGTGTTCCATGAATTTCTTCTCATGATTGTGCAAGACAGGACTAATCCTATTGTTTGTTTAGCACAGTTAGTTTTGAATGAACATATATAGGTAGTACATGTATTTTATTGCTTAAGCCATATATATTGCTTTCTGAAACTAAGCAGGTCACCGACTTGAACTCAACTCTCTATATGCATCACTCTAAACAATGTTACTTAAGGGGATGAGGCTGGTTTTTGCATACACCATGAAAGATTAGCTTTAATGCAGAAAGTCAACTTGAAACAATCCATGCTTGAATTCTCTCTAGAGGTAGAATGCTTGGACATGTAAACTAGAGTCAATTAAAAGGAATGGATGTGAATACATTCATTTGTGCTCCTTATACTTGCAAATTTCTGTTTCTAGTTTCTCTGTTCAAATTTTTACTGCACTTCATCTGGTGCAGGAAACCCCAAATGCTTAAAAGCTGTAAAGCCTCCATCTAATACCAAATTATGCCCACTAACATACTTGGCATCATCAGAAACAAGATAGAGCGCAGCATTAGCTACATCATTGGGTTCACAACTAGTTCCCTCCAAAACACCAGCATTAGTAACCATTTCTACAAGCCTTCGATCATCTACACCAGGAAAAACCTGACTCAGTTCATCCATTACAAACTTAGTTGGAATGGCAAATGGTGATATACAATTCACCCGGATTCCATACTTGCATAGCTCTGCAGCCACAGACTTAACAATGCCTATAACAGCAGATTTGGACACAGAATATGTGTGCTGTGCTAACCCACCCATTAGTCCTGTAACACTAGCTGTGCAGAGAATTGATCCAGTTTGACGCGGGATCATCACACGTGATGCATGTTTGATCCCAGCCATGACTCCCCGCACGTTGATGTCCATGATTTTATCAAAAACTGCCAGATCAAGGTCCACAATGCTTGGGGGAGTTTTGCAGGGCACCCCTGCATTGTTGTACATGATATCTAGTTGGTTGTACTTAGAGATTGTAAAATTAACAGCGTTGGCTATGTCAGACTCTTTAGTGACATCACAGGCAACAAAAGTAGCATTGGTTCCAAGCTCTTTCGCAGTGTGTTGGCCAAGTTGATGTTGGATATCAGCAATAACAACTTTAGCACCATTGTTGATAAATTTTGCTGCAGTTGCCTTTCCTATGCCACTGGCTCCTCCAGTTATCAATGCTACCTTGCCTTCTAGCTTGCTATGTTATAACATAAGAAAGGGTTTTAAGCATCAAACCAAAATGATCCCAACTTGGGTGGATTCATTAATCAAAGAAAGTTGGAAAATTTCATGGTCCAACATATACCATTTGATCACATTCACAAATTCTGGATTTTTTTGAGAATGTTTGGTTAGCATAATGATGCAAGAATGTTGACCCATGTATTTTGGGAGAGTGCAATCAATGAGAATCTTGGCCAATCACATGAGATTAAGCTCACTTTCATATGATTTAATTGTGTACTTGTTTATCTCTTTGTTTAGCTAAGCCTAGAGATTATTAGTATGGTTTAAGGCCTCTTGGCCCTTAGGCGTTTTTTCATAATTATTTTGTAAAAAAAATCAAATATCAAAATTTTTTTTTTCCACTTGTGAATTTAAGCTTCTTCATTAGTGGATTCTAGGTTTTATACTGGTTGTAGAGGTTAGATACAACCTGATCCCTCCAGGTCAAAATGTCTTATTTTTTTCTTTTAGACTAGCCATTGTTTATGCCTAATAAGCATCTTTGACCATAGGAATGGCAGTGGATACACAACTGCCTGATTAAGGCTGCCTCTAACAACCCCTGCTCACAGATGACAAATTTCTTACAGAAATACCATTATTTTATTCAACACAACAAACGATGAATACGCTAAAAGTGCAGGACAAAACAAAAAGCTAGTTCCAGTAGGTATATAATGATGTGATGTTAGTTAAAACAATCACTTGTATACACTATAAAACCTTCAGTATCACACAAGTGGTGCTGATACATACTTCCGGGTAGACAAAAACTGGTGAGTACTACTAGCAACAGCATTTTATAGAAAGTGTTATATATATATATATATATATGATAAATAAAGAAATATAAACATATAATAATGTTTTATATTTTAAAGAAAGTGTTTTATAATTGTATCTTGGAAAGGTCTGTGCAGATACCCAGTAATGTGGGAACTCTAGGCACTAACAAACAAATATAAAACATAAAAAATAAAAAAAAAAGAGGTAGACCTTTTATTCTATCATTTAACTAATATAGGTAGACCTTTTATTGTATCATTCTCAAAAAAAAAACTAATATAGGTATTACTATACGACCATCCATGAAAATTCCTAGCATATAATAATATTTTACAGCTTATTATTGGATCAGCATGCACATCTAATGTGGTCATATCAAAAACAAAAAGAAAGAAAGAAAGAAATATCCAAGGTAAGAAAAGTAAATTTGAATATAAATATATGGTAAAAGTGTAGGTAACTTTGACACACCTTCCAGTCTGGGTTGATAGTAACCTGTAGAAGCTCTGAGCAAGCAAAGCTCTTGAAATGGAGACATTTTTGCTGTTAAAACAATAGGAACATATTATGAGCTATATTCACTTCAGCATATATGAAACAAAGCAAACAAAACTAAATTTCATTAATTAAAGGGCTAATTTAAATGGGGTGCACCCATATTGATCAATTTTGAAATGGCCAGCAATTATGCCATTTCAGTAACCCATAATTGAGAAATGAGTCCTCCATTCACATAGAAAAGACATGGGTCAAAATGGGGCTTGAAATCGAATCTGCCTTGTTTTAAATTGCCCAGGAAGAAGATGATGCCCCTTAAGCTCTTTAAACCCCAAAAAAAAGATTCGGTTGAAGGAGAAAGAAACAAAAGCTGAAACTTCAAGTACTTCTTTCCAAGGATCAACATAGAAAAAGTAAACACAGAGAAACCAACCTTAGGCCATACCTTAACATACTTTCTTGCAGAAAGATTGTATTTTGAGCTTTCAGCTTGGCTCACCAGACAAGTACAAGGTTTGAGAGAGAGAGTGCTTTAAAATAGATAGCAACGTGCCACAGTCCCACCAAAATGTGATGGACAGAAAAACACCCTTCCAAGTTGCAACTTCTTGGATTGGACCATAAGACAAAATATTAAAAACTAAAAGTTTTGAGGGGTAATTTTGGCAGGTCAACCAAAGCCAGTGTAATGTTGTTTGTGCAACAATAGTATCAATTATCAAAGCCAAGCACACTGATGAGCTTTGACCAACCAGCACACCTACTATCTAAGATTAAGGTTGATTAGGGACTAGTCAAGGCTTAATAGGTATAAAAGGTCGTACTTACCAATAAATGAAATCTATCTGAATGAGATGGAAAACATTCTCCTTCCAAAATTTGGAAAGGTTAATAAGGAATCTCCCAGACTCAGTAAAGAAGGAAATTTAAAGGCTGCTGATTGCTCATTTAAGTCCTGCTTTGTTTTTTAGTATGTTTTCTTGTTTTAAAATGTGAAATCTGATATGAGAAAGTGGTTGTATTCCTGTAATCTTGTGTTTTTGTAGTTTTTAGTCCTGCTGCTAGTTCTTTGTAACCTGATAAACAATTCAGGTCTCTTTTGGTTTGGATAAAATGCTTGTTGATCCAATAAAGATATATGTTCTGCTACAGCAACTTGCCGAGTAACTGCTATGAAAGTAGCATCTCTTATTCACTGGAATTTCTCTGCATACTGTGTATCCAAATTACATCATTAATTGTTTCTCAAAAAAAAAAAAAAAAAATTACATCATTAATTTTTTACCTAGAATCGTGGGTACTTAGCAAATTACATATGCACTCACTTAAGGCATCTCTTGCAAAAACTAAGATTTTTCATGAATGGTGAAAGAGTGATTGATTGGAGTGCCATACTGCCATTTCTCACAAGGCAGTCTCCAAGTTGCCAACCTCAAATGTCTTTTTTACTGCATTTTGTAAGGAGTGTCGATATGAACATGTACCATAAAGGGAGCAGAGGTCAACTCTAAGCAACACTTGGACTGAAACGAAAAAACTAATCTTCTGGTTTTGATAATAATAAATATTACTAGTTTTTTTTTTTTTTTTTTTAAGTTATTGGCTAAGCTATTAAAGTGTTAATCAGCAAAGGAAAATGGGTAGTTATAATCAACATTAGCATTTGTCATAAATAAAAAAGGTCTCAATGGCATAATTAACATTAGCCATATCTCTTTTCTCCATTCAAATTTTCAGTTAAAAAACGACATGTTGTTGTATTATCCAACTAGCTCTTACAGCTTACAAGTATGTATATGACTAGCTGTAGTTATGACTATTGTTTGTTTTGTGATTGGTCTGGTCTGGTCTGGTCTGGTCTTCTAGGGTTGAAACATTTTTGTTATATGCTCCTTTAATTTCCATGGCTTCTTGGGAAGGTGTTGATCAAACTCGTCTTCTCCTTATTACTCCTGCTAATTAGTTACCACTGGATTCCATGGCTCTGCAAGTGTTCTGTTTACTTGTACCTAATAAAAGCTCAGATGCAACATTTGCATGATAGCAATTCGCCTGGCTTTTTCCAGTTCTTTTTTTGGCTGCAGCAATGGAAAAAATAAAACTGATAGGTTCTTATTACTTCTATTTGATTTGTACATTAATAAGTAAATCCAATTCATTCCTTAAATTCTTTCCTTAAATGGAAATTGAATACAAGAGAAGTACGAGAACATTGTGCTTTCTCCATTTTTAATTCTGTATGTAACAAATATGCAAAAGTTTCTATGATTACCAAAAAAACTCCGGTGAACTTCTGAAATATAATTTACAACAAAAATGACCAACCCTCCCTTTCCATCAGAAAGCTGATTCTGCTGCAAGGAATTCTAGCACCCACAAACGCAAAAACCAATAAGGGAAAACTAAATACATTGCATACAAAAGACAAAAGTCATCATCTTTCCTTGATCTTGTGCTAGAAAGATTCAGATTATCAATGCAATTACAAAAATGCAATGCTACTGTTATAGCAAGTGGCCTCTTGATCATGTGCTATAGAGATTTCTCTTGATTTGTGAACAGCTTATGTCTGTCATAAACAAAATGAAACGGAGAGTTAGAAAAATAACAAATGGCTGAAAATATTCACTACATTTGCCTGACACGAATAGCATAAATCCCATACATGCAATACATGTTTAATTAAATCAAAGTCGCATGGTATTTCTTACTAGGGCAATTAAGGGCCCTGGTTAATACTTTATTTAGTCTCCAAAGTTATCTGTTGTCTACCATTAACTTAAGTGGAGTACTCATCTTCAACAGATCAAATTTTTGAAGTAATTTGGGGAGACCTTTAGCACTTTACGCTACTCCATGAATTGAGTTGCTGTAACCCCATACTACCAGCTAAGTGCCACTTGGACTTAAAAATGTGCCTGGTTAATCATTTGTTCAGTGAAAAGCTTTTAAAAGCATGAAAAACATTTTCAAGGTGGATACTAGCTAATGATGAGTTGGTGTGAACCAGATTTCTAGAACTTGTGAATGCTAGATTCAAACTCAAACCCCAGCTTGCATATGCACACTTCAATATTACAATATAGTTGTCGTACCAATACCAACCTTTTGTATTCCAATTTCTGAATAACTATTCCATTCAGTAAAAGCTCTGAACTGTAAACTGCTACTCCTGCAAGAACAGGTGGTACAATATGTCATTTACAACAACTCTAGTATTTGTTTTATAGAAAAAGAAGATGGATGATAGATGTATACCTTTCTGAAGGAAAGGCATACAGATTGCATGATCTTCTTCACAAGAAAGAATCAAAAGATCATCTAGGATCTTTTCATTCTTTGCTGGAAATACTTGACTTCTCTCCACTGGCTGGGGAGCAATTTATCAGAAACTCAGTAAAACATCAAAGAGGTAAATAGTACATAGAATATCATTGCATCTGTGAGATGCAGGGAAAAAACAGAAAACAGATCATAATATAATTTAACTACATTAGGACAGGCACTACATTGCTACCAACAATGAACTAATAGATGCTAGCTTTGGATTTACACATATTGACATGTTACATACCTGGCCATGAACTGCTTTGACCAAGCTTGTAATCATTTCTTTATCAGGTTTTATACTTGGGGTAATGATGACTCTGCGACCCTACAAGGAAGAAGCGACATTTGTAAGGTAACGATTATCCAAAAAAAAAAAAAAAATTGTAAGGTAACAGACGTCAGCATGTAAAAACAACTCAATTGACAAGACAAGAGATAACCAATTTGCAAGCAGGCCAAAGCTCTATTTGGTTAGAGCCAATTAACAAATGCCTACCTTTAGAAGTGGATGTTGGCCTGCACGAGTTAGTGAGACAGGCATGCTAAAGCCAATTTCCTTTTCCTTTTTGGTATCCCTCAGAATGTAATTTTTCTCATCAATGAAGCAGCTTGCTTGTCCACAGCTCTCTAGCCATAAATGTGTCACCACTGGTTTTCCAAGAGCAATGGCTTCCAACATATTTCTTGTACGTGCAAATTTGTCAGCTATGAAATGTGTGGCATCCCTGCAACATGACGCAATGGATATGCCCAGTCGTCCCAGGATCTGCCAGAAGAAAATAAATATAAGTTAAGACATGAATTATGGTAATTTCACATGCAGTGTACAAATGTAATGGACATTGTTTTTGTTAGTTGCTTCAAGGGAACCGAAACCTCCAAATTTGATTAAATGAACTACTTCAAGAGAGTCCAGACCTCCAAATTAGACTAGCTAACAAATTGGGATTTAGAAAATCATGAACAAGTAAATACTAAAAGCATTTTAATTGAAAAGCTTCCAAGATCTACCTTTTTCTGTTGCTTGATGATATTGTTGTCCAAATGCTGGCTAAACAAGACTCGAACAAATGCCATATCTCTTCGTCTTCTTGAGTCTTTCCATGTAATCTCAGGTGTTGACTCAGGGACACCCAGTCTTAAAAGCTCTTTCAAAAAGGATGATTTTGGTAGGTTTTTGTTGCATGGTTTTTTGTGATAATCATAATATATACAATTGGATGTTGCCACATTTATGCCCTTGGCGGAGCTAAATGTAGTTTTCTCTGAACCAGATGGCTCAGTAGTCTTGTTTGATAACACCTCCAACTTATGGTTCTTTCCTGCACTACCAGTTGATAATGTAGAATCTTTCCCATTTAGACTTCCAGATTGCATAGATGCCCTGGCTCTGCACAAACCTGTAGGAAATACTCTTGTATTGATGGCGTCTGATTCACAGTTTGAAATAGCACCCACAGAACCTGGTTCATCAGTTTTTGTAGAATGCCAATGTGGGCAAGCATATACTGGTGAATTTGCTTTCCCCTTCACTTTTTCAATGCCCTCTGACCTTTTTTGACTTTCAATACAATGAAGATTTCTGTCATTTCCATCTACTGTTGTGAGTGGGGCATGCATGTTATTAGGTCCACTAGAATGTCTTCGTACACTACGACATGTTCTTTTCCCTCTTGGATATCTCCATGGATTTGATCTTAAGGAATTGGTTATGGCAGTGACCTCTTGAATCGACTGATCATCATGATTCAATTTGCTGTTTCTAGCTTCGCAAGATGAACTGAAGTCCAGTTTGGAATATTCTCCATCAGCACTCAAAACTTCAACTGGATCAACTACTACACGGCTCCTCTTTCTTCTGTATTGAATTATAACACCATCATTTATCCTTTCTCCTAGATTCTTAGTCCTTATCAACTTACCCTCTAACATCCTTTGGCTGTTTCGGTCGGCAACAGGACATAGATTCATACACCTCCCGGACTGTCCCTTGGCAAGTGAGATATTTTCAACTGACACAGAAGAACACACATCAAGCTCAAACTCTTTAAGTTTGGTACCTTCCGAAGATGCCTCTGCCTTTCTTTGAACAAATTGATCTTTGTGATTCAATTTGCTGTTTCTAGCTTCCCTAGATGAATTGAAGTCCAGTTTGGAATTTCCTTCATTGGCTCTCAAAACTTCAACTGGATCAGCAACTACACGGCTTTTCTTTCTTCTGTATTGAATTATAACATCTCCTGGATTATCTAATTGATTCTTAGTCTTTATCACATTACCCCCTGACATCCACTGCCTATTCTTGTGGGCAATCAGAGATAAATTCATACACTTTCCTTGGGACTGTCCTTTGCCAAGTGAGATATTTTCAACTGACAGAGGTGAACACACATCAATCTTAAACTGTTTAAGTTTGTTCCTTTCTGAAGATCCCTCTGCCTTTCTTTGCTTATTAGGCTTAACAAATCTTCTGCCTAAACTTTCAATTGCATCACCAGAATTTCCACTGTTTAACTGTCTCTGATCAGAGGACTTGCCTCTTCTCACTTTTGTTGTTATTGCCAACTCAAGATCTAACTCCTGATTTACAGACTGCTTCTGAAATGAACCTGAACTTCCTCTACTAAATCTTCTAGCAGAACGCTTTCTTCGCTTTGTTTTTCTTGCTATGTCTCCTAAATCAAAACAAGCAGTCTCTTGGAAGGACGAATGTCCAAAATGAGCTTCATTCTCATTTACACCTCTTGTAGAATGATCAAGGGTGTTTTCTGGACTTTGATAAGCATTACCATAACTGTCGCCTGCAGGGAGTCCATATGCTAGAGCTTCCATAGCTTCAGCAGCCACTTGAGTGTTAAAACCAATATCAAACATGTCAGATGTTTCTCTTTCCATATCGCTAGCTTCCAACTGTTGTCCTGTTAAGCTAGCTTCTAACTGATCCTGTAATTCCTCAACAGGGTTATTTTCAATTACTTGTAATGTCCTGCTAATCTCTTTTGAGCTGAATAAGGCAGATCTTGAATGAGCACAAGTTGAATGCATCATTTCCTTACTGAGATTTACGAACTCATTGTTCTCTTTGCCCTCATGAACTAAGCTGCTACCTTGTTTAATGTGAAGATTACTGGTGTCCTGATGACTTGTCATTGATTTCTGCCTGCAACCTCCAAAATCAATAGATGCTTCCATCCTTTTGCTAGCAATTTCACCACCTCCATGCTGATCACTATCAGTCCATTCAAGGGCTCCTGTTTTTACAATTGCGGTTCCAAGTTTAATTCTCTTTGCCAAACTTTGAGTTCCTTTTGCACTGAATACAGGAAGTGATTTCTCCCTAAAAGTCTTTCCATGGCCAACACTTGGAGACATGTCAACATTGTTTGATGACAAGAAGTGATCCACAAAACTGAGTGCATTGGCTTCAGCTGACTCCCCAGGTTCCTGAGAATTGATGTAATTCAATCTAGCAAGGTTGTAATCACTTGGAGGTGAATGAGATAGATCTTTTCCCCTACCAGTGCTCACAAAATTTATAGAAGATCCTTTATTCCCTTCAAACAATCCACAGAATAGTTTTCACAAAATTGCCCCCTTTTTTATCTCACAGAAGGATTAAAGAAATGCATATACATGTAAATGTAAGTTCATTTATAAGTTATAACACAACATGAAGACTCAACAATAGTCATAAATAACACGAAGAAAATAAAATTCAAAACCCACTAGCAAAATACTATTTCAGATAAAACTAGTGGACACTAACCTGCTCCAAATTGTTCCTGGTTGGAGACATTTGATGCCAATGCCATGTCCACTCGCTTACAGGGCGAACTGAGCTGCCCCTTCCACAAGTCCATCACATTCCCTTTCAATCTTCTAATGGCTTTACCGTCCAATACGCCATTAACAACATTAACCACTTTACTTCCCTGCGCTCCCTCATCCTCACTGTCAAGCACCACCTCTTCCTCATACTCACATACTGCACCCACAACCTCATCATCAAAAACAAGTTTCTCCAACTGGGTTTCGGCTAATGGACTATCAAGCACAACAGTATCTTCATAAGCCATAGCATACCCAACTTCTGTCACATCATTAGCTTCATTTCCTACTTTTATACCCAAAAGAAAAATCTCATTACACAAACTAACACTACCATATATTTGTATACTTTACCACATAAAAATCACGTTATTATTAAAATAAAAAACAATTATTCTACTGTTTAAGACGTGGTTATTTTAGAATTTCCCATTTTCAATCATTTGATCAAAAGCAAAGAGCAGAGAAATCAATAGAGAAAGAGAAAAGAAAAAAAAAGGTTTACCAGATGGTGGTGATGATGGGGGCTGAGGCTGAGCGTCAAGAATCTGAGTATTGCTAGAGTCGCTAACATCAGCCATTGGGAAAATTTATGAACTATATATACATTATTTTGCTGCTAAATTTCCTTGCCCATCATAGGATAGAAGAACAAAAAAGAGTGTGTTTTTGCATCTGGGTCACTCTTGATTAGCCCAAAAGTAAAAGAAAACCACAACAAAACATGATGAGAAATAGTGGAAATTAAACAGGGGTTTAGGAGATTTTTAGGGGTTTGGAGGGGAACTGAAAAAAGGCAGCGGAAAGCTGAGAATGTTTGGGAGGGAAATTTGTTTTTTGTGATATTATTCTATATTTTATTCATAAAAAAGTACCAACAAACGACACCGTTATGAGCTAAAAAATCTAGTTGAAAAACTAAATAGTTTTTAGGGGCATTCCGAGAATCGAACTCGGGACCTCTCGCACCCAAAGCGAGAATCATACCACTAGACCAAATGCCCTCTTTTGTTGGTACTTCATTTCTTATTATTATTATTATTTATACATTAATGATGTCATTTCAGGTTCATTAAAATCCACAACCAGTAGGTCTCACTCTCACATCCGATTGCATTTGGAGTCTAATTTAGCTTCTTCCTCTATTTTTTTTTTTTTTTTTTTTCAAGATGCAAAATTGTCACAATCTGTAATGTATTTTGATTTGATTAGTGTTAATAAAAGTGAGGTTATGGGATATGATATGGTCTCTTAATAAAATCTATTTCAAAGCTAAGATGTTTTCAACCATAAAAATAATAACCGATCAGTACGTTTTTTTTTTTTTTTTTTTTGGGATAGGAGATCAGCACGTTATTAGATGTGTTAAAGATTGCGAAAACTACCTAGTATTGATCTTTGGAAAATCTGACAGCTGTTAGTGAACTAGTGAAACTAAAATTCTTGTGTGTGCGTGCGCGCGCGTGTACTAGTTTAGACTTTCCCAACACATAAAACAATTCTATGTGGTTTAGTATTTTTGCACTTATCACAAATCAACATTGTGATGGCTGATCCTCACTCTGCAAATCTAGATCTCTGTTCTCTTGAGGAGGGGGTTTCTTCACCCCAATCTGCAAGGTAATATCATGCATGTGTTCTTTTTTATTTGTCTTTGTTTCTCTCGATTGTAGCGGGTTTACCATAACATCTCATGCATACATGATCCATGAATATGATCATGAATAAATATACAATACGTGACATCAACATTTCCGGGTTCTTTTCTAAACAAAAAAGAGTGGCAATTTACCAATCAAGGAAAAAGAGAGTGGCAATTCTGATTGTAATTTTAGTAATATGTTGCTTTGATGCTTGAGTATCCTTCATTCTCCCTTCTTAAAATTTTGTTCTTGACAACATCTGGTATGTTAATGTTTTGTGTGTGTGTATATATATATATATATCCTGTAAACAATGCTTAGGCTTTGGTTAAATCCTGTTTGGGACACGTTCTCTACTTAAATATAAATGCAAACTTCATTGAGATGGAAGCCTAAATAAAGGGAATTTGAAGGAATGTGCTACATTACCGAACCTCATGCTCTCACGCATGAGGTATTTGCTTTATGATTATTGATTCTTGTTGGTGATGTATTGCATTCTTTGAGTACAGTCATTTTGGTGAATTGCATTGTTTGGTTATTGAGCTATTCAATACGCTAGTTAGTTTCTTTTGTGGTAAGAACTATACACGATGACCAGTTTGGTTGTCGTTAGAATTTGTTTGACCTCGTTCACATTTTCTGTAAGACCATATAACATATAATGAATAAATCATCATGTTGAATGGGCTTTGTTTTTCTGATTTCATTAAATGCCCTTATTCTTTTTTCTTTGTTCTTTCTTTAATGATGGTTATGATGATGATGACCACAATGATATGAGTAGCTCCACCACTAGTGTCCTTTTAAGCATTAGGAAGCTTTACTACTTCTAGGACACTCCACTACATTGATCAGGGTATGCCTGTATGAATGGAAAATTCTTTATGTTTTATCAGTTCCTTTCTTGCTAGTTCTCCAGTAATCTTTTTCTATGTTCTTATAACATGTTTAGCAGGCATAGAATGTCCATAGAAACGGGTCTTATCAGGACTACATATGGCCAAATGGCAGAGAGAAAATGGTCTGACCTTCCTTCTGACCTGTTATCACCAATTGCAGACAGGTTAGGCCTAATTGAGCTTCTCAGTTTCCGTGGTGTCTGCAAGGATTGGAAATCTGCTTCTGCCACAGCTTCGGCTGAGATTGAGTCCTTACCAGATCATGAACCTTGGTTTCTGGTGTATGGTTCGAATTCTGAATGCATCTTGTTAAGCAACTCGGGTAAAAAGTACACCATTAATATCCCAGAATTGAATGGAGCAACTTGCCTTGCATCAAACAAAGGATGGCTTCTTATGTTCCAAGAAGGATCCATGTTCTTCTTTTGTCCCTTCTCTCATGCTAAAATAGACCTTCCAAGGTTCCCTCACTCGCAAGTCACTGACCACGTTGCTGCGTTTTCATCACCTCCTACTTCTCAAGATTGTCTTGTTGCTGTTATTAATCGTAGTAGTGAAACCACATTGGAGTTGAATATGCTTTGTCATGGGGCTAAGGTTTGGACTAATCACAAAGGGGATCTTCCGCGAGACACCATAAAGACAATCAAAGGTGCTACTTATCATGATGAAGAGTTTTACTTCTTTGGCAATTCAGAGAATCTAGTTACCTTTTCAATTGACAAAAGCTGGAATTTCTTTGTTATAGTTCCTCGTTCAAAAGCTAAATTTCCAGGTATCAATGATCTACCAATTGGTCGTAGGATGAGACATTTTATACATATGAACATGAAGAATAAATTGGGGTTGCCAGAGAATGTTTCCATTTCTACTTGTGGGACACTAGTTCATGATCGTATTGACAAGCTCGTACTTAATGAGAGGATTGAAGCTGCTGAAGATTCCATAAGCTACCAACTTAAAGGAGTGTGGATCCAACCAAGATTTTTCCAAGTCTCTCCAAATCAGAGCTGGTGACCATGAGGACTTATCCCTTTTCAGATTGTCTCTCTCTTGCTCTTTTTCAAGTTTTTGTTTAGGCACATTCTTCTGTGTTTTATGGAAGCACTTGACTTTATAGCTACTTGCATAATTATTAAGATCTTTTATGTAGGAGAACTTAGTAAGAAAATTCCAATTCCAAGTAGTAATCCTTTTTTTTTTAAAAGAAAATATTATAATCTTCTATTGCTAGGCCAAGGGCATATAGTTTCTGAACTTGAAATTTTTATAAATCAAAAGCTACTGACTTGACATAAAAGTCAAAAATGTAAAAGCATAAATTCAGAACTTGTTGCAACTTAAATCAAGAATGCTTGCAGTGTTGGTATCATATATAGAAATTGTTCGACTAGCAAAAGAAATGGATTAGCCTACTTTTTGTTATTATTATTACTAGTTGCATATCTACGTGATGTGTGAGAATAAATAATTATTTTGTATTGTAATATAATGTATAATTTTTTTCTCTAATTTTTTTTGAAGATAATTTGTACTCCCTAAAAATTAAACAATTTCTATTCAGTCCAATTAGGTCTACTTTGGTCCAATTCGGTCCCCTTGATCAATTTTGGTCCCACTTCAATCCATTTTAGACTAATTTGGCCTAAAATTGATTCTTTTTGTAAATTTTCTTTTCAAGTTTAGCTCAAAAATTATTATTATTTTTTTTTTCATTTTTTGGTTGAAAAGTATGAAATTTTATTATATTTGGCCTAAAATATTTAGTTTTGAGTTTAAAAAATACAAAGAAAAATACTAAAATAGACATTAGAAATTTGAAATACTAGTGTATAACCCATGCATAAGCACAGTACAATTTAAAAAAAAAAAATACAATTACACACATATATGGATTCAAATTATACTCTCTCTCTCTTTTATTTTATTTTATTTTAATTTCTTTTGGATATACATACTTTTTTTTTTCAACTACAAAAAATTGAATTTAAACAATTGATTTATGACATGACTATTAATCTTTGATCACCATGAAAATTTGTAAGTATGGAGAATATACGAAGATAATGTAATATAACAGTGAATTTTTTCAAATTTCGCATCCAATTAAAAAATATTGAGGGATGTAACATTGTTTCGAGTTACACTAGGTGTAACTCGAACCCAACCCATATATATATATATATATATATATATATTTATATATGAGCCCTAAAAATGAAATAAAAATGATAAATATTCAAAAGTCTTATTTGGTCCACATTGGTTCTATTTGGTCCATTCTACCCTCTTCAGTCTAATTTGGTCCTATTCAGTCCTATTTAGTCTATTCTTCCACTAAAGTTCTATTCGGTCCAATTCAGCCCATTTGGTCTTATTCAGTCCACTTCAGTCTAATTCGGTCCATTTAGTCCACATTGGCTCTAATCAGTCCACATTCGTCCTATTATGTCCTTTTCAGTCTAATTCGGTCCATCTAGTCCACATTGGTGTTATTCTGTCCACTTTAGTTCTATTCAGTTGATTATGTCTACTTTGGTTCTATTTGGTCCCATTCGGTTCATTCTATCCACTTTAATTTACTTCAGTCCTATTTGAGCCATTTAGTCCTATTTGGTCCATTTTGTCCACTTTGGTTCTATTCGATCTATTCTGTCTTATTCAGTCTGAATTGTTTCTATTTAGTCCACTTCAGTCGTATTTGGCTCCGTTCAGTCCATTTTTTCCACTTTGGTCCTATTCGGTCCATTTGTTCTTATTCGGTCCTATTATCTCCATTTGGTCCAATTTGGTTAATTCATATCACTTCAGTTCATTTTGGTATCTATTTTTGTGCACTTACATAATAGAAAAAGACGTATTTGGGTTGAAAGCACCTAATTTAAATACAAATTTATTATTAAAAAAAAAAATCTCAAACTTGTAATAAATAAAATCTTAAGTATAGTATCTATTGTTATTGCGCTTTTGTTGAGCCACATTAATGTAGAATTTCAGTCCACTTCGATATAGTTAAATTTAAGTGAAAATCTTTCTAAATATAAAAGTTATGAATATATAAATATAATCTTTAAGGCAATTATTTGTTTGGTTTACTGTCGTTACTTAAAGAAAACCACAACAAAACATATTATATTTTAAAAGTTCTTAAAAAGAAAAAAAAAAAAAAAATTAGTGACGAGAAATAAAAGAGGGTTTTACAAGATTTTTATCATCGTCATCTACTATTATCTGCTATTATTTAAGAGGTTTCTCCTGTTTGGACTGAATTTTTTTTTTTTTTTCAAAATATCCCACACCCCTAGATTTAAGTAGAGACAAAATTAAATGATAGTCCTGTAAAAATACATATAACTTGCACTAAAATATTACCTACAAAATAGGAACATTCTTCCACTAACCCACTTTTTTAAAGTAACTATTTAGAAAGTTCAAATAAGAGAGTTAGAAATGTGAAATAAATCATTTTAAAAATCCTAAACTTTAGATAACTTTAAAAAATAAAATAATAACTTTAAAAAATTTAAAAAAAAAAAAAAAAAAAAAAAAAAGAAACGAACAGTTTCTTCCATCTCCTCCCTCTCCTCCACGTATTGTAAAATTCCCACCATTGAAAAAAAAAAAACACTTGCCTCAAATCCACGTTCAGATCCTATCAAATCCAAAAAAAAAAAAAAAGAGGACCACGTTCATTCGGATTACAACTTCCAAAAAAACTGAAGCAATTATAAAAATTGATGTTGCCATTTTAATTTTTAACCCAAGGGGTGAAGGTCTTGCCACTGTTTGACATCAAATATGATGACTACCCAGTAACTAGAAATGGTGGATGACACTTTAACAATAACATTTCTCTTTCAGTGTTTGTGCCTTCATGTGTAGGTGAATCTCTTTTATAGACAAGATCATACTGGCCCTTCATATCAAAGGTCAGAATTTTTATTTATTTATTTATTTATATATATATATATATATATATATTGGTTAAATTATGTTTCTCTTTTTGATCTGACGTTTACTAACACACCACCAAATTCTTATCCTCTGAAACTTTTTTTATTTTTTTGACAGACTTATCCTTTTAACCTTAAAGGCTACCCAATTCCAATGAAAACTTATTTCACTTTGTCATACTAGTGTGAGCAAGAGGCTATTCTATTTTTGTTTGGTAGAAGTTAATAGTTTTCATTCATAATTATTGAAAGTTATTATATTTTTTAATTAGAAAAGTATTTAGGGGTTTGGTGAGATTTATACCAAAAAATTATTTCACTCGTAGATGTATAAATTTCATCCCACCGTAGGTTTTTTTGTAATTGAAAAATGTAGCAACTTTGAATAATAATGAATGAAATTGTTGTTATAATTCAAATCTCACATAAAGCGGTTGCTATCTAAGAAATTGTTATAAAAATAAAATATCTTTTGTAATAGAAACTATATTTATCATTTGTAAAGTTTTCATTCATCATTATTGGAAGTTACTATATTTTTCAATTACAAAAATATTTAGGGGTTTGATGATATTTATACCAAAAAATTATTTCACTCGTAGATGCATAAATTTCATCATACCCTAGATTTTTTTGTGATTAAAAAATGTAGCAATTTTGAATAATAATGAATGACCTCACATGAAGTGGTTGTTATATAAGAAATTGTTTTAAAAAAATTTCTTTTGTAACAGAAACTATATTTATCATTTGTATAATTCTATGTGAAATTCAATTTTCATTTTTTTAATAATTATTAATTTACTTCATCAAAAATATTATGAAGGTAGTTGCTAAATTTTAAATTTAAGCTCTTTTTAACTTTTGTTATGAATGTGTAGTAAGTGACTAACTTTTAGGATTTAAAAACTAAATTTTAGGATTAAACAAAAATTGATAATTATTATTAAGCACGTGCTCAGAGTCTCTTCTTTTTTTTTTTTTTTTTGAGTAAAAGTTAATAATTTGCATTCATTATAATTTGGAATTACTATATTTTTCAATCATAAAAAAATCTAGGAGTGTGATGAAACGCATAATACTTATCACACCACAAACGCATAATACTCATCACATGCTTAGGTTTTTTTTTTTTTTTTTTTTTTTTTTTTTTTTTTTTTGTGAATGAAAAATGTAGTAATCTCAAATTATAATGGATGCAAATTATTAACTTTTATTCAAAAAAATAGAAGAGCCTCTGAGCACGTGTATGCCTAGAGGCTAGTTGTTATTAAGCGCATGCTCAGAACTTCTTCTATTTTTTTGAGTAAAAGTTAATAATTTGCATCTATTATAATTTGGAATTAATATATTTTTCAATTATAAGAGAAAAAAAAAATCTAGGGGTATGATGAAACGTATAATACTTATCACACCACAAACGCATAATACTCATCATACGCCTAGATTTTTTTTATAAATGAAAAATGTTGTAATCTCAAAATATAATAGATGCAAATTATTAAATTTTACCCAAAAAAATAAAAGAGACTCTGAGCACGAGCGTGAGTGTTTGCTCAAATGCTAGTTATTATATTAAGGTTTTGTAGTTTGGAGGGAAAGTGAAAAAGACAGTGGAAAGATGTGGCTAAATATTTTGTAGGAAAATTATGATATTTTTTCTATAAAAATTATTTTAATCATAATGGTAAAAACAAATGGGCATTTGGTCTAGTGGAACGATTGCCCACGACTCTTTTTTTTTTTTTTTTTTTTTGGGGGGAAATCACAACTTACCTACTTGTTGTTTGGCCGAAATTTAAGTTGCCTACCTATGGTTTGAAATTTGACACTTTACCCATTTGAGATTAGCTCGATTAGAGTTTCGCAACCCATCTATGTTAAAAACTGGGCTAAATATGTAATTCTGTTCCACTTTTATGTCTCTCTCCTTGAAAGACACACAAAAATACATAAAAATACAAGATGATAGAAAAGAATCTAGCGGAACATTGCTTTATGGGATTTCAAATCATATGTAGGTAACTTAAATTTTGATCAAGCCTTATAGTTATACAACTTTAATTTCCGCCATACCATAAGTGAGTAAATTGTAAATTGTAATTTGAATTTTTTTTTTTTTTTTTTGGGAACAAAACGACATCGTTATACACTACTCTAAAAACCCTACTAGCCGACATATATAGGGTTGTATATTTTTCCGAACAAGAAAAGTAGTACAGAAAACTTGATGATTTCTTTTGAACACCATATATATATATATATATATATAAAACAAACAACAATACTGGATTTGGCACAACAAATACAGAAAACCAAACCTCATCGTTGATGGTTTCTTTGGGTGTTCTTTTTCAGAGTCTTTCTTGTACTTTCTAAGATGGGACTCTGTTTTGCAAAAGCATAAAGGTGAGACAAGAATCAAGATTATTTGATCAACTTCTTTTCTTTCTTTCTTTTTTTGTAAGAATTTTCTTGTTAAAGTTCATGTAACATAGGACTTTCTCATTAAAAGTAAAAAAGTTAATAGCTTTGTTGTTATAACTTTCATTCTCTTCTTCACAGTGAAAATTGAAAAGATGGGATTTTTATTCATGGGGTATAGCTACAATGATCAATAAGTTTTTCATTGTGTAAGATGACATGTGAAGTTATCTGAGATTGTACCACAATATGTAAACAAATTGATTCCTACCCGTATTATTACTGTTTATGATTGTTATGACCCAAATGCTGTTGATCATGCAATATATATAGTTTGTACAACACATCACGCAAGGATTATTACGTTTTTGTAGAAGCACCATTCACAAGCATATAGACCTGTTCTATTCTGTAACATAATCTTATTTCAAAGATTTGATTTTTATAATTTTTTATAGCTTGTCTGTAGTGTTATGATATTATGATGTTGCTGAACTAGCAAAATAAACATTGATATGTGTTGTGTTGTGTAATATAACATTCAAAAAAAGCCTGCATCACTATTGCAGTCGGATATCAACTTGAGGTATTGAGTGCATTGGCTTTGATTAGAAGTATCAGCACAAAGACACCTACTTTCATTCATAACTATTCAAAAATTATGCAAGGGAAAAACTCTCTTTGAACAAACTACTAATAATTAAATATTGTGCTCACATGTTTGTTTTCATTTGAGTATTTTCATCTGCAATGCCTTATTATTTTTCTCACTTATAATGTTATGTTATGTGCTCAGAGAACCTAGTTGCGCTAGCAATGGCAAAGTAACAGCAAGACAACACGGTATTCTCAGAGTCGAAGAAAGTAGTATGACCTCTTCAAAAAAAAGAAAAGAAAGTGGTATGACAGGACTTTGGTCTGGTCTTCCTGCAGACCTTCTATCATTAATTGTGGATCGATTAGGCCTAATTGAGCTTCTGAGTTTTCATGGTGTATGTAAGGCTTGGAGAGCTGCTGCATCCACAGCTTTATCTAAGATTGACGCCTCAGCCAATCATAAACCCTGGTTTCTAATCTATGGTGAAAATTCACAATGCCATTTGTATAATGAATCTGGAAGAAGGTACACTACTAGCATCCCAGAATTGGATGGAGCAACTTGCATTGCATCACACCAAGGATGGATTCTTGTATTTAAAGGAGGCTCAATGTTCTTCTACTGCCCATTCTCTCATGCAAAAATAGATATTCCTACGTTTCCCCTTTCGGTACTCTCTAACCATGCTGCAGCATTTTCATCTCCTCCCACCACTCTTGAATGCATTGTTGCTGTCATGCATCGTGACATTATGTCTGGATTCTCGCTGTATGTTCTTCAACGTGGAGCTAATGCATGGGCTAAGTGTGAACTCGTTCAATTTTATAATGTAAGGGAATTAGGTAGTGCTATATACGGGAATCAAAATTTCTATTTTTTTGACAAAATAAACAAACTAATTACCTTCTCTGTCAAGGACAAAACCTGTGTACAGCACACTCTACTTAAGAATGAGAATTCAACCACCATAAAGCATCTCCCATATGTTCGTAGTAAGAGTCATTTTGTGAGAAGAAACATGAAGAAGAAATTGGGACTGGGTGAAGATGTTTCAATTTCTATCTGTGGAACAGTGGTACAGAATGATAGCACTGACATTATTATATGTAATGAGGAAGTTGAGTCTGCTGAAGAATTTGAAAGCCGTTACCTCAAAGGGGTATGGATCCAACCAAGATTTTTTCACCTCTCTCCAAATCAGAGCTGGTCATTTTGAGGGCTGATTTCTTCCTGCTATTTTTTTAGCAAAATTTTACTCGTACTTTCTCTTGTATTATAGGAACACTGAGATTTCACCTCTCTCAAAATCAGAGCTGGTCACTTTGAGGGCTTGATTTTTTATAGCTCTTATTTTTTAGCTAAGTTTTGGTCGTTATACTTTCTATTGTATTATTTGGAACACTGAGATCAATGACTTGGTTTCTTTGGGAAAAAAGAGCACTAAATTGTTGTCTACTAATCAATGTAGTGTAGTGTAGTATAGCGTAAGCATTATGCCAGGATTTGGGGGTTTGTAATTGCTTTTTTAGGGACACCCTGCAATATATATGCCCTAAGAGTATTAAGCATATATTGATTTGTGTAACATTGTTGTTCAGGGCATTAGTGCCCCAACCTAGTTAAATTGTAAATTACTAAATTTCTTTTTCCTTTGCCTTTATTTCTTGAAAAAAACATTAAAGCAAGAAAAATATAATGCAAGCGTAGCATTGAAGATGCATTTTGGTCCACAACTCACACCTTCAAAATGACATACCCCATATATACATGGATATGAGTATAGAAGCTTCAATCAAGTTGCTAGTATTATGTCCGAGAAAATAACGATTATTGAGTGTAAAGGAGGCAAGTGATCTCTTTCCAGTATTTCGTATATTTTAAATGGGGCAGATGGTAAAATACCAGTGCCAATCAATCCAAGGAGTGACAAACTAATAGGAAATAAAGCTGTAAAATTGGCATGAGGACAACAAGCCACAGGATGGGCAAGGACCTTATTGGAGCCAAGTTATCTTCAAGCCCCAGTGCCATTCTAACAAAAAAAAGGTCCTTGAACACAATTTCTTTTTACTTAGTGAGACGAGGGAAGAGAAAGGGGGTTGCAGGAAGCCACAAACCGAGGACCCAAACAAAATTCCAATACGGATTGGCCAAAAATTATGTCTTTTCCTTGCAACCAGCACTTGCTTGCGAATTGGTTTCTGAATACATATTTCAAGCAATAATTGCTGCTACAGCATAAGAGCATGCCAAAGTAGATAATAACTCTCTGTAAGCCGTTCGTTTCCAGTAGCAACAACTAGATATGCATCTATGACATGATTCTTACAAAAATGAGAATGCACAACTATTCTTTATGTTCAGCATCAGGTAACAAGCTCTAAATGCACATTACACAGTGAGAACTGAAAATCACTGGACCAAATGATGGAAATCCCAACATAGGAGTTGAACCACAAGAATTTCTTGGCTTGCTTCATTTGCCTGGGACAAGAGCATAATCACTAATGTCACCATCATAAATACAGGGTATGATACTTGGAGCATCAAACAGATGTACTTATCAAAAAAAACAAATTAAAGACATGGAGGATTTATGTAATTTTCTTCAATTATATTAAGGATATACAATAGAATCTATATTAGTTTTCAATAGTCACAAGAGTTGATAAAAGAAAATAACAATGTGGGGAATTTCATTTAAAACTGCCTTAGAGTCCCACCTATTGTAAGTTAGAAACAATATATATTTCAGTTTTTTAAGATATTAGATTTGGAAATAAACCAACCAGAAGATCAAGGCTAATGATTAGTCTCAGGAGCTTGAGTGTTGGCATTGAGACTATCATAGCCTCCACCTGTTGATGACACTGGATTGGCTTGATACAATGATGGTGTGACCATATGTGGTGCACTGTTGGAAGAGGTGGGTGCTGCTGTGCTTCCAGGAACTGTTGTGGCTACACTACCAGGAGGCCTTGGAATAGGATTTAATTGAGCAGGTAAGGAAGGAGCACCAGGTGGAGCCATCATGGGTGCCATCGCCGGAGAAGGCATATAACCTGCCAAACCCAAGAGAATTATTTAACATAACACATTGCCACACGCTTATGGACAAAGAAAAGTTTGCATTGCATGTCTTGCACATGGATCAAACATTGTGTACCAAGATCACACATTAAATATAAACCTGGAAGAGAACTAGCATCAAATTTATATTCCATGCGTCTGACAAAGGAGTTTAGGGTAGAACCATTTGATTGATGAAACATAGTGATAATTTTTTAATATAGTAAACATGCAGACACAAATCATAATAATCTGCCAATGTTCTTGTCTACCCACCATTTGATTGCTAAATGTTGGGAACCTAATTAAAGATGGATGGCATACAGCAGCAAAAAGTTGGGAAGCGGACATGACCAACAGATCCTGGCTGGATCAGGGCTGGGATAGTGGCACCCAGTCCTAACCAGTTTAAAAAGGTTTGCTCATGGGAGAGAGCAATAGCATCCCAATTCAGTGATTTCCTCACTAGTTCACGCAAATAACAAAAGAAAGAAAACAGATGTGCACAATAATATCAACTAGTAGTGGCAAAAGCAATGCACCAAGTCAAAGAAAGATAGCAGGCACAGATGAAGCCAAACAATTCAAAATATGAAAATCTACATGCAAAATGTGCTAACAGAAGGATAAATGCAAAATGTGTTTCATTTTACCTGGAGCACCAAGGGGTCTTTGCAAAACAGGAGGCCTAATCCCTGGGATTAATGGTGAGCTTCCAGGTAACTGTGTGCTACCAGGCATCGGCATAACAGGTGTAGGTAGAACAGGAAGGCGGGGCCTCTGAACCATTAGATGTTGATTGTAAGCAGCACCAACCTGCTGGAATGCTGCAGTTTGCCCAAGATGTTCCTTAATCCTTTGGTCAATGAAGTTTTGGGTTTGTGCCTCCTCAAATTGTAGATAGTATGACCTAACATTTGCCTATATTTATTAAAATAATTAGCATATAAATATAATTAAGAGAGAGAGAGAGAGATATGTGAAGTACCTTATGTTTGTAACCTGCATTGTGCTGCTTTCTCACAGATGGCTGAGATAGAAAGACGATATCATCAACAATATAAAATTAAAAACATTCATCATGTCAATTTCTAGGAGCTGTAACTATGATATACAGGAGAAGGCATATTAACAATTTCAAACTTCAAAAGGACATAGATACCGGTAAACCATGCAAATTTTCATGGTTAACACTTTTTATGAATAACATAAAATTTTATTAAACAAACACACAAATCCAAGGACACTGAGAATACATAAGAGAAACACTAAAAACATAAAAATAAAAAATAAACAAGGCAATGAACAACAATGAAGTGCTCTTCTACCCTTTAAAAACTTTGTACCCATTGCACAAGCTCCTCTTTCTGCGGGGTCTTGAACTGGGAGAGGTGGTTAGTAAGCAATCATACCAACAACTTTTAAGGAACTAATTCCTGGACTTGAATCCTCAATGTATTGTTTGAATGGAGGACACTTGTCATCACACCAAGGTCTAGAGTCAGACTCTAAGCAATATTGTATCCTTGATATTTAAAAATCCTAAAATACTATTTACAACATCTTAAGTTTGAGGTTGTTTCTAAATCGGCCCCTTGACTATGAAAACTTTTCATTTACACTGTGGAGTATTACAATAATGTCAATGTGCCCTTTCTGTCAACATCCATTAGAATCTTGCAATTAACCCACACAAAAAATGACATCATTTTCAGGAAGGTTAATAGCGAAAATGTGACGGACCATAATGGTAGGAGCACATTGACGTCATTATAATATTCGAGGGTGAAAATTGCAAGCTTTGAGACACCGACTTAAAAGCTACCACAAACTTAAAGAGTGTGTAAAGTGCATTTTTAGCATTTTGAAAATCATAAGAACCCAGAAGATCCCCACAATACAAGACTCACCAAATAGAGCTCCCACGTAAATAATAATAAGAATAACAGTTCAACTTCAATCTAAGACCTCGATCAAGTTCACAAAGATAAACCCATCAGCTCCTAGTAAAAGACATCATGTACAAGAAAAACCACACTTTTATTAACAAACAATACCAAACATATGAGGAGTCATCACATTTGCATGATTTGGTTCAATATTGACATAAATCCTTAAACAGACATACATATAATCCAAATGCACCAAACAATTTAAGAGAGAGAGAGACTTACAGAATCGTGAGTCAAGTAGGTGTCACAGTAATCACAGTAGTAGCGAGGCATGGTTGTGTTGAATTGAAACCCTAAGGTTAAGAGAGAGAAAGAGAGAGAAGCGCAAACATGGTTTTAAAAACCGGTACGGTGAAAGAACCGAAAAAGGAGCTAATTACCGGTTTTATGGTCACCGATGGTTGAAACAGTAACGTCATAAATAATTTAATTATTATTTATTTAAATTATATAAATAATTAAAAGCAAAACCCAGAAACAGATCAGCCCCAAAACCAAAATTTTAATAAGAGTCAAACTGTTGGTCTTAGATTGAAGCAGCACTCAACATTTCTAAGCACAATAGTAAACCACCACTAAATTTTTATCCATAAAATGTAAAACCCAGAACCAAAATATTAAACTTTTTAATCTTAGATTGAAGCAGCACTCAAAATTCCCAAGCACAATACTAAAACACCACCAAAATCCATATATTATCTATACCAGTTTATTGAGGGCGTATAGGTATAAGACTTAATTTTCCACTCTACAAGACAAGTAGCATAGTGTAAGTATCTTCATGTTTGTATAGCAATTAAAATCCCAACCACCTATCTACCCTAAACTTTGAATCAAGCTGACTCATTTATTTTCCAACCGATGTTTATTTATCACAGCAGCCCTATTTTACTTCAATGTTGAAGGTTGTTTCAGACAAGTAGTACAAACTTTGTATATCAAATGGCATACATGCATATCAAATGGTTCCTTTTAACCCTATTTCTTCTAATACTAGTTGCCAGAACTGGTGCCAAAGTTCCAGCAATTATCGTGTTTGGGGACTCATCCGTTGATGCTGGAAACAACAACCAGATCCCAACAAAATTCCCAAGCGCAATATAAAACACCACCAATATATTTCTAAGCACAAAAATAAATAAAAAACAAAGCAAACCCAATAACAAATCAACCACAAAACCATAGAATTTCACATAAAAACCGAACCTTAGGCTTGAGATTGGAAAAAAAAAAAAAATTCAGAGGCGTGCGTGAGGTGAGACCGCGAGAGTGAGGCAGAGAGGCAGAAAGCTTGAGATGAGGATTGAGGCGGGAGATGAGAGTGTGCGAGTGTACCCATGAAAAAGGCCAAGTAGTAATGAGACCGGCCTAAACGGCATAGTTTTAGGCTGTGAAAAGGACAAAAAATCCCAACCGGTCAGTAACCGGTTCAACCATGCCCGTTCCCGGTTCTCTGGTTGACCGGCTGGTTTTCAAAATTTTTAAGTTTTTAATCTATTTTCGGTTTTTACCCATAACTGGACCGGATTGAAGGCCGGTTCATAATAGTCCATGAAAACATATCCCTAGTTTTCATGTCATCGAAAACTTCCCTCTGGCTGTAACCAAGCAACCACATTTCACATACATATCTAACATAGCATTTTGCAAATTCAGGCTATAATTCACATTCCTTTTTGTTATATACTCATAGATACTTTTCCCCATAGTTAAGTCCCCTTTGAGCGAGCACACTAAAAGTACAGCAATCATGGTTAGCTGATTTGGCTTAACATCATTCGCTAACATCAAATTAAACAATTTCCATGCCTCCTCTGAACAATTATGCACCACATATCCATCAATCATTGAGGTCCAAGTAACCACATCTGTCACAAAACTTTGATTAAACAATTCACGCGCAAAATCCAAATACCCACGTTCAGCATAAAAATGGACCAACCCATTTTGCACTACCAAATCCGAATCAAAACCCATCTTCCAAGCCCAGCAATGAACCGATTGCCCCTCTAAAACTATACAAAACTGCTCACACGCCTTGAGCGCAAAAATGAAGCTCTGCCTGTCCATTTCGACGCATTCTTGAGCCATTTGACGAAAAAATGAAAGCCCCATAGAGGGAATTTTGGCTTTACAATAGCCCCTGATCACAGTGTTCCACATATAAGTATTGGGTCTTTCAATCTGAGAAAAAAGGACACGAGCATATTGATGTTGGAAAATTTGATTTTGTATCTCATACAAAATACATAGCGAAAGCAACAAGCATAAATCTATTTAATTCATGATTGATAACATGCATTATGTAAATTTCAGAATTTAAGAACAAGATAGCGTACTTTGGTGCGGTAAAATTCTTAAAAAAAATATTAGAAGTACTTGGGAACACTTTTAATTGTCACTCTAATTCCACTTTACGCCCAAGAAATGTGGTCTCTCAATTATTTTCCAATAGAGAATAATCGAGTGGCTTCACTCACACATACACACTATTTCACAATGATGTCTCTCTTAAAATAAAATTCTGTATGTTTCTCCCTTTGTAACTAACTAATTATCTAATTGGGCTGGCCTATTAGGCCTTTTCTATTGGGCTTTAGTGTGTGGCTTGGAGTGAGATTAAAAGGGATCAATAAGACACTAGCTCCAATGGGCCCTCGGCTTTTCTATCAACTCTTGACAATTCCAAAATTACCATTAATTACTAGCCTCTGAGCACGCGCTCACGCGCGTGCTCAGAGGCTCTTCTATTTTTTGGGTAAGGGTTAATTTAGAGCATTTATTAAAATTTGGGATTACGACATTTTTTAATAAAAAAAAAAAAAAAAACCTAGGGGTGTGATGAAAAAATTATTTCACCACTCATAATACTCATCACACCCCTAGGTTTATTTATTTATTTATTTTTGATTAGAAAATGTCGTAATCCCAAATTTTAATAAATGCTCTAAATTAACTCTTACCCAAAAAATAGAAGAGCCTCTGAGCACGCGCGTGAGCGCGTGCTCAGAGGCTAGTATAAGTATAAAATCATGGAAAAAATTACTTCTAAGTATATCTAAATAATAGGCAAAATTTTAGAAATAAAAATATTTAAAACATTTTAAAAAAATTAAATGTAAAACAGTGCAGGCATATTATTAAAATACCTAAAACATTGGATTTTTTTTTTTTTTTTTTTGGCTTGAAGTTGTAAAAAAAAAAAAACCACCGATGCAAATTTATTAAATGAGAACACGTAACAGTTGATGCAAATTCAAAAGGCATGGTTTGTTTGGAGTCTTTTTGTCTTTTGGTAAGTTATTTTGGATCAGATTAAATTTTACCAATTTTTTAAAATTTAAAATTTAAAATGAAGTAATATTTTAAACGATCAAATATAAGATATATTTAAGGGTGTAAGTTTTTACCCCTAAAAGTTAGTCTATAATTTATTTAGAAACAATTTTAAAATTTTATCTTTAAAGATAAGATCTCCAGTATCATTCTTGCTATAGTATGCAAATAATAGGCAAAATTATAGGAATAAAAATACTTAAAACAATTTTTTTTTTTAAATTCAAACCTAAAACTGGCATATTATTAAAATACTTAAAATATAGGGATTTTTTTTTTTTTTTTTTTTGCTTTGAAGTTGGAAAAAAAATAGGAAACCAACATTGATGGGTGTTTTTTTTTTGCTTGAAGTTGCAAAAAAATAGGAAACCAACGTTGATGGATTTTTTTTTTGGTTGAAGTTGCAAAAAAATAGGAAACCAACATTAAAGGACTCACCACCTTCAAAAAAAATAAAATAAAATGTTGATGCAAATATCTTAATTGAGTACACATAACACTTGATGCAAATTCAAAAGACATGATTTGTTTGGAGTCTGTTTGTCTTTTGGTAAGTTATTTTGGATCAAATTAAATTTTACCAAGTTTTAAAATTTAAAATTTAAAATGAAGTAACATTTTAAACTATCAAATATGACATATATTTAAGGGTGTAGGTTTTTACTCCTAACAGTTAGTCTATTATTTAGAAGCAATTTTCACCACAATTTCAAAATTTTATCTTTAAAGATAAGTCCTCCAGTATCATTCTTGCTTTGGCAAATTTGTGTATATGACAATTGCTTACAAAGTCATCAAATGTGCAATGGAAGGCACAAAAAGGACAATATTAAATTTCATAAGGTACAATATTCATATTACAAAAAATGTTTTTTAACAACTATTTGATAGATTGACTACCACTTCGCTCACCCGAATTCATCCAATATGTCTGCTATGCAATCTAACCAACTTGTTGATATGTCGCCCTAAAAAAAATACAAAAGAAATAGAGAGTAAGGCTTAAATGTAAGAAAAACAACAAACAAAAATAATAAGAGGAAGAGAAGGCAACACTTAGAACACATACACTAACATAATGAGTGAAACCCAATAACCAAAAAAAAAAAAAAAAAGACAAATCAATATATATCATTCCTATTCTTTTAAAAATAGTCACTAATTATAGAAAATACTTAAACACCCATCAAACTGACCAAAAAAAAAAAAAAAGATAAGATAAGATAATGACAACAAAGTGTAGTCCTTTTACAATCTAATTCATGATAAAATAATAAGTTTTAGTTGGAGATAAAACAACACATGGAGAAGAAAATTAACATATATTCTGATTATGTAAGTAATAGGCAAAATTTTAGGAATAAAAATACTTAAAACATTTAAAAAAAAATTAAATGTAAAACTGGCATATTATAAAAATACCTAAAACATGGGGTTTTTTTTTTTTTTTTTTGCTTGAAGTTGCAAAAAAATAGGAACCCAATGTTAAAGGACTCACCACCCTTAAAAAAAAAAAAAAAAAAAAAAAAAAAACGTTGATGCAAATATTAGATTATGTGTTAATCTAAATAATAGGCAAAATTTAGGAATAAAAATACTTAAAACAATTTTAAAAAAAATTAACGTAAAACTGGCATATTATTAAAATACCTAAAACATAGTGTTTTTTTTTTTTTTTTGCTTGAAGTTGCAAAAAAATAGGAAACCAACGTTAAAGGACTCACAACCCTCAAAAAAAAAAAAAAAAAAAAAAAAAAAAAAAAAAAACGTTGATGCAAATATCAAATTATGTGTTAATCTAAATAATAGGCAAAATTTTAGGAATAAAAGTACTTAAAAAAATTAAAAAAATAAAAAATAAAACGTAAAAGTGGCATATTATTAAAATACCTAAAACATAGGGATTTATTTATTTATTTATTTTTTGCTTGAAGTTGCAAAAAAATAGGAAACCAATGTTGATAGATTTTTTTTTTTTTTTTGCTTGAAGTTGGAAAAAAAAAAAAAAAAAAAAAGGAAACCAACGGTAAAAGACTCACCCCCCCCCCCCCCCTCCCCAAAAAAAAAATTGATGCAAATATTAGATTATGTGCTAATCTAAATAATAGGCAAAATTTTAGGAATAAAAATACTTAAAACAATTTTTTTTTTTTTAAATTAAACTTAAAACTGGCATATTATTAAATTACCTAAAACATAGGGTTTTATTTATTTTTTATTATTATTTTTTGCTTGAAGTTGCAAAAAAAAAAAAAGGAAACCAACGTTGATGGGTGTTTTTTTTTTTTGCTTGAAGTTGCAAAAAGATAAGGAACCAACGTTGATGAATTTTTTTTGCTTGAAGTTGCAAAAAAATAGGAAATCAATGTTAAAGGACTCACCACCCTCCCAAAAAAAAAAAAAAAAAAAAAAACTTTGAGGCAAATATTAGATTATGTGTTAAAAATCAGACTTCCAAACCATATCACTAATGTGATAATATGTTTTTGTTGGAGATAAAACAACCCTTTTTTAAAAATTAAGCAAAAAAAAACCCATCAATGTTGGTTTCCTATTTTTTTGCAACTTCAAGCAAAAAAAAAAAAAAAAAAAAAAAAAAAAACCCATCAACGTTGGTTCCTATTGTTTTGAAACTTCAAGCAAAAAAAAAAAAAAAAAAAACCGTTGATGCAAATCATGATAAAAGAAAAGAAAAATAAAATAATATAATATAAAATAATGATGTGGAAAGAACATTGATAAGAAAGTGCAGTTCTTTTAGAATGTAAATCATGATAAAATAATATGTTTTTGTTGGAGATAAAACAACCCTTTTTTAAAAATTAAGCAAAAAGAAAACCCATCAATGTTGGTTAATTTCCTAGGAATAAAAGTAATTAAAAAAATTAAAAAAAAAATTAAACGTAAAAGTGGCATATTATTAAAATACCTAAAACATAGGGATTTATTTATTTATTTATTTTTTGCTTGAAGTTGCAAAAAAATAGGAAACCAATGTTGATAGTTTTTTTTTTTTTTTTTTTTTGCTTGAAGTTGGAAAAAAAAAAGAAAAAGAAAAAAGGAAACCAACGGTAAAGGACTCACCACCCCCCCCCCCCCCAAAAAAAAAAAAAAAAACATTGATGCAAATATTAGATTATGTGTTAATCTAAATAATAGGCAAAATTTTAGGAATAAAAATACTTAAAACAATTTTTTTTTTTAAAAAATTAAACTTAAAACTGGCATATTATTAAATTACCTAAAACATAGGGTTTTATTTTTTTTTTTATTATTATTTTTTGCTTGAAGTTGCAAAAAAAATAGGAAACCAACGTTGATGGGTGTTTTTTTTTTTTTTGCTTGAAGTTGCAAAAAGATAAGGAACCAACGTTGATGAATTTTTTTTGCTTGAAATTGCAAAAAAATAAGAATAAAAGTAAAAGAATTAAACGTAATAAAAGATAAGAAAACCCATCAATGTTGGTTAATTTCCTAGGAATAAAAGTACTTAAAAAAATTAAAAAAAAAAATTAAACGTAAAAGTGGCATATTATTAAAATACCTAAAACATAGGGATTTATTTATTTATTTATTTTTTGCTTGAAGTTGCAAAAAAATAGGAAACCAATGTTGATAGTTTTTTTTTTTTTTTTTTTGCTTGAAGTTGAAAAAAAAAAAAAAAAAAAAAAAAAAAAAAAAAAAAAAAAGAAGGAAACCAACGGTAAAGGACTCACCACCCCCCCCCCCCCCCCGGGAAAAAAAAAAAAAAAAACATTGATGCAAATATTAGATTATGTGTTAATCTAAATAATAGGCAAAATTTTAGGAATAAAAATACTTAAAACATTTTTTTTTTTAAATTAAACTTAAAACTGGCATATTATTAAATTACCTAAAACATAGGGTTTTATTTTTTTTTTATTATTATTTTTTGCTTGAAGTTGCAAAAAAAATAGGAAACCAACGTTGATGGGTGTTTTTTTTTTTTTGCTTGAAGTTGCAAAAAGATAAGGAACCAACGTTGATGAATTTTTTTTGCTTGAAGTTGCAAAAAAATAAGAAATCAATGTTAAAGGACTCACCACCCTCAAAAAAAAAAAAAAAAAAAAAAAAAAAAAATTTGATGCAAATATTAGATTATGTGTTAAAAATCAGACTTCCAAACCATATCACTAATGTGATAATATGTTTTTGTTGGAGATAAAACAACCATTTTTTAAAAATTAAACAAAAAAAAAAAACCCATCAATGTTGGTTTCCTATTTTTTTGCAACTTCAAGCAAAAAAAAAAAAAAAAAAAAAAAAATCCATCAACGTTGGTTCCTATTGTTTTGCAACTTCAAGCAAAAAAAAAAAAAACCGTTGATGCAAATCATGATAAAAGAAAAGAAAAATAAAATAATATAAGATAATGATGTGAAAAGAACATTGATAAGAAAGTGTAGTCCTTTTAGAATGTAAATCATGATAAAATAATATGTTTTTGTTGGAGATAAAACAACCCTTTTTAAAAAATTAAGCAAAAAGAAAACCCATCAATGTTGGTTAATTTCCTATTTTTTGCAACTTCAAGCAAGCAAAAAAAAAAAAAAAACCCATCAACGTTGGTTCCTATTGTTTTGCAACTTCAAGCACCACACACAAATCACTTAGCACCACACACAAACCTCCCACTACGCAAATGCTAACTTCCCACTAACAACTATACAAAATCAAACGGAAAATCCATCCCCAAAAAAAAAAAAAATGAAGAAAGAAATCCCTCAATAAAGTAATAGACTACAAAAAGAAAAGATATAAGACTAAAGAAAAAAAAACTGTAAAATCAAAAAAGAAAAAAAGAAAAAGAAAAAAAAACCATCCACGTTGGTTTCCTATGTTTTTTGCAACTTCAAGCAAAAAAAAAAAAAAAAAAAACTCAAGAAAGAAATCCCTCCAAAAAGTAAAAGACTACAAAAAGAAAAGATATAAGACTAAAGAAAAAAAAAAAACTGTAAAATCTAAAAGGAAAAACACAAACGTATTCCAATTACAGCACTACTATTAATCTCATCTCATCCCTCGTGAGATGAGATTAATTAACACAAAAAAAGAAAAAAGAAAAAAGAAAAAGATCTCTCGTGAGATGAGATTAAGGAAAACAATAAGCAAAACATGGCCAAATAGAGAGAGAAATTGAAGTAAAAAAGAGCTTACCTCAAATCTATTTGTTGTTGTTGTTTGTAGTGAAGTCTGAAGCAAAGAGGTGAGTGAGAGGGCTTGCTTAACAATGATGATAACGGTGAAAAGAAGAATAATACAGAATTGAGAGAATTAGAGAACTGAAGAAGAAGCAATTTGAGTTTGAAAACTAACGTGAGTGTACTGGGAGTGTGTTCCTATTTTGTAGATAGTGTTTTACGTGGAAGTTAAAGAAGCCTTTTTACCAAGTTTTGCCCCTACTTAAACATAGGCGTTGAGGGTATTTTGGAACAAAAAAAAATCCGGTCCAAACAGGTGCAGCCCCTTAAATAGTAGTATAGATATTTAATACAACCATATAAATATAATTGAACTCTAAACCTTATTAATAAATTATATCCCAAGATTTTATTATACATGCAATATCTTCATAAAATATTCGTAGTAATATAAAGTCGAATTTAGACTACCACTTTGAAGATTACTACATCTTAATCCTTGAGTGCCCGGTTTAATCTTTTAAATTTTTCATCATATATTTATGAAATCCAATTTCATAAATATATACTTTAGTATCTCCTTACTAAAGTGATAAGGGCTAACACTTAGAATAACCAAACTCATTAAACCTATCTCAAAGAAATATTTTATATCTCCATTAAGAGATTATGAATTCCATCTTGAGAATATATGTTCTATTAACACAAAATTTGATTGCCCAATATACTAAGGTTTTGATCGTGACTTTAGATCTCACTCCTGATATATCAAAACAACTTACATTTCATGATCAAATCCATTATTCTCTCAGGATTAAGAGTTCATGCAAATAGAAGTCGTGAGATTTATTATTCATTAAAATTTAGGAGAATAATAAATCTCATAATGGTCCAGTTCAATATGTCTTAACTCTTAAAACATATCAACATACCAACTAGAAGTCTCCACTTCCATGATCAAGACAAATCATCTTAGTTGATATGTTATAGTCTTCGCAAATGAAATGCCCAATTTCATCACTAACTACGAACTATAATTCTGAGTTTACAAAGAACTTATGATTTATATCTTCTGTGACTTTTCACATAAATCACATACTATGTATCTCATGGACTATATGATAATGTCCAAATATTCATGTTACCATCATTTTAGATAATAATAAAAACAACTTTATAAATCATAACATTAAGTCATACATAATGTCATACATAGCATCTTACAATAGGATTTAATGGCACACATCCTAACAATTGAATGTCACCAGAATCAGCTAAAGTGCAAAATGCTAAAAGGGAAAGTGTGAGTGACGAGGGCAGTGTGGGTCATTTGGGCTTGAATTTGTTTGAGTTGAAGCATGTTAGTGCATGACTCCATGGTTAACAAAGTTAGGTTGGTGATGATTACTTTGGTGGTTGAGCTCCATTTGGCTTTGTTGGTGGAAATTGAAGAGAATGGCTTGAGGCTAAAAGAGTGAAGGTGTAGTTAAGATCTGAGAGTGAGAGTAGAGAGTAGTAGTGAGATCGAGTTTTGAGAAGAAGGAAGAAGGGGTTTCATGTGATGTGAAGTTTGAATCTTTGGCTTCAAAATGCATTACGAAGTACCGAAAAGCTTAGAACAATGTCTTGTCATGCAAACTAACTGGAGCCTTTGAGAAGAAGAAGAAGAAGAAACATTTCTTTGAAGGTAAATCAAACCCGATTTGTATGAGAGAATGACAAAAAACCAAGAGCTATCTAGAAAAGAGGAAGTTGAGCTTTCCAAGAGCAAGACGAAGGTCAAAGGACATTATGTTGAGTTTTATGATGGTTTAAGTGAGAGTGGGCATTCACAGGGAGGCCAGAGCTCTTGGGGGGCTGCTAAGAAAACATTCAAAGACAAGTTGGTGGGTGAGATCCCAAGAGCCTAAGGCATTTGACTTCTCGAACCTCTTAGACATAGAGGCGGATTTAAACGAGGAGGTGGAAGAACTCTATGAGGGGTTAACATCGGTAAAGCTCACGAGAGAAACCAAACTTCGAATAAGGAAACCATGGTCTAATGTGTTGATAGTTAAGCTCTATGGCAGAGTGATAGGTCTTAGTTTTCTCCAGTGCAAACTTAACCTATTGTGGAAACAGTCTAGGTCTTTGGATTGCATGGATCTTGGTAAAGATTTTTATTCAATTAGGTTCTCGTTAAAAGAAGACATGGATGCAGTTCTTAAAAATGGGTCATGGTTCATTAGGGGGCACTTTTTATCCATTAGGTCATGGGAGCCCTTTTTCAAGCCGGCTACTGCTAGTGTTTCGTCTATCGCAGTCTAGGTTAGGTTGCATGAACTACCCATGGAGTTATATGAGACAGAAGCTCTTAAACAAATTGGTGAAGCTATGGGGAGAGTTCTTTGGATTGATTCCCATACTGCCATAAAGGCCAGAGGAAGGTATGCAAGGCTTTGTATTCAATTAGATGTTACCAAGCTGCTTATCGACACTATTCTCATAGGAAGTTTTGAACAGCTCATGGTCTATGAAGGGTTTCATAAGCTGTGTTTCTCTAGCGGGAGGATAGGGCATAGGAAGGAATTATGCCTACTCACCATTAAAAAAGCAGAGTCACCAGTGAAGAGTGGTTCGATGAGTGTTGGAAAGGATAGGACGTTGTATAAAGGAGCGTTGCCGCATGGGTTGCATGACTCGTCCTACACTGGCTTAGGTAGTGGAATGGTGAAGGACAGGGATGCTGGCATAGATGAGGACAAGTACGATCCTTGGATGCTTGTGACACGAAGAAAGCCTGGGCAGTAGAATACAAATTTTGCTGTTACCTCTAGGGACCATGCAATGCACAGGTTAGGCCAAGCTATTCATGTGCTTAGGTAGGAGCCAAAGGGTGATACAAGAGACTGGACCAGTATTGGTAAGGGAGTTGAGACTGTTCGGCCTTTGAGGGTGGTCCAAGAACCAAGTATTGGTAATAAAATGCTGAACAAGCAATTGGAGTTCCGTTTCAGCACTTCAGTTAAGGGTAAAAGAGAATTAGCGAGGAGTAAAGCAACTAAGGGGTTGTCTAAGGTGGGTACAGGGGGAGTGGGTAAACACTTTCCAATCATGACGGGGATTTGGAGTTCTCGGGGTGGAAAGGGCAATGGTGAGTGCTCAGTTGATCCTTTTTAATACTCAACAAGCAGACAAACTGAGATGGGTAAGCAATCTCAACGGCAGGATTTTGGAGACTCCAAAGGTAGGTATGGCGGAAGTCAGAGTGAAGCTAACACTCACGATGTGATGGAACAGAGTGAAGCTAGCACACGTGACGGTGGTCAGCGCAAGATGGGCCTCGCTGCCACTGACGGATCCATGTGTTCAAATGCTCAAGCTAACAATAGTATTCAACAACTAAGTCGTGGTGAGGGTAACGAATTTGGGTATGTTGGAATATCTATGGAATTAGTGTCTAGGGAAGGGAAGGATAAAGGAGATGATGGCATGGATGAGGTGGAATTTGTGGAAGGAAGCAAAGATTTTGCCTCCTCTGGTTAATTGCTATACTCTTTTATATAAATAAAATATGAATATTATAGTGTGGAACTTCAGGGGTGCTTTGAAGCCCAATTTTCAAAGTCATGTCAGGGAGCTGGCTAGGAATTATAATCCTACCATTCTAGTTTTAATGGAAATGCAGGTTGGAGAAGATAGAGCAAAGGAGATTACAAATCGTCTCCCCTTTGATGGTGCTATTCATACAGACACGATTGGATATGCGGGTGGCATTTGGCTATTGTGGAACTCAGATAGAGTGGAGGTGGTGCAGCTCGCAAGCATGGAGCAAGAAATACATGTCAAAGTTAAGGTATTACCCTCTAACTTTTCTTGGGTTTTTACTGCTGTGTATAGTCCTAGAATTGTGGAGAGACAGATGTTGTGGGAAAATCTCTCTAAAGTTGCTAATCTCCATAGTAAACCTTGGATAATTGCGGGTGATTTTAATGAGCCCCTTACCAGTAATGATAAGTTTGGGGGCAGGCTGATTAGCATAAACAGATCTCTAATGTTTAAGGACTGCCTTGATAAATGCAACATGGTGGATATGGGTTTTAGTGGGCCAAGATTTACTTGGACGAATAGAAGGGAGATCCATAGCCTTATCCAAGAAAGAATTGACAGATTCTTTATGAATCCAAGCTGGTGTTTGCTCTATCCAAATGCTAAAGTGTCGCATTTAACCAGATGTCACTCGGACCATTGCCCAGTATTGATGGAAACCAATCCTAAGAGGTAGCTACACCTCACAAGGCCTTTCGAATTCCAATCCTTTTGGTTGTCTAACCCCTCCTTTCTAAGTGCGATTAACTAGGCATGGCAACACCCGAGGAAGCTTGGGGAAGCTATTGATGTTTTTTCTAGGCAGGCTAGGTTATGGAATAAAAACTAGTTTGGTAATATTTTCCAAAAAAAGAAAATAATTTTGGCCTAGCTTGATGGGGTGCAAAGGGCATTAACCAACAAACCATCTTCCTCCCTAATAGCTTTGGAGAACCAACTTATCAAGGAGCTAGATGTTGTGTTAGAGCAAGAGAGGAACCTTTGGGCACTTAAATCTAGAATTAATTGGATGATCTTGGGAGATAGGAACACTTATTTTTATCACGTTTCAGTTCTGGCTCGCAGGAAACGTAATTTTATCACTGCAATTAAGAATAATGCGGGGGTATGGTTGACTGAGGAAAGAGAGGTTGCAAATCATTTTAGGGAAGGTTTTATTAAAATCTATACTACATATTAGGAGGCAACAACCTGTGATTTTAGTTATAATTTGCAATGGCAGCCCAAGCTCTTGAGTGAAGAAAAGAATATCATTAGCCACATGGCGACATAGGAGGAAATTAGAGCTGCCCTCTGGTCTTTAAAAGCTATTAAAGCCCTCGGCCCTGACAGGCTGCATGCTGGATTCTTTCAAAAATTCTGGCTTGTTGTGGGAAGATCAGTGAGCGAGGAGGTGCATGCTGTTTTTAGAGAGAAGAAAATTCCTGAGTACCTAAGTAGTACTAACATTGTGCTCATTTTGAAGACCCAAGGACCTGAATCCATTGGTAGTTATCACCCTATAAGCTTGTGCAACTCAGTTTATAAGATAGTGTCCAAGATTTTGGTTGGAAGAATTAGGCCCTTGTTGGATCAACTTATTCTCCATGTCAAGCAACGTTTGTTCCAAGTCGGAGGGGAGTTGATAATTCTATTGTTGTGTAGGAGATTATTCATACCATAGGGAGAGCTAAGGGAAAAGGTGGCTATTGGCTCTAAAAATTGACTTAGAGAAGGCCTACGATAAGCTCGAATGGAACTTCATTAGGGATATGTTGATTAGATACAATTTTCCTAACAATCTTGTTGAGATAATAATGAGTTGCATATCATCTGTTTCGACATCGCTTCTCTTTAATGGATGGAGTCTTGAACCTTTTAGGCCTTCTAGAGGCATAAGACAAGGAGATCCGTAATTCGCGTACATCTTTATCCTATGTATAGAATTTTTAGGTCAGCTCATTCAAGAAAAGTGTGAGACTAAAATTTGGTGTCCGATCAAGGCATCTTGGAGTGGTCCTTCCTTCTCTCATCTTTTCTTTGCCGATGATCTTGTGCTTTTTGCTAAGGCGAATGCAAAAAATTGTAATGCCATCAAAGAGGTCCTTGATAGCTTTTGTAGGTGCTCCGGGCAAACAGTGAGTGATTATAAGTCCAGGGTCTATTTTTTGCCGAATATTGATCATGATGATATATCCTTGGCTCCATCAAACAGATTGCTTAGGGAAATAATGAGGCTTTCCTATTAAACACCAAGGAAATAATAGGCAAGACCTCGGTTTTGTTTTAGATAGAGTGAAGTGTAAGCTTGCGGGTTGGAAGGCTAACCTTCTTTGTATGGCCGGAAGAGCTATCCTGATTCAAGCCTCATCTTCAGCTATACCGACTTATATTATGCAATGTAACTTGCTACCTGGTAAAGTGTTGGATGGTATTGATATAGTAAACAGAAATTTCCTATGGGGATCAACTGAAGATAAGGGGAAAATGCATTGGGTGGGTTAGAAGAAGGTTACAAGATCTAAAGAAGAAGGGGGTTTAAGGCTACAAACAGCAAATGGAAGGAATATTGCGCTGTTAGCAAAGCTGAATTGGAGGTTCCATACTAAAGACAAGGCCCTGTGGGCTAAGGTTCTTAGAATGAAGTATTGCAACCCGCAGAGACTTAATTCGAGGAATGCAAGTAAGCTTCCTAGTTCTAGAATTTGAAAGGGAATGTTGTGAGGTGAAGAAATTTTTAAAAAAGGAACTAAGTGGCTTCCAGGCTTTGAAAGTAATTTGGAATTTTGGAACGATAATTAGACTAATTATGGTCCCTTAAGAAAGATCATTCAAGGGCCTTTGTCTAGGGAGGCCGCCAAGTTAAAGGTTAAGGATGTGGTGGATTATACTGGCAGATGGGACTGGTCTTCAATTAAAATGACCTTTCCAGAGGAAGTTTACAGAGATATTAAAGCCACTCCAATTCCTTTTTCTATCAGATTAAAGGATAGGTTGGCTTGGAAGTACTCGGCCAAGGGTGATTTTGAGCTTAAAAGTGCATACAGGCTTGCCACAGAACTTATGAGGGATGCTCCTTTCAAAGGAAAGTGGATTTGGAAGTTGAAAAACCTAAAATTCAAGCATTTTTCTAGAAGTGTATGCACCATAGTATCGTGGTCAAGCAGTGCTTAGTGGCTAGAGGTCTGCAAGTTGATGCTTGCTGCCCTTAGTGTCATGCTGAGGTAGAGTCCATATTACATATGTTGCGTGACTACCCCTGAAGCAAAAATGTGTGGCAGCAACTGGGTGGGCAAGTAGACAATTACAATTTCTTTTCCTTGAGCCTCTAGGATTGGCTAATCACCAATGCCATATCCAATTCTTATCACCAATCTAGTCCTCTGCCTTGGAGTAATGTTTTCTTGTCTGGTATTTGGTTGATTTGGAAAGATAGGAACCTATGCATCTTCAAGTAAAAAAAATCCAAACCCCAATCTAGACAAAGATGTTGTGAATCATGCTTTGGAGTTCTTTTTCTGTGCGAGCAATGGCCTGGTCACCAAAAGGACAATTCTGAAGAGCATCAAATGGGAGAAACCGAGTGCGGGTTAGCTCACCTTGAACATTGAGGCTCGGCACCAGGTAGCACCGGTCTAGTGGGTAGAGGTGGGCTAATCAGGGATGAAAACAGTGATTGGGTGATAGGTTTTGCAAGAAGGATCAGGAATACTAATAGTTTTATGGTGGTGTTATGGGCTCTTCATGATGGATTGCAACTGTGTCTACAAGGTCATGCTCACTTTGTTATTATTGAGTTAGGCGCTAAAGCCATTGTGGATGCTTTTAACTCACCCAACTCTTCTAAGTCTATTGTATCCTCTATCATGGAAGACTGCAGACATATGGCTACCCAGATTCCACAGAAAAGGTTTAGGCATATCTACAAGGAAGCAAACAAGTGCGCTGACCTTTTGGCTAGAACAGGCTTGCTGCTTGAGAGTGATTTTATTGTGTTTTCCAGTCTACCTATGGACTTAACTAGCATTTTAGGGGCTGATGCCAATGGTTTGTATGTTAATAGGCTCTGTCCTGGCCCGTTGTTTGCTGTTTAGTTTTTAATGAAATTCCCTTTCTACCAAAAAAAAAAAAAAAAGCAGTACCAAAAAGCTTTTCTAATAGTTATAGTTGTTAGTCATTACGCTTTTTTTTTTTTTTTGGGGAGCTAGTTAGGCCTCCATGATAGGAGGATTTTTGTTTTTGTTTTCAAAAAGAGTATAAAAATAATTTTCAAAAAATTGAATTTGAAATTATGGGGTCCATGGGCCTGATAGCCTCAGCCCATCGCGTAGTAGGCCCAAGGCCCACGCCGAGGAAGACTGACCATCCGAGACTAAATTGGGGAAAGCATCTTTTTCGGGTCCAGGCCGAGGACCTCTTTGTCCTCAGCATGCCAAGGATGATTTTTGGAAGGGACAAGCCTAGGGCAAGCTGTCACTTCTACACTTAATGCATTCACCTAACCCCTCTGGCCGCATTAATGGTGATACAACCCCTTAGCAGGGCAACATTGATCAGAGTGAACCACTTGAGTGTTGATAAGATCTCTGATGGGATGGGCAGTCAGAAGAAAGACGAATAGATTATCAACAGATGGAAGAACGAGAGAGAACGATGAAGACTATATAAGAAAAGCTAGTAAAGTAAAGCAGGGGGGAGGGAAAAAGAAGAAGAAAAAAGGTCAGAAGAAAAAGGGCTCCTCGGTCATAGGCCGAGGAGCACCCCCCGGTTGTAAACAGTTATAGCAATTTTCTTTTTTAAGAAAAAAAGGTTCATGCTTAGTGAACGACGGCCAGCGCCTAAACCTTTAACCTATTTCTCTACAAATTTATTGTTTGGGCTTGTTGGACTGAAAACCCGTCCATATTCTGGGTCCAATCCAAACTGAGTCCCTACAGAAATATTTACGTGTTTGGGTCTCACTTTTAAGAACAATTTTAAAAATATTAAAAACAAAATTAATTTTTTGGGAGACTATTTCTATTTTTTAAAAAATATTTACAAAAAGTAGCATGTAGAATCTGTAGATTACTCTTTTTTCTTTTTTTTCTTTTTTGTGGATAATGATAAGGGAATAAAGCTCATCATGTTTTTTTTTTTTTTAAATGATAAGTTTCAAATTTGAGGTGTTAGAATTCTTTTTGTGATAAAAATAAACTCCTAAATTTAAGAGATAAAAGAGTTTGGGTAAATATGTGAGGTCCACTGTTTTCAATTTATTTACAACTATGTTATTAAAAATATTTTCTGTATCCTGAAAACACCCACTAAGCTGTTTTCAAAATCCTGTTTTAAATCAAGAAAATAGGATACAGTTTTTTGAAAACTATATTTAGAAAATATTAGCCAAACAATAACTTCAAGTGAGGAACCCACCATTTTATGGATTGCAAAATAGAAAACTATTTTTAAATACTTTTACCAAACAGCCCTTTATATACTGTAGTTTTTTTTTTTTTTTTTTAACGATTTTTTTTATATAGTTCTTTATTAATGCGGAAGATGCAATGGGTTCCAGTTAGCTCAACTAGTAAAATCTCTAATAGTTGAATAATTGATAATTTGGTCTGACAATAAAAAGTTACCATCAGGAGCGGACATCATAGGTTGAAACTCTCTCAAAAAAAATGTGGAGGATGTGAAATTTGCTAATCTACAAGATGTCCTAATTTTTGTTTAATTATGTAGTACAACAATTTCTATTTCATTTTTCTTTGTAAAATAAAAATAAAAATTTTCTTTAATTTTTGTTTTATTGTAGATATGTATTTTACATTAAATAGATTGGAACAACACCATTCTAGTATAGGCAAAACTTTTATATTATATTATGAAATGTGTGTGTGTGTGTGTGTGTGTAAGGTCATGCTAATGTGTGCCTTTAGGGCATTAGTTAATAATTCATTTTAGAAAAGTTTTGACACCACTTTTATGAGAAATAAAAAAAAAAAAACTGTTAAAACATTAATTTTTTTTTTTCTTTTCCTATAAAAACTTTATTTAAATTGATTATTAACTAATGCCATTAACTAATGTCCTAAGGGAATTCGTTAGCATTTCTCATATATACATACATATATATACATATATATATATATATATATATATATATATAATAACGTATTATGTCATATGTATACCTTTTTATAGTTGGGAAACCACTTTTATAAATGACAAGTCTTTCAAAGTACATCTTCTTTTTCTTTTCTTTTTTCTTTTTGTTTTTGTTTTTTGAGAAGCCCCTTTTAAGGGGGTTTATTAATCAATCAAAGGAAGATTAGCGTCGTAGACATTAAGCATGTCTGGAGGAACAGACTCCATCCAAGGAACTAGAAATAGCTCTTCTCGCTAAACAATGCGCCATACAATTACCTTGTCTTCTAACATGACAAAAGGAAACAAAATAGAAAGATGAAATAAGTAATCTAATGTCTTGCAAGATATGCCCATACTCAGACCGGGCCATATTCTCGCTGTTGATGGCATTGATAATAGATTCTGAATCTCCTTCAACAATCAGCCTTTGAAAACCCAACTCCTTGGCCAACCGGAGAGCTCGATGCGCTGCTAACACTTCCACCATTTCTACCAACGCAGGCAGTGGAATGTTCTGTGATAAAGTAGCCATAACCAATCCGCTATCATTAAGAATTATCTCACCAAGACCAGCCTTACTTTCCCCAGCAAAGAGTGCCCCATCAAAGTTCACCTTCACTAGGCCTGTCGGTGGAGGACACCATTTCGCAGCTCTGGATGTCCGAGGAAGTTTAGCATGGATGGGTCGGAGTTGGTGAAATTCCTGAAGTGCATCACTGGCCATGGATGGAATTCTCGATAGCGGGACCGCATCTTCACCAAGACGGACCTTATTCCTTCGAAGCCAGATCAGGGAGACCATCCAGGCAAACAAATCAAATCTCATTTTGTTTAGTTGTGCCAGCTGCATTACACTAAGGAAGCTTAAACTCGAACTAGAAGCCGTTACCAAGTCGAGGAATAACACCTGCAATACCGTGGACAATAGTGGGCACGTCCACAATGCATGTAACATGTCCTCAGTACCCTGATTGCACAGGGTACATGTAGGCTCTATCAATAGCTTCCTCCTAGCCAAGTTAACCTTTCTAAGTAAGGAATCATTCCCAGCTCGCCACACAAGGATTCTAATCCTATTTGGTACCTGTAAACTCCAAATTGCATTCCACGTACTCTTCAATTCATCAATAGAGGACACACTAGTTGCTGTCTTAATCACGCAACTCCATGAGCATCTTATACCTTGACTTCACCGAATACACACCATCCCGACTTCTAGGCCAGAAAATCATGTCCCTCTTATTTGAAAAACTAAAAGGGATGGCTTTGATAACAGAAGCTTCCTCCAGTATAAATAACCTATCCACCTTGTCCTCTCTCCATTGGTAGAGATCATGGTCGATAAGAATGGAGACCATGGCATTCGAGGTAATGTCCACAATGGGAGAGGTGATGCTATCATGATCAAAGCCAGGTAACCATCTGTCTTGGTAAATCCGAACTAATGAGCCATCGTCGATCCTCCACCTCATACCCCTTCTAATGATATCACGACCCTTAAGGGTGCTTTTCGATGCATACGATCCCACATTATCCTTAGCTTCAAAGATTGATCCATTTGGATAAAATTTGGCTTTGAAAAATCTAGAAAATAGTGAATCATGATTGGATGCCAACCTTCAAACTTGTTTGGCCAACAAAGTATCATTGAACTTTTCCAACTCATGGAAACCCATTCCACCTTTATTTTTTGGCTTACAGAGCTTATGCCATTTGACCCAATAAACCTTCCTTCTATCACCTCGCTACCCCCACCAAAATTTACATATCATGACCTCAATCTCATTACAAAGAGTCGTAGGTAATTTGAAGCAACTCATTGAATAGGCTTGAATAGCTTGAACCATTGCTTTTAAGAGAACTTCCCTACCAGCTTGAGAAAGTAATTTCTCCTTCCACCCCTTAATTTTGGACCACACCCGCTCTTTAATGTAAAGGAGGCTAGCTTTTTTGCCTTACCCCACAAAGGAGGGGAGACCTAAATACTTCTCATATTGGTTGACCTCAGGCACACCTAGCATAGTAATAATATCCTCCTGCATCACCTGGGGGACATTTTTGCTAAAAATAGAGTAGTTTTAGTTCTGTTTAGCTACTGTCCAGAAGCTTCTTCATAAGCCCCAAGGATCCTTTGAATAGCCTGACACTCTTGGCTAGCAGCCTTACAAAATAAGAGACTATCATCTGCAAAAAACAAGTGAGTAAGTCAAGGCCCATTTCTGCAGATAAATATTCCCCTAATATTTCCTGAATTAGCAGCCTAATTTTTCAACCCATGGAGACCTTCAGTGCAGAGGAGTACCTGTAGGCTCCCTATTGATCAATAAAGAATAAGAAACAATGGTAATGCACTCCATCATCAAAGCAACCCATCTCTCATGAAACCCCATCTTCCGGAGTAAACCTTCCATGAAACTCCATTCCACCTGGTCATACACCTTACTCATATCAAGTTTTAAGGCCATAAAACCTATCTTCCCTAACTGTTGATGCTTCATGTAATGGAGAGTTTCAAAAGCCATCAAAATATTATCAGTGATCACCTTTCCTTCCTAAAAAGCACTTTGGTTCTCTAACACTAATAAAGGCAACAGCTTCTTCAAACGGTTAGCTAGAACTTTAGACATTAATTTGTAAATAACGTTACACAAACTAATGGGTCTAAATTTTGAAATAAGTTCAGGGCATTTAACTTTGGGGATGAGCGTAGCAAAAGTGTGATTTAAATCATATGGAATATGACAATTATTAAGGCAATCAAGAATAGCATAGGAAACCTCATCACCAATCACAGACCAAAAGGACTGGAAGAAAATAGGAGGCATACCATCCAGGCCTGGGCCTTTTAGCGGTTCCATGTGTTTGAGAGCTAAATCAATTTCCTCTCAAGTAAAATCCTTGAAAAGCTCCTGGTTCATACTCTCTGTCACCTTCGGTTCAATAGCTTCTAAAACAACATCCATGGCAAAAGGTTGGGAATAGGTAAACAATCTTTCATAAAATCTAACCGCAATTTGTTGGTCAAAAGTACACCATACATCATTGTAATTCTTGAGCCTAAGAATCCGATTTCTCTTGTACCTGTGGGAAGCTTTTTGATGAAAGTAACATGTGTTACGATCCCCCGACTTAAGGAATAAACTCCTAGCTCTATGTTGCCACATCAAACTTTCCTTCTCATGCAACTCATTAACCTCAACCTGAATCACTCGCACCATGTTATTATCGGACCCACTGGTTGCTGCTAATTCAGCTTTAATCAACTATTTTGTTTTTTCCTCCAATTGCCTCCTAATATTACCAAACGAATGTTTACTTCATTCAACCAGCCTTTCCCCACATTTCTTGATCTATTTGAAACTCTTGGCATTGAATTGTTATCTGTGGAGTTGCCCCATATTGCCTTTACAGTTTCCCGCACCCTTCCTCCCTCAACCACATCTGTTCAAAGTGAAACGACTTATTCCGATATGGTGCAATGCCCTCAAGTCTAATCAAAATAGGGTTATGGTCCAAAGAGTGAGCTCCAAAGTGCAGCACAAGGGTTGCTGGATTCAGTTCTAGCCATGAGGTGTTTGCTAAGGCATGGTCAAGCCTTTCAAGCACCACCTCACTCAGTCTGTTACCTCTCCACGTGAACTTAAGTCCGGTATACCCTAGGTCCACCAATTCACATTTGTCCACCACATTTCTAAAAGCCTTCATCTCAGATTCCCTCATAGGCACACCTCCCAGTTTTTCATGACCCTTAAGGATTTCGTTAAAATCTTTAGCGCAAACCCATGGTAAGCTAAATTTGTGGTTCAGCCCCCTTATCATCTCCCACGTCTCATCTTTCCTACTCAACTCCGGATGGCCATATATCCCAGTAAACCTCCAAGCATCATCCTTCCCCTTATTGATAATGACATCTATATGGTTAAGAGAAGCCAAGTCTACAATAATGTCCATTGAGTTTTTCCACATAAAGGCGAGGCCACCCACTCTAGTAACACAATCCACCACCCAAAGCTCATCAAATTGTAAATCATCACAGAGTTTCTTCAGCCTAGCTTTATCCGCCCACGTTTCGGCCAGGAATAGGACAGAAAGTACATCTAATATAAGAAATGTTGCAAGCTCTCGTATAATTAAGAATCTAAGATTTAAAATACAATATCAAATTGGTTTCAAAAAAAAAAAAGAAAAAAACAATATCAAATTCAGGCTTGGAGAAGGTGAATAGAAAGACACTTGAAAAGATGTAATGCCATATAAAACCTTCATAAGATTTTAAAAAATGATGTTTAAGTGTTGAAAATAAATTAACATAGTATATAAGGACTGATTTAGTAGAAGATGGAAAAGTGTAAATAGAAACCAAAATAGCATCAATATTTAGCCAAAATTGATAAAATTTCAATTGAACATGGTGTGTAATAGGCTGCCATAAAATAGACCTTGACGCTAATCCAATTTGAGCTTAATTTTTCTAGGTTAAACTGAAGCAATACAGATCAAGTGACTTGGCTCCATCTCCTTCAATAAGTTCTCATACAAAATTGCCTGTTGTTCGAGCAAGGCATTAGAATTTACTATTTAGAAGGCTTTGGTGGAAGGGTACGATGAGATTCAAACCACAGACATTGACTTAATTAATTTGTATCATTTAATCATCTCCAACAATTATTGGTATCCTTTTATCAGTAGATCTAGGTCTATTATTCTACCATGTGACACTTTAGCCCTTGAACTGTATAAATGAGCTAATTTTGGCAAATCGAGTTCGGGTTAAAAATAAGTTGTTCTAAATATGTTGTAAGTAAGTTGAGTCATCCAAGTTACGAGTTAGATTGATTGGGTATTTTTTCACAAGGATAAAAAATTAAAAATATATATCTATGATGACGACGCTGACAACAACAACAACAACAACAACAAGGTATTTTTTCACAAGCATTAAAAATTTTTAAAATATGTATGCAACAAAAACAACAACAACAATAATAAGAGTAAACTACGTATTTAGTCTCTATCATTTACATCCTATTTCAATTTGGTCCCTAAACTTTTAATTGTGTCAATTTAATCCCTAACCTTTCAGTGTCGTGTCAATTTAGTGTTTTGCCATTATCTCATGGATGGAAATTGCTGATATGGCTAATGGCTAAAATTAAAAATTAGTTTATTGCCACATCAATAGAAACAAATTTTTTATTTTAGCCATTAGCCACATTAGTAATTTCCGTTCAAGAGATAACGACAAGAGCTAAATTGACACAACACTAAAAGGCCAAACACCAAATTGACACAATTAAAAATTTAGAGACCAAATTGAAATATGTTGTGAAGGATAGAGATCAAATATGTAGTTTACCCTAATAATAAGCTATTACTTGTCTTTGTCTTTCTTTTAATATAAATAGAAGAAAAAAATTACAAATTACTCAAAAATAAAAACTTAAATAATATATAAATTCTTAAGTTGACATGTTAAGATACTGGGGTGTTGGCTTAGGTGTGTTGGCTTAGTAGTGTGTTTGATGTGCCAACAGCTTGCTCGGCAGTGTGTGTGATATGCCTAACAGCTAGATTAGTAGTGTGTGTGTTTGTGATGTGCCTAACAATGTGATAAGGTGTGCCTATTGCAGTGATGACGTGTGCGTGTAATGGTGCTTTACAAAGGCGTGTGCAGTTAAGTGAGCTGTTAGTGATAGTTAGGAAACTGTTAGAGATAGTTACAGATAATTACAATTGCTAGTTACTGAGATTGCAAATGATTGTAATTGTATATAAGCCCAATTTTGGAATAATAAAGATAAGCTTGGAATTACTCAGTTACTCTCTTTTTCTTATTCTGACTCTGTTTGGAGGTGGTCCCCTTGAAGTGACCAATATCTCTTCTTCCCCATCTCTCTATTCTAGTATTCTTCTCAGTACTTCCTTCCATCTTTTTCTCTACTTTTCCAGTACTTTCTTCCATATTTCAGCCCTTAATATGACCCAATCCATTGTTTATTTGTTGGATTTCATCACCATAAAAATAGAGGAAAAACTAAACATTGTGGACCATCAATTTTTTATTGTTATGATACATCATTACCATATATACTAAATGTGCATGTTAAACTGTGAATAATGAATATATTGAATAGTTTTATTTGAATATTGTAAGATCGCAATTTGGGTCCCTAGCCCAAGTAATGAATGAACTTAAGCTCAAAAAGTTTAACACAATGAATTTGTAGAGGGTGTGTTAGGAAACTAGGCTTTAACAAGTTGGACAACAAATATAATGGATTCAAGTGATAAGAAAAGGAAGATAAACTGATTTAATCTAAAGAAAATCATCCTCGGCACAGTCCGATGAGATCAATTCTTATATATTTCTTTCAAGTTTGATTACAAATTCAGTTCTTGATGGCTACAATGTTTTTCTCTTAGTTCCTTGATCCCCCTTCTCTCAGAGTCCCTTTTCAATTTTATACTATCTTTCCCTCTCATCTCCACCTTCCATGTGCAGATCAGATTGTAGGTGTTGATCTTTGTCCCATCAGCACATTCCTAAAGTCTTTAGGTAGTAGCTATAAGGCTGAAAGTTATTGTTTAGGTATCACTTTCTCATCAACGCGGTCAGAGAGTTAGCTGCAAATGTGCATGATACATCATTACCATATATACTAAATGTGCATGTTAAACTATGAATAATGAATATATTGAATAGTTTTATTTGAATATTGTAAGATCGCAATTTGGGTCCCTAGCCCAAGTAATGAATGAATTTAAGCTCAAAAAGTTTAACACAATGAATTTGTAGAGGGTGTGTTAGGAAACTAGGCTTTAACAAGTTGGACAACAAATATAATGGATTCAAGTGATAAGAAAAGGAAGATAAACTGATTTAATCTAAAGAAAATCATCCTCGGCACAGTCCGATGAGATCAATTCTTATATATTTCTTTCAAGTTTGATTACAAATTCAATTCTTGATGGCTACAATGTTTTTCTCTTAGTTCCTTGATCCCCCTTCTCTCAGAGTCCCTTTTCAATTTTATACTATCTTTTCCTCTCATCTCCACCTTCCATGTGCAGATCAGATTGTAGGTGTTGGTCTTTGTCCCATCAGCACATTCCTAAAGTCTTTAGGTAGTAGCTATAAGGCTGAAAGTTATTGTTTAGGTATCACTTTCTCATCAACGCGGTCAGAGAGTTAGCTGCAAAGCATTTAATGTGGTGGTAGCAGCTTTCTCTTGAGATATTTCATGACCATTATCTGTTCTGTTCCTTCTTGATACTTATCCTCACTCATGGAATGATCCAGAATGTTACTCTTGATGGCAAATCACACCCTTTGACCTCAGCTTTGCTCAGTCGAGGAGGGATTCTTCCTCGAACCACCCTTCTAAACGACCTTAACCGGATTTCACCTCTTCACTTACTAACACGGTTCCTCATGAAAGTGTTTACCCATCATCGGATTATTTAACGTCCTCAGATTGGGCCCTTGGCCCAATATATACATAAATATGGGCTCCTGGGCCTAACACCCCTACAAATATAATATATAAAATAAAAACCAACTTTTAAAATAGGTTAGGTTCAAGTTGGGTACCAACTTGGTTTTTTAGTCTAAGAAAAAAAAATCTCAAGTTTGGTTGGACATTTTTCTTTTGAGTTTGAGTCCATTTTTATAGATCTTGAGAATTTCAATTTCAATTTTAATCAAAATTATGATCTTTGATATCTACTGCATTTCTAGTTTCAATATTAAAAAAAGAAAAAGAAAAAGAAAAAAGTCTTTAGTTTAAAACATGGACATTAAGGTTGTGTTTAGCATTGACTTAAAAAACTAGTTTATTTTACTATTTAGCTATTTTTGCTACCATTCATAGGTCATACTGTACTTTCTGATACTATTAATGAGTCTCACTATACTATTTTAGGCTTTTTAGCTAACTTTTACCTTTGTCTACAGTATTTTCAGACAAAAGTTTTCAATTTCAGCTAAATAAGTTGTTCCCAAATGGACACTCGGTATTTATTCTAAAAATACTTGCATTAGTTAATGTAAAATGGTATAAATATAAAATTTTGACCAATCAACCCAAAAAATCACCCACATCAGTTTATTTAAAATTATGCCTATCTTGTCCATAGCTAAAATAGCCGTCATTTTGTCTAAAATTGTGCCTATCTTGTCCGCAATTAGAGTAGCCATGTAAATAACTAAATGCATGTAAATTTACATGGGTATTGTTTTTGTGTACAGACATTTTATTTATTTCTCAATTTACTTTTTCGATTGGTGTTTGTGTGAGTTTTAAAAAAGTGATGTGAAATTCAAACAAAGCATACATACTTTATTCAAATAGTTTTTAGAAAAAATAATGTCATGTATTTTTAAAAAGTAATTGTGTAAAAAAAAATTATACTAAAATAAACAAAAATAATTTTGCATGCCAATACTCTAATTAAAAAAAAAAAAAACAAACAAACAAAGCAATGTTCTAGAAAAAGCACGCGGCAGAGACGGAATCCAAATAATTTGTGTGTTCACTTACATCATTCTTTCCTTTATTGAATGTGGATATTCTTTTATGGCTATATTAGCAAGTGTTATTAGAGCAATTGTTAACAAACTAAAAAAAAAGAAAAAATTGTCAAATTATTAATTTTTTTTTTCATTTTTATAAAATTTTTTCTAAAATTATTTATTAACAAATGCTTTTAAAGAATTTGTTAATATTTCCCATATTTTATAAAAGTTAGGACATTTTTAGCTGATGGGGGGAAAGAAAAATGTTAAGACCCGGACAAAGTTCACAACTTTTATGGCAAGTTGCCACGTGCATGTGCATCTACACCTTGACCTCTTACAACGCTCTAAGTTGTTACCAAAAAATGTGTAAATAGTGGTGGTAGTAGCAGCGCAGGGAAAAGTATGGATAATTGGATTGGGGTGAAGTTATTTAGAAACAAATAAATTATTCTACTGAGTGAGATTTAGTTAGCTCAATTAATAAAATCTTTAATGATTGTGTAAAAAATTTGAAATTCCATTATTATCTACACTAAAAATTAATTAATATTTTAATCTGATGATAAAGAATTATTATTAGAAGAGGATGATATAAATTAAAACTCCCTGGACAAAATAAATAAATAAATTGCTCTATGATTGGTAGAGTAATAGCTGCCACAGCCACACGTGTCCCTCTCCCGTACCCGCTTTCTCGTCTAAGCCCACCCTGTTTTTTTTCTTCCTACACTTCTGGTCAAAAAAAAAAAAACTCCACAATCAAAATCACAATCAACATAAAATTAAAAAAAAAAAAAAAAAAAATTTGAGGCTCTGAACTTTTTTTTTTTTTTTTTTTCTGGGTTCAAATAAATCAGCGGCAGATTTTGGGTATTCCCTCCTTAATCTACAATTAACTCTCTTAATTCTAATTCTTCACGTAACCATTTTTATTCATATCTCTCTCTCTCTTTTTCTCTTTTTTCAATTTTATTTATGTTGTTTATTTTTAGAATCTAAAAGTCTGTGTATATGTGTTTTTATTTAGAAAATAAAACGGTGTTCGTGGCAAATTGTCGTTGAGCAAAAGAGCAAGAGGTAACACTGAAAAGTAAGTCAGTTATTGGAATGAATTATGGTTTAAATTCATGTTTTCCTGTCCGTCCTAAAATTATATTTAGGATGTTGCTTTTTTTCCTAAAATTTGATATAGAACAGAACAGAATAAATTACATTGAGAAGGTCTCTTGTTGTTTTGGAGTAAACAATCGCCTGAGGTTTCTAAGAAGCATTTATATATAAACCTAGGAAGCATGTACAGAATAGAAGACCCTTTTCAATCTTGAATTGAATTGATGCAAGTCAAGTCAGGCCAGGACTCTAGTCTAGAGCTAGAAGGATTGGATACATTGAACAAAGAATGATTCCCATTATTAATTTATTTGATATATACTATAGTTCTGCAGAAAAATTCAGTTTTAATTTGGTACTTTGTTTTAGAGTATTTTGTCACTGTATGCAAAATTTATAAGTAATCACGCTTCCTTGTTATAAAGAATCTCTTTTAATTTGATGATATTTATTTTAAGATTTAAATTGTTTCACCTTTTACTTTCTCTTTGACATACAATATGAGATTTTTCAAGTTTTTCCTATCTAGAACCCAGCCACCTTGCACTTTAATCTTTACAGTTTACTGGTAAAATTGAGACTAATGAATCTTTAGCTCTTCCTTTCTCTTTGAGTCCAAGTCTTGAATGAAATGGCCCTACGAATCTATTCTGTCAACAGAACATAAAACCTGGGCGAAATGTTTTTAAATATGTTGAGATCATTTTTTGGTGTGTATACTGGAAATGTTATTAGTTTCATCCCATTGTATTTTATTTCTGAAGAACCAGGCATGCTTTCTAATTGTCTTGTATTAAATCTATTTAGTGAGGACAAATAATTTGGTGGTGATCCATGATTACCAACGTTGAATTTCTTAACAATTATGGATTTTTTTATTTTCATTTGGTAATAGGTCTATTTAATGAGGAAAATTAGTTTGGTGATGCATTCCATCATCACTGAAGTGATGTTGAATTTTGTAAATTACAAATTTTGTTCACTTCAGTCTATGAACATGATATATATTATGTTATTAACCTTGCAGTTACAAGCCATCAAAAATAAAACAGATGTGCAGTTGATTTGATTCTCTAAAATTCTTTCAGCCTCCTTTGGACTCATTGAAATTTGAAAAGATGTCTTCCAAAAAGTGGCGGGGAAGTTTAACCGAGAAAACGTTGTCTCCCGAAGAACAGCATGCCAAGGTATTGTTTGACATTAATTTTCAATTTATTGTTGTTTACTCTGCTGTAGTACTCATGAATTGGAAACTTGCTGTTGAAGCAGTGAATAGTGGATACCACGGCAAAAATGCAAACCTCTCCATTTATCTTTTACATATCACACTTGGGAATCAAAATCAAAATTTGGGGCAGTTTAATAACGGTGTTGCTTCTTGGGTGTCTTATGGATTTGGCCATAACTATGTCTCAACTGGTTTTCCATATTAAACTATCGTCAGTAGATTAAGCCCTCCTTAGTTCAGGATTAGACAATATGGCTGAGTTTCATGTTGTCATGGCCATGCATGTTTATCTCGTTCCATGAGTGTTTCATTTGTGATTAGCTTCTTGGTCTGCGGTTTTCTTCCTAATGTGATTATATGGTTTGTGAGAGTTGGCCATTCAGTATCCCTCTACCTCTTGTCACTTCCCTACTTGAAATTCTCATAAGTGCTCTAATTGGTCTCCATTGCACATCGCCAACCATCTTAAGCGACTCTCCTTTATCGTTTCACCAATAAGAGGCACCCTTATCTTTGAACAAAGAACTTCATTCTTTATGTTATCTTTCCTAGTATTCCCACTCAAATGTTTAATATTCTCATTTCAGCTTCATTCATCTTGTGCTTATGTTGCTTCCTAACAACCCAACATTTTGTATCATAGAACATAGTTTTATAGCAACCCCATAGAATTTTCCTTCTTAGTAGGTATTCCACAATCACTCAATACTTCTGATGCACTTCTCCACTTTACCCACTCTGTTCTTTTCTATAAGCTACATCTTCCATATCCCTATCCTTATGGATTATTGATATTAAAAGAAAGTAATATATATGTATACACAAACACACCAAAAGCAGTCATTCTTTGACCTCTCTTGACTATCATGTTTTACTAACCCTCCATTCCTAGTTTTTATTTTATCAAACTTACACCATAAACTCATTTTTAGTCCTACTTAGTATAAAACTTCTAAAGTCTAAAAATTCCCTCCAAACTTCCAACTTAGCCTGAACTCCCATTTTAGTATCATCTACTAAAATGATATCATTTGCAAAAGGCATACAACAGTCAACATGGGACCTCATCCTGAATTGATCTTGTAATTTCACACATAGATAACCTTTCTTCATTTAGAAATGTTAAACAATTCAGACACAAAAACCATTACCTTGCATATCTGGTAGGCTGTCAGCTGCTGCTGGAGGCAAGGCATTCTAGTTTTCCCAAAACTGACTCCTATGCAAGGAATAATGATTGCCTAGACCATCTAGGTTTTTGTGCTATAGATTGAAGCTTGTTTTCAAGAATTTTTTTATCATGCCTCCTTCCTTATAATTAGCTCATATATGTTTGTTTATGCTTAAATTGAATTTCAAATGTTGCATCATGGACTTCAATTTCTCTTTCACCACGGAGGAAGGTAGGAATAATATCTTAGCATGATAAATGAATTAGTGAGAAAAAAATATTTTGTGAGGGAATACGTGAAGTCAGAAATAATTGTTTCTCTTTCTCCTTCAGATGAATGAAATCAGAAAAATGATTGGTCCTATTGCCGATAAGCTTCCAACTCTGTGTTCGGATGCATCAATATTGAGGTTTCTTAGAGCTCGAAACTGGAATACAAAGAAGGCAGTGAAGATGTTGAAAGAAACCTTGAAATGGAGGCTCGAGTACAAGCCAGAGAAGATCCAATGGGTATTCATGTGTTCTATAATTTTCTGTTTTGGTTTAAAGGGTACATTTATATATCATCCACTCTATCTTAAAAACTTATGCATCGTCTTGAAACACTAAAACAGATTATTATACATCCAAAAAAAATGCTATAAGATCCAACTGAGTTTTATAAATGTGTCACGAGGAGACTCTTCACTCCCTTATAGGAATAAGCATGCACAAATCTTGCAGAGCTGCTACTTGTCATAACAAAACTAGTAGGAGCAGTTCAGTAGGGTTGCCCCTTCCCTGTCCTTCCCTCCCTCTCATTTTTCATTCTGGTGTATAAGTAAATGGTTTTGGATGGTGTTTGGCATTGCATGTGGAGCGTTGGGGGGAGGTGGCTTGGGGACTAGCACTTAGGGATAGCAGCTTGGGTTTCCTGATGGGGCTTTCACAATTGAGCTCATGATGCTTCTATTGGGTGGATTTGGTGGACCGGTCATGGGGGTTTTGTGCAATTTGAATGTTGGCTGACTTTAGGGTGTGTGGATTTGGTGCGGCAATGCTTGGGCTGGAAATTGGGACCTGGTGGCTGTGGGGTATTGTTTGTGGCTTTTGATGACTGAATTCACAGGGGGGCTGTGCACACTGAATCTATCCTCAATGATGATGACAGTCTTTTTCCCTTTTTCCTGGATTGTTCTATTCACATTCAAGGTGGAATGTGGTGGTTTGATTGTTGTTGTGGTTGAGGTTTGGGGCTGAAAGGGTGACCAGGGTGGTGAGATCTGGGTAGCTTGGGGTGATTTCAGGTTTTTGGGCATGGGTTCAAATTGGTTTATATCATATCATTGTTGTTGGTGATGTTGTTGTCCTGGTTGGTAGTGTTGTAGAGAGATGAGTAGTGGATCAATGGTTGCTTTGATACCAAATTTGATGCAGGACAATAAATTTTAGAGGAGACTAACATTTGAAAAAATAAAGAATAAAACAAAGGGACAGAAGTTAGGAATCAACACCTAGGGTTTGCTTGAAATAGAAAAATAGAACCTAGAAATCAGTATCTAGGGCTGTTTGGAATTAGCACTAAGCATGATAGAAACCCAGGAATCAACACCTAAGCTTGCTTGGAATCAGCTGAATGGAAATGCAACTCCCAAATTGGACACCTTTTACTCCATGTCTCCATCCCCTACAGCTTTGCTCCTCTAAATGTTGATGAGTTATGACCTAAGAAGCACTAACACTCCAAAATCTCCATTTTGTTTATATTAAACATGTGTATGCATCTTACACACCAAGGACACTCCTACATGTGTGTCCTCATTGTGTTGGGAGAAAAAAAAATATCTAAAAAAATTTCTTTGATTTTAGATATGTTTTGTAAGATTATGATATTTATTTTCGAAATTTTAAAATAAACATAAAATATGCATATAAATAAACAAACTATACCCAAAAATATATTTATTAATGGTTGTCTCCACACAGTGTTGTGTCCTAATTTCTTAAGAATTGCCATATCCATGTCATGTTGTGTCTGTGTCAATATCACGTGTTCATGCTTCTTAGGTTATGACCACATCAAGGGGCAGATGGTATGATTTGGAATTGGACAAATTGCTGAAAGAATTGTTTTTATTTATTTATTTTGGGGGGGGGGGGGCGGGGGGGGGGGGTGTGGAGGGGGGTGATTTTGGCATGTATTTTAGTAAGAATTTGTAACTCCGTATTTTTTTTCTTCGTTTTTGTGCTTCATCCATTTTAGAGTTTGATTTTACCTAATATGTTGTGAGTGATTGAGCGATTCCACTTATGCACTAGTGTTACTCTCCCAGATGCACTTGCAAATTAGAATAGTATATAAGCTTTGTTGCCCATTATGTGCTTATTGGAGGTGGTATTATTAATGCTTTTAGGAGGATGTTGCTCATGAAGCTGAGACAGGAAAAATATACAGAGCTAATTACTTTGACAAGCTTGGGAGGACTGTTCTTGTTATGAGACCTGGTTGTCAGGTAGTATTAATAGCATGACAAGAATTCTCGGACATCTGTGTTAGTGTTATTGTTGTTTCTCATTTTGGCCTCTACAGTTGAATGTATCTTATTCTATTTGATTGCACCTTTTTCTTTTACCATGTCAGAATACAAACTCAACAAGTGGGCAGATCAGGTACCTGGTTTATTGTATGGAAAATGCCATACTAAGCCTGAACTCAGATCAGGAGCAGATGGTGTGGCTAATTGATTTTCAAGGGTGGAAACCATCAAGCATATCAATGAAGGTGACTCGGGAAACAGCTCATATCCTGCAGGATTTTTACCCCGAGAGACTGGGACTTGGAATTCTCTATAATCCACCAAAAGTATTTGAGTCTTTTTGGACGGTATGTCATGATGTACCTCCTTTTGTTTTATCATTTCATGTAAATATTTATTGCTTCTAAGCTGTCGGTCTTAGCTATATGTTTATATTGAAAGCTGAACATCTGGCTCTTTTCATCTATTTACCATGCAAAAAGGGAAAGTTCTAGACTCTTTATGTATTTATTATTTGGATGAGTTTGTTTTGTACTTCAAATTTTTTGCTTCGTAATGATTGTCAAGCTTAAGAGAAATCCCATACCATATCAGAAATAAAGCAATGGGTTAGTTTTCATGTATATGCACATACTCTAATTTTTTTTTCTTTTTAATATTTAAAATTTAAGAAACAATACTGAAATAAGTACCAGATTGTTAGAGGAAAGTCTTCTGATTTATAAGCTAAAAGATAATATGTGAGTATGGCATTAGCATGAGCATTTGTAGGAAGAATAGTTTTATTTATTCGGTGGAAAAGTGAAAAGATATTGTAGTTTGCAACTGGTTGGTGGACGATCTTATTTCTAGTAATGCAATAATGAAATCAGGAAAATAGCTTTCAAGTAGGGATGGCATGCTTTATTGTGGTTCTCAACTTTTTGGTCGGGAGGATTGTCAGGTTTGTTTATAACATTTTGTTTAACATTTGAAGAGGATAAGGATCAACCGGTTGAAATTTACATGGAATGGTCAGGAAAGAAGAGACTTTGAATCCAAGGTTTACTTGAGCTCTCAATGATAGAGAGTTGAGAATATGATTTCTTTGCTTAGCTGTGTTAGTAGCTTTTTCCCAAATTATTGCTAAGAGAAACTGTAAAGATGCTCCTTGTGTGCAAATTGGTGCATCATGGTAAAGTTTATCAAGGGGACAATGAACCTTTGTGCAAAACATTTAAAGCATTACAGACAGGCTATCAGATTTTTGCTGGTTTTGTTTATTTGAATATTTTAAAAAATTGTAGAAGTCAAGGATTTGTTGGTAATTTTTTATTTGATGACACAAGCTATTGTAGTGATCCACAGGTCTTTTTTCTAGTTGCATTTGATTGCTTATGGGTGGTTGTTAGAACTTAGAACCTATAAGCTTGAATTTAGTGAACTGGTGTTGTATGTGTAACTTCAGTGAGGAAACAGCTGAGATATTCTATTTCATTGGTTAGATGCTCATGAGTTGCAACTTTTGTCTTCTGTAATTAATTTGTACTTTGGTTGGAAAGGATTGTTTGGGAAATTTAAAGCATAGCTTGGTGTGTCACAACTTTCTCTTTCTAATGTGGATCAATAGGGGGGAGGAATATCTATTTCAATGCTGTTGAGCTTTATACTCTTGAGGTTAAAAAAAAATATGTTACGGAACTTGTGTGACTGGATGTGAGCTTATAGTGGTGTCCATGATTTTTATTATTATTTTTTCTTTTGGAATTCTAGACCATGAATTCCTTTTTACATTTTCAAATGAACTATTTGTATGCTTCTTGTATTTATAATGATTTAATAAATTTTTTACTTCTTCATTTCCTATGCTTAACTTGATTTCTAAAGAAAGCCATCATTTGGATTTCAATATCATCAACTTACTTTACTGCATGAAATTTAAAAAACTAATGAATTTTCCTTTGAAATAGATGGTAAAACCTTTTATTGAGCCCAAAACCTTCAAGAAAGTGAAGTTTGTCTACCCCAACCCTGAGAGCCTGAAGATAATGGAAGAGTTCTTCGACCTTGACAAGTTGGAATCAGCATTTGGTGGGCGAAACTCAGATGGCTTTAACTACCAAGCTTATGCTCAAAGAATGAGGGAAGACGACAAGAAAATTTCTGACTTGATTAACCCTGGTTCATCATTTCCTTCTTTATCATCTGTTTTGACCAAATCACTGCAATCAGACTCGTCGGTTTCTGATCATGGTTGTGAGGCCTCTGATGAAGTGGGTTCATCATCTGGTGATGAAGCAGCTTCTTCGAACTTGGAGGATGTTGATGAGAAAATACAAGGCCAGCCATCTAGCTGCAAAGATGTTGCAAATGATGATGCCTTGAAGCAGCCAATTAGTAATTAAAATTTGCAATTTTTTTTTCTATTAAATTCCAACTTATATGATTACTCCTAAATAGAATGGTAGCATGAATCCAAAATACAGTGATATTTTTTATTTTCTCAGTCCGAAAGCAAATACTGCAGTAACGATATTTCACTTTTAAAAAAAAAAAAAAATATTCTTGTACAGTTACAAGCGGCTGTGTAAGGCTAAGAATAATGATGTTTTATAATCCATATTCAATTTTTGAAGTGTATTCTAGCTTGCTCTATACTAATTTGATATGCAGGAAGTATTGATTAACATTGAGATAATTGCTAAACGGGTATAAACCATGAGGTCTTGCACAAAAATCTTACTTCATTGAATATTCCTTCATCCTGCCTTACAAAGATTATTGGGAGGAGGGGGGAAGAAAATTGGTCTCTTTAATGAAATTGTTAGGTTCTAAATATTTAGGAATAAATGTTTAGGTTATAATTTTATGTAAGTTGGCAAACCAAGAACAAAATATGTCTAGTTTAAATGTTAGACATTGCTCATGATGATTTAAGTCAAGATTCAAGAACAGTTAAGCTGCAGAAAGAAGAATTCAGAATTTGCAAGGCTCGACTGATCCAAAGATAGGCTCGACCGATTAAAGATCGTATTCTGCAGAATTTTATTTAGGCCCAAAGCCCACGAAAATGCTTAGGATTTGTGTCCAACACTACCTAGTATAAAAGGAAAACCCTAAGTACTAAAAGGAAAACCCTAAGTACGTTTCAGTAGTTCTTGGAAGTCTTGTGAGTTACTCTTGTGAGATTTATGAAGTTTCTATAGCCTTCTAACTCAACAAGCCTCTATCGAAAAGAAGATCCATATACAAGAATTGGTGGAGATAAGTTGTTGCATACAAGATCATACATAGCTAATAATTTAAAGCTTTGAATGAGATCTCAAAGTCACAAACGTGGGTGTTTGTGTTTAGCAAATTCAGATAGAAGAGTTCATGAATTCGAAACTGTGTGTGGTCACGTGAGTAAGTACTACAATAGATAGTTTTAAATTTACGGGAATATCTATTGTAAAACTTTCATTCTATCATAGTAAATTTGTTGTCTTGATGATAGTTTAGATCAAATCCTCCCCAGATTTTTTACCTTAAAACTGTTCATATTCATTAGTTTTCCTGAGTCATCATGTCGCTATCTTCTTTACTTTTCCACACTTAGTGAAATGATTGTATGTGTTTAACCTAGACCTAAGTAATAAACCTAAGTAACAACTTGATTAATTAATTAGGTTAAACAATCTAAGTATACAGGGGTCTAAACGAACTAACAAGTGGTATTAGAGCAGGTTAACTCTTGATTAGGTAGTTTTACCTTAAGTTGATCATTGACCCCTACTGTCATAGAACGTGGTCACTCACTAGTGATCCATCCCCACTTTGATGGGAATGACTATGCCTATTGGAAGGTGAGGATGAAGCCCTTGCTAAAATCTTTGGATGAGAAGGTGTGGATGCATGTGGAAACTAGTTAGGAAAGACCTGCCACTCCTATGGCTCAATGGACTGATGCTCAAAAGGAAGCAGCTAGCTTGAATAGAAAGGCTATGAATGCGATATTCAATGTTGTTTCTATAGAAGAATTCAAAAGGATTTCTAATGTGGAGATAGCCTATACTGCTTGGAATATCCTGCAAATTGTGCATGAAGACACCAAGGTAGTAAAAATTAATAAACTACAATAGTTGACTTCTAGGTTTAGGAGCATTAGAATGGCAGCTGATAAGACCTTTGATGAGTTCTATGCCAGATTGAATGACATAGTAAACTTTGCTTTTAATCTGGGTGAAGTATATGAGTAGCCTAAGATAGTCAGGAAAATCTGAAGATCTTTAATTGAAAACTTTAAACCTAAAGTCACTACCATAACTGAGAACAAGGATGTGGACTTCAGCCCTGTTGATGAATTTGTAGGATCCCCTCAATCTTATGAGTCTGACCTACCTAAGACTAACAAGTCAAAATTCATGGCCTTGAAATCTATAGATGATGTAGATGATTGTGAGTTTGATGATGAGATCACATCTATAGAGACTGCTTACCATGCCAAAAATTTTCGAAATTTTTTGAGAAACAATAATAGAAGGGCAAGAAATCAAAATAGTGCTAACCCTAAGAATGTGAAGAAGAATGAAACAACTAAAAAAAAACTTTTCTAAAAAATCCAAAGATAAAGTTGTTCAATCTTCTAACAATTTTTTAGGCCAACAATGTTTTGGTTGTCAAGGTTATGGATATATAAGGTTTGAATGTCACGCATACTGAAATCAAAGGGTAAAGCTATGACTGTTACTTTCAGTGATGATGAAGAATCTGGTCATGAGTTTGAAAGTGATCAAGAAGGAAACCTCATGACTTTCACTGCTACTACTGTAGTTGGTGAACCTTAAATTGTTGAGGAGAACCCTTCTAATGGGGAACTTTCTGAGAATGCTGACTTGCAAGAGACTTACAACAAGCTATACTAGATTGCAACAAAAGATGCAATGAATGTTGACCCAGGATTGAAAAAGATAGACACTCTTGAACATGAAAAGAAAAATCTTTTGGTCAAATTGTATGATGCTAATGAACTTATAACTGCTGTTAAGATTGAGAACATGTCCTTGATTGAAAAAATTAAATGTTTAGAATGTGAATTACTTGTTGCTAGAGAACAAATTGGTAGGACTTCTAGTTCTAAACTTGATAACATGCTGAGTGTTTAAAAATATGTATTTTATAAGACTAGGTTAGGCTATGTTGAGAGTGGTTTGTCTTCTGTGGTGACTCCCACCAAGTTTGTTTCTCCTGTGTATATGCATAAACTTGAAGTTAGGATTCATAAGGAAGAGGTCCTTATTACTAGGAAAATTAGGGTAGATCTAAGTGACACCAAACTCAAGAAATCTACTCATCCTGTAGGAAAGAAATAGCACAGGCCTCAATAGTTTTGTCACTTTTGTGGTAGAGCTGGGCATACTTGCCCAAACTGTTTGAAGTTGCAAGCTAGCAAGCAAGCAACTAAACCAAAAGTGTCTATGCCAAAAGCACAAGATCTCATGACACTTATTCATGAATTGGTAAAAGCTCTTGACCTCTATGCCAATACTGGAGTAGATCAACAATCTCATTTGTGTAAAAACTCCAACTTCAAGTCTGCATCTAAGAAAGTGTGGATGCAAAAGACTCAATGTAAATGAGTCTATTTGACATGGTCCTCATGCTTAAACTCTTGATCCTTTGGACAAAATATTTTTGCTTAGGATTTTATTTTCTGCATTTCATTCATGCAATTTCATTCTAAGGTTGTTTAGGATGCCTTTAAGTTGTTTTATATATATATATATATATATATATATATATATATATATAATTTAAAAAATTGAAAATTCAAAAAAAAAAATTAAAATTGTATTGCACACCAAGTGTGTAATTAAGGTTGACCAATGAAATTTACATTTCATGTTTGTGTACCTTACTTAGCTTTGATGAGCTACTTTTTGCACTTTGGTAGTTTGTGCTATATAGTGCTTAATTGAATGAGTTGTTTATAGACTTTGAACAAACGATCTTGATTTTGATGTCACATATTTTGATCGTAAGAACTAGAAAATCCTAAGAGAAATGCATAAATAATCATCTTGTCACTGTTACTCACCAATCACGAATACCAGTGTGCAAATCATAAAAGCCGTACTCAATAGGGTGTAGCACTTGCACAACAAGATAAAACGAGGTGTTATTAAAAAAATATGTGTAACAAGGGTATTTCTTTTCCATCTTTAATATACCCATGTATGATTTCTTTGATTGTGCTCAAGAGGAAGAAAAAAAAAAAAGGAAATCAAAAGAAAAGAAAAGGCCAAAAGAATCAAAATTCTTTTACATGATTGTAAGCGTGTTTTCTAGGAGATGTGAGAGTTATATGATGTAACTCTTTAGGTGATAGTCACTTTCAAACTTATGTGATTGATGATGTAAAAAAATTGTTCATTTGCTATCTACATATCACATTTTCCACACTATGTACGCGTACTAGTTGCACACACTACATGCAAATCAATGCTAAATTTTGTACATATGATTGTGTGTTGACTAATCTGGCCATCTCTGATTACTCATAAAGTGATGTATAATAATTTTTCTTTGGTTTGAGTTGAATTTGAAGAAAAGAGTTTTAAAAGTTATTGAATCAATTGAGTTTTGCCTCTTTTGTGAGAAAAGTTTGAAAATTTCAGAGAAAAATGCTTTTGAAAATTTCTAGAAGCGCTCATGTGCATTAATATCATAAAAACTGGTTTTCAACTATTTTCTGCAAAATTTCTAGGTTTTTAAAATCTCAAAAAAATTTCATTGGTTTGATCAATCAAAGATGATCCTCAACTGATAAAAAAATGTTCAGTTTTTAGGCCAAAATTCTCTATCTCTCTCGATTCCTATTCGATTATTCTCCAATTAGTTGAAAATTTTTAAAACACCCTTTCAATTGCTACTCAATTCCTCTTGACCGATCAAAATTCGAAAATTTTGAATTTTTAAGGGTTTGACAGATAAGTTTTTGTCTTATTCTCTTCTTTTCTTCGATTCCTTTCAATCCCATCTTAGGAAAAAAAAATTGTCTTTTTTGAGTTAAAACTTCAAGGGTTTTCTTCTATATATTGGGTATGACTCTTTTCCCCTATTCTTTTTGATGAAATTACACACATTTCATGCATAAATCTTTCAAATTTTTGAAATTTTCAAGCTTGAGAAATTTTGGATTTTTGAGTGTTTTTTTTAATAAATGATCATTGGGTTTTTGTCTATGCATGATATATACATGATTCCTTTGCTTTAAGTTGAAAATTTTCATGGATTGTGAAAAGTTTTGAAATTAGGGTTCATATGTTCTTGAGAAATTTGGGGATTTTGTTCAATTGAGTAAAATTGGGTAAAATTGACCATTGCTATTGATTAATTGTTTGATTATAACATTTTTTTTAATTTGTTGTCATAATCAATTTGTCAATTTGTGTGTTTTTGAAAAATTAGGGTTTCGTTCTTTATAAATTGGGGATTTTTCACAAAACTTGATTTTCTGGATTAATTTTTCAAAATTGTGAAAATTTGAATACCTCAATGAATTTGTTCATGCATCATTTGAGTTTGTGTTTCACGCATCATGTAGATTTAAAAGATTGCATATATATCTTGTTCATCTCTCTTTCTAATGTGGTCTGCCCTTAGTTTTGTGTTTGTGTTTTGTTTTCCCCTCTCTTTAGATTTTAGAAATGGCCCAAAAGAGTTGTAGGGTCCACTTCTACCTCTAATGAGTGTTTTGATTGAATTAGGTTTTGTACTCTCCAAAATGCTCAAAATTTTGGGACGTTGGTGAAGTATAGGTCTATCTAGGGTGAAAGGCAGATTAACCTAGACATGTTAGACTCTTCTGTCAAACATAATCTAGAGTCTAGAAACTGGTTACCTTTGTGTTCCGATCTTATGCCCCCTCCTACTGCCTTGATTAGAGAAGTCTACTCAAATCTCTCTACCCATTCTACTTCATCTAGTGGTCACTATTTGACTACTTGGATTTAAGGTGAAGAATTTTAGATTACTAAATAGATAGTATCTGAAGCTTTTTCAATGCCTCTTGTTCAAAGACCTACTTACCCATACATTGAGTCTCCTTCCTTGGATGATGTCATGTCTCTTCTCTGTGGAAGAGCTGTCAGCCTGTCACTTGGGGATCTGAGCCTAGATTCCATTCTTGTGAGTTAGTTGAGGTTAACTATTTGTTGTTTAGGATAGCATATCATAACATCTTTTCTATTTCTCATGTGCATACCATTCCTATAGATAGGTGTATCTTTTTGTACACTCTCATCATTGGTGGTTCCATTTGCTTTCCATCTCTCTTTATTCAAACCATTGTCAAGGTACATAGGAACAAATCTAGGAAACAACGCTATTCTTTCTAGTCTTTATCCAAAGGATCTTAGACTACTTAGAGTTAAAGCATGTTCCTTCCCTAGAGTTGGTTCATCTCACTACACCTAGGAGCTACCTTTCTCAAACATTGTTTTGCACAGAATAAGACTATTGAACCAAATGTTGGTACAACAAACAGACCGAGAGTAAAGTCTACAACTGAGGATGTTCCTACTGAGGAACCTGTTGACCCCACAGCTGTTGTTCCTAAAGATGATGATGAGAATGATGCTAATTTGGATGCTGATGTTGCTGGTCCTTCTAGCACCCCTCTTTCTCTCTGTGAAATGATGGAGACATTTATGATGACTCAAGTAGCTCATGGACAATTATTAGATGATCTTAAGAGCTGCTTTTGTTGAGTATAGGAGATCTTTTCCACCTCCTCCACTCTCGGATTCTTGATGGTTGCCTATGGCAATGCGTAACAAAAAGGGGGAGTAGATGTGTGAGCTCTTGTACTTAGGGGGAAAGAAGATTTTGTATTTAGGGGGAGTTGTTTATTTTGTTTTTTTGGTTATGTACTTGTTTCACAAACTAGGATTATTCTCTTGGATATCTTGTGTTTAATTTGCTTTGTGAAATCAAGTTTAAATTATTTTTCATACTATATTTTCCACACATGCGTTTATGGTTTGTTTTTAATGTTTCAGGAATTTATAGGTTAATTCTTTCATCGTGCTGCTACCTATTCTTGCAACTTATAGATAGTAGATTTTGATTGAATTGTAGTAGGACAATAACATGTATTGAGTTAGTTCTTGAATTGAGCAATTCATGTCTATGTATGTTTTATCATGGATTGCCAAAGGGGGAGATTGTTAGGTTCTAAATATTCAAGAATAAATGTTTAGGTTCTAATTTTATGTAAATTGGCAAATCGAGAACAAAAACATGTCTAGTTTAAGTGTGTTCATGATGATTCAAGTCAAGATTCAAGAACAATCAAGTTGTAGGAAGAAGAATTCAAAATCTGCAAGGCTTAGCCAATCAAAGATCGTATTCCATAGAAGTTTATTCAGGCCCAAAGCTTGCAAAAACGTTTAGGGTTTGTGTCTAACACTACCTAGTATAAAAGGAAAACCCTAAATACGTGTCAATAATTCTTGAAAGTTTTGTGAGTTACTCCTATGAGATTTGTGAGGTTTCTATAGAATTTTAACTCAACAAGCCTCTACCAGAAAGAAGATCCATATAAAAGAACTGGTGGAGATAAGTTGCTGCTTACAAGGCCATACATAGCAGATGATTTAAAGTTTTGAGTGGGATCTCAAAGTTACAAATGTGGATGTTTGTGTTCAGCAAATTCAGATAGAAAAGTCCGTGGATTTAGAGCTGCATGTGGTCACGTGAGTAAGAACTACAAGAGATAGCTTTAGAGAAGGGAAAAATCTATTGTAAAACTTGCATTTTATCATAGTGAATTTGTTGCCTTGAGGATAATTTAGGTTAAATCCTCCCCGAGATTTTTACCTTAAAGCTGTTGGTTTTATTAGTTTTCCTGTGTCATCATATCACTATCTTCTTTACTTTTTCGCATTTAGTGATATGATTGTATGTATTTAACCTAGATCTGAATAATAAAACTAAGTAACAACTTAGTTAATTTATTAGGTTAAACAATCTAAGTATACATGGGTCTATATGAACTAACAGAAATAGAATATAACATAGTGATGCTTAAATCCTCTTTGTTGAGAATGTTGATGGTGGGTATAAGAAGCAGTTCTTCAAATTGAATGAGCTTAGATTGTAAAATTCATTAAGGAATCTATTGCACATTATTATACACAGTGTCCATGACCTTAGCTTATGATCTAGGGCTGTGAGAGCTATTTTGTGCCATAGCATAACTGCGTTTTGAATTGTGATGATTATATATGCTGCTGGCTATAAGAGCCTAGCTTAAGTCTATGGATATTAGATTTTCATAATAAATTCTATTGCCTTCGCCATCGTTAACATTACTCGTATGCTTACCCCCTTTTTTTTCAAGCAAAACCTACTACCTTATTTTTATGTCTATGTCTAAGAAGCAAATCATTAGCAACTTCAAATATATATGTTGATGAATATATGCAGGGTCGGCTTAACAAATTTGGGGCCTTGGGCAAAAAATTTAGGCGAGGCTTTTTTTAATTAAATCAAAATATACATTATGATAGAATAACAAAGGGAAAAAAAATAGTGATATATTGATTTTAGAGTTTATAAATTGATGTGTCAAAAATCACTAAAATATCGAAATAAATTTATTTCTTTGGTTTTTATTCTTCACCATGTATGGCAAGTTAATATTGTAACTGATTAGTTATATTCACTTCATAAATATGAAATTTCAATGTATTTATTATATTGACATAAAGGGCTTACAAATACACGAGTATCTTTTTTTATTACAAAAGCTCGTGACTTGACAATTAAAACTTAAGAATTTTTCTTTCTTTTTCTTTAGGATAATTTGATAATTACAATTTAAGATATTTTTTATTTTTTATTCACCTGTTATTTTCATGTAAATTTTGATTAAGGACTTAACATTATTAATAGAAAGGGCCTCCCATTGTGAAAACGTAGATGCTTAGTAGACATGAGGAGGAATCTATCCAGTGCCAAAACTCCAACCTTGAGATCCAAACATTTTGGTACAACGTAGCTTAGATTCGAACTTGTTCAAGCCAGATCTGGACTGATCCACCCTAAAATGGTTTTTGAGGGTAGCATGACTGTCACCCACACGGGGGATATAGCCCTACAACGCCGACTTGAGATCCAATCCAAATAGGGATTTTGAGAGCAGCATGATTGTCACCGACATGGGAGACATAGCCCTACAAAGTCAACTTGACATCTACATAGGGGACAAGGAAAAACCCCATAAGAGAGGTAGAAAAACCTTCATATATGGTGGAAAGAGGCTCATGTCTAGCAAATAGATGCTGCATCGAGAGTTGTTTTTTTTTTTTTTTTTTTTTTTTTTTTTTTTTTTTTTTTTTTTTTTTTTTTTAATTCAATAGTTACAATGGGGGAAGGAAGGGTTTAATTTTAGATATCTTGAAAACACTAAAATGTATCGATCAATTGAATTACAAAGCTCTTAATACATATGTGAGAGACCTTGAAAAAAGTACCCCTCAAAAAAGAGATTTGGGTACCTTTTAGAGCACTTCTCTTTTTGAGTAAGTGGTGTGCAGTCGCCACTTATTTTTTTATGCAAAAAAATATGAAAAACTAAATATATTCAAATACATGGCTGAATTGTTCTCTTCATTGATTGAATGAAAAATTACATATCTTGAAAAACTTGAAAATTACATAGCTTTGGGTCCTAGTTACAATCTACCAAAAATACATGGCTTATTGTCCTAGTTACATTCTACCTAAAATAAAAAGTAAAGACAATGCTAGATCTACTTAACCAACGACCTAAATTCGAAGGCTATGTTACGGAATGGGAATGTATTAGGCACCCATTCTGCCTAAATAGAGTTTGGTCTTCTAAACTCTTGTGACCTATGTACCTTTTTATGCATGTCATGAATGATATGTTGAATATGTGAAACAAAAATTAAATCACACAAATTTATTTATGAATGAAGACTCTTCTTTTGAAAATAATTAGATCTGTTTTGATTGGTAAAAAAATTTGATTTTGATTTGTCAAAATGCCAGATCTATTTTGTAGTATTTAGAAAAAGTGGTTTTTGGAGATAAAAATCCAAATCTGTGTTTTATACTTTTATTGCATAAAATAAAGTCTTTTGGTTTAAAAAATATTAGATCTTTTTATGATAATGATAAAAATAAATAAATAAATAAATAAAAGATAAAAGAGAGAGAGAGAGAGAGAGAGAGAGAGAGAGAGAGTTTTTTGGTTTGTAAAAGATCAAATTTGTTTTGTGATAATGATTTTTTTTAAAAAAAGGTTTTTTTGATAAGAGAAAAATCAAATCTGTTTTTTATATGTTAAAAAAATATATGGAAAAGATGGTTTAAGAAGAGAGTTCCACTCATAATTTAAATTTATGCAACATGAATTATTTAGAATAGACACAAACACAATTGTGTTTTATCTTTTTCCTTATTCAAAAAATTTGCATGTTTTAAAAAAATTTAGATCTGTATCTAACGAAGATACAAATCAGTTTTGATTAAAGAAAATTCAAATTTACATTTAAGGAAGATGTAGATCTATTTTATCTTGAAGAAAATTTTAGATCTGCATCTAGGGAAGATACAAATCTGTTTTATTTTGAAGAAAAAAAGAGTCAACTACATGCAGATCTTTAAAACTAAGAAACAGATTATATCAACAATAAAAGAATCAAAAACATATTTTCATAAGCTAAATTAACAAGGTAACATATGAATATCTAAAGAAATTAAACATGCATCATCATGATAAGGAAAAACATAAATAAATAAAAAGAGGGTTAGAAAACAACCTCTTGCATGAGCACACTTTGTTCTTAAGAGGATGTTTTAGGGTTTAAAGATATTTGTTCAATTCTCTTTGAAACCTAACAACCCTAATTTAAGCAGCAACACTAAGAGAGAGGATCAAAAAATATAAGCAATTTGAGAGCCTAAAACGTATGCCTCTCAGACGTAAAAAAAAAGGGTGTTGAATTATGAGGTTCAGTCTCTATTTATAGAGGTCAAAGGATTTTAAAAAATAGGCACGAGCAATTAGGGTGTGAATCCAGACACATCCTTTTGTGAAAAGATTGAAAAGAGTGTGCCTTATCGTCACCCAAAGGCCGTTGGGCCAAAGCCTAAATTATGGAAATTTGGCCCTTTTAGATGGCACTCCAAAAGTGCCAAATTGGCCTTTTGGCACCGAACACTCTTTCATGTTCGGGTGCCGTTTGGACTCCTTTTCTAGGGTTTTTTGACCGGTCCTTGTACCTAGATGTGTTTTCATCCTCCATCTATGATTTTTCATCTCTTTTCTGGACAATTCCGGCTATTTAAGACAATTATCTTGTAGATAAATATCCTAAAATAAATTTTGATAAAGTTCAAATTATCCACAATTTTATTCTTATCCAATCACTCCTTTAATTCTTATGCATGCATCCTTATTTTAAATACTAATTTTTAACCAATCACAAAATTATTTAATTGATTTTAATTGCTTAACCAATCAGAATTAATTTAAATCGGTCATGCGTGGTCGACCTTATCTAGACACAATGCATGTTAACCATGCAAACTTGATCATGCGATATCTTTCGATACGATGGTTTGATTTGGAAACTATAAACACTGTTACGACCATTAGAATCTCAAGATCATTTTAATGATATGCAATAAATGAATTAATGCATGTAATGCAAAGACAAGTTGATGCATGTAATGCAAGAACAAGTTAATGCATGTAATGCAAGAACAAGTTGATGAATGTAATGCAATCATGAATTTTTAAGGTACATGGATGGTCATTCAAGTTATTCCCCTTGATTAAATCATGGGTGTAAAATTGAGTGTCTACAGAATGCCCCTTATTGATAGAGCTTGAAAAACGAATGTCAATGTAAAACAGAGACACTGATTTTAGCAACTATGATTTAATTGAGGTTGGATTTTCAAAGATTACCTAGCCCTCGAACCTAAAACTCTGGATCATAGAACTAGCCTTATCTTTTGACAAAAAATGAAAATACCGAACTTAGCTGGTAGTTGATGATTGTGGAAATAATTCTTGACAAATGGGGTGGCCAAGAAATTTTTAATTATGATCTTGAAAATGGAGTTGTCTGGGATGATGATCAAAGGTCCTCTTCTACTTTAATCTGGAGTTTTCTGGGATGATGATCAAAGGTTGTCTTCTACTTTGATCTAGAATTGTTGAAATGACGATCAAAGGTATTCTTCTACTTTGATCTAGATTTTGTGGAATGATGATCAAAGGTCTTCTTCCACTTTGATCCAGAATTATAGGAATGATGATCAAAGGTCTTCTTCTAATTTGATCTGGATTTGTTGGAATGACGATCAAAGGTCTTCTTCTACTTTGATCTGGAATTGCTAGAATGTCGATCAAAGGTCTTCTTCTACTTTGATCTGGAGTTGCTGGAATGACAATCAAAGGTCCTCTTCTACTTTGATTTGGAGTTGTTGGAATGACGATCAAATGTCTTCTTCTACTTTAATTAGAATTGTAATGTCGATCAAAGGTCTTTTTCTACTTCGATTCGAAATTGTTGGAATGAGGATCAAAGGTCTTCTTCTAATTTGATCTGGATTTGTTGGAATGATGATCAAAGGTCTTCTTCTACTTTGATTTGGAATTGCTGGAATGTCGATCAAAGGTCTTCTTTTACTTTGATCTGGAGTTGCTGGAATGACGATCAAAGGTCCTCTTCTACTTTTATTTGGAGTTGTTGGAATGACGATCAAAGGTCTTCTTCTGCTTTAATTTGGATTTGTTAGAATGACAATCAAAGGTCCTCTTCTACTTTGATATGGAGTTGCTAGAATGACAATCAAAGGTCCTTTTCTACTTTGATTTGGAATTGTTGGAATGACAATCAAAGGTCTCTTCCTACTTTGATATGGAGTTGCTGGAATGACGATCAAAGGTCCTTTTCTACTTTGATTTGGAATTGTTGGAATGACAATCAAAGGTCTCTTTCTACTTTAATCAGGAATTGTAATGTCGATCAAAGGTCTTCTTCTACTTCGATCTGGATTTGGTGGAATGATGATAAAAGGTCTTCTTCTACTCTGATCTAGATTTGTTGGAATGTCGATCAAATGTCTTCTTCTACTTTGATCTACTTTGATCTGGAGTTGTAATGTCAATCAAAGGTCTTCTTCTACTCTGATCTAGATTTGTTGGAATGTCGATCAAATGTCTTCTTCTACTTTGATCTACTTTGATCTGGAGTTGTAATGTCAATCAAAGGTCCTCTTCTACTTTGATCTTAATCTGGAATTGTTGCATCGATCAAAGGTCCTCTTCTACTTCGATCTGGAATTGAAATGTTGATCAAAGGTCTTCTTATACATTGATCTAGAATTGAAATGTCAATCAAAGGTCTTATTCTACTTTGACCTCAATCTGGAATTATTGCTTGCAAAAGTCAAAATTTAGAATTAGACTTTAACTGATAGGTGCTTCGTGGTCCCACTGTTTCTAAGATGTGTGATTTTCATTTGCTCCTTCTTGAATTGAACTTTATCAAGAAAAGTTTAATTGATAAAAGATTTTTCTTTTGAGAAACATTTGATTTTTGAAACTTGGAAGTTCTGAAATTTTTATTTCAAATTTTGAGACTTTGGAACCTGGAAACTTTTTCTTGAAATCTAGAACTTAAAATTTGAAATTTTAAGCCTTAAAATTTTGAAAATTAAGGCTTGGAATTTTGATCATGAAATCTGAGGCTTAATTTTTTTTTGCAAACTAAAGATTTGAGTTTAAAATTTGGGCATTGAGAATGTGAAATTGAAATTTTGGGAATGAAAATTTTGAATTGAAAATTTGGATTTTTAAAAGATATTTGAAAAATATTTTTTTTATGGGTTGACTGAGTTGACTCAGCTTTGGCTAAGTTTAAGTGTGTGGGGGCCAAAATTCCCCCCCCCCCCCCCACTTCCTTGTCTCTCTCTTTTCCTTTTTGCTTCATCTTCCATTAACTTTTCTTCCTCCATTGGCACTATTCACCTTCCTTTTTTCCCTTGATTGTTCTTCTTCATCTCACCATTTCTTCTCACAAAAAAACACTTTTCTAAGCTTCTCCACCTTCCCTCATCCATCTTATTCAATATTTCTTTAGATCTTTGTGTTTTGAGCATTTTCATCGCACACTCATTTTTGGTTCCAAAACCCATTTTCTTTGCATCAAAATGGCTTCCTCCTCCAAGGGATCTTCTTTTCTTACTTCTCATGGTAAGAAATATGATCCAACATTTGATTGGCATGATGATAATGAACTTCTTCAAGACCCTAGGACCCATGCCCCATATTGTCATGTAGACACCAAGGTGAGTTTTTCTTTAGTTTCTTTGCTTAGAAAAATGTTATTTCATGTTTCATTGAAAGTTTCATGGTGAGATATTGTCGTTTGGTTATTTTGAAATTTTGGGGCATTGTGTGATTGATTCATATTTGAAAATGTTGGCTTTGGAGCATTCTTGAAGTGTTGTTTTTTGTTCATGGTGCAATTTGGACAATGTTGGTGGCTTATGGAATTTTGACAATGTAGGTAAATTGTGATGTTGTTGGATAAATTTTGGTTTGGATTTTGGGTGTATTGCATTGTGAAAAATTGTGTTAGGCTTATATGAATGTGTTCATGGTGTATGTGGGAAAAGATTATTGGCATATGTAAACTTTGTTTTATGGACATGGAAAAATTTTGTGGGTATGTGCATGGACATATTGGTGGAGATGGGCAAATTTTGACTTAAGAAAAATTTTGTTGGATATGTGAGTTGATTCTTGGAGAATTTGTGTGGTTATGATTTTGGCTATGCAAGAATTTATTTGTGCATGTACTTTGGGAATTTTTATCTTTTGCATGGCTATGGAAAATTTTGGTAGTTGTATATAGATATGTAAAAAATTTTTATTGTGGTTTAATTTTGGCAGGGCATTGATTTTTTGTGGTGGTGGGGCATTGGTTGTGAGATTTTTTTTTTTTTTTTTTTGGGAAAATGTGGGATTTGGTTATGGAAATTGATGAGCTGAAATTTTGTGTTGCAGAGTCTCAAGAGTCAAGGCAATCTCCAAATGTTGAAAAGTGCATGGGCAGCATTGTCTCATAGCATTAAAACATAATCAATGAAGTAGGCTTCGATACTTTCTTCAAAGCTTTGTTAAATCATGAGACACATGAGTACAAAGATCTCCAGTTACTTCTTGACTTGGCAGAGCGCTTCTGAGACACTACTTGTACCTTCCATTTTCTAGGCATTGGGGAGGTAATGTTGACACCTTATGACTTCTCTGTTATCACTGGTCTGAGGTTGGGTGGTAAAAGAATTCTTGTCAATGATTCCTTTACTTCAACTGAGCCTAAGAAACTTCTAGGTGTAGTGCCTTCTAAATGAGGAGTAACAATATCCCCTTGTCTTGGCTATGTGAGAATATTCCCCAATGTGAGATTGTGGCAAAGGGTGCCCGCATGTTCATGCTTCTTTTTATTGGGACCTTTCTTTGTTCGGATTTAGGTAGTACTGTGAATCTGCGCTACTTGTGGAGCTTGATAAAAATTGAACAAATTCAGAATTATGACTGGGGCGGCATGGCCTATGCTACTTTAACGCATTTCATGACCCAACTCTCCAGGTGAAGCCTTTCAAGCTTGGGTGGGGCTTTATTTGTATGGCAGGTGAGGTTTGGTATTTATTTTGGCTATGTGTTGGTTGTGGAAAATTATTTTGGCTATATTGTAACGGTGTTGTGAATTCTTTAGGTCTGGATGTTTGAGTATTTTGGAGTTAGTCCTGAAATTCGGGAGGAAGTTGCTAGCATTTTTCCTAGATTTCTCTGTTGGTTGCCTAAACATCGTTTGTCTATACCCTCCAAGCTTTCTTTGGAGATTTGGCACTTGGTGATTGACAATCTAACAATTGATGACGTGAGTTCTTTCTTCCTTCTCCTTTTTAAATCTTTGGCACTTAGTTATGGTTCAATCTCTTCTTTTTCTAAGTTATTTTTTGTGATTTTTCAGATGAACTTAAATCCTTAGGCTGGATGTGAGGGGTATGCTAAGTGTGAGCGGGCTCTAGAACTAAATGGCTGCCAAGTATTGTTTGAATATGGGCATTGAAAGTATTGGTATCTTGGTGATTGGGTGTTGCCCCAAGTTGAACATGTGTATCCTCCTACCATAATTCCAACTTCTCCTTGTCACACTATTTGGTTGGCTGACTTTCTGGCTGATGAAGAGATTGCTTGGGCCCGTGATGGCTATATTGTTGCAGGAGTAGAAGGAAATTATTCTGAATTTGTCCAGGATCATCTACAAGGTTGCTTAGTTGGTATAACAATATTTTTCTTTCCTTCTAAGATTAAAATTTTGATCTTGTAAATTCCTTTTCATATTTCTGCTTGGTAATAACACTTGCGATTTTCAGCCTCCATCTTCTGAAAGAGAGGAAGGGGGAGAGGAAGAGGAAGAGATTCCCTTTCCTCACCATGCTATTAGCTCTTCTAGTTCTTTCACAAAGACTTATCCTCATTTTCCAGTATGGCAGTATGATGTGATGATTCCTGATGGAAAGTATAGTTCTATGCCTTTGACTAGGCCAGAGCATGTACTAAATGTTCCTTGGCCCGATCCTGTATGTTCTTGAATGTTCAGTTCTCTATCCTTATTTTCTTCTTAACTGGATGAATGGCTCTTAATCTGGTAGAGTTGCTTTAGGTTGATGTGGATATTGTGGAAGAAAGCATGCAGAGGATTAGAGGCTTGCAGTCATTGGCTCGCACTCAGTCCTCCTAATATGTGCTCAATGATTCGAATTGGGTATGCCATGTTGCTTTTTGAGTATCTCTTGCTTGAACTGTGCTTGATGGTGAAATTAACACTTGATTCTGTGGAATTTTCAGGCATATAGAATGGAAACTACTGATGTTGCTAGAAGAACTATAGAGGAAAGTGTTAGGACATATGTGTTTTACTTGTTAAGGACATATGTCATTCATTTATGTAAATTGGCTAATTCTTTGACAAAACGCACTCTACTTATAATTGGGTAGTTCTAGGTGTTTTTAATACTTCAAGAAATAAGGTTTCAAGATCAAGTGTTGAAGTCATCAAATCTATCTAAGAAAAACAAGCTGATTGTGCAAATTCATTAAAGCTCAACACTTGCTCGATAGCTCCTTGACACCTGCTATCTATCGAGATTTATAAAATCAGATTTTCTGATTTAATTTCTTGGGATCCGTGAATATGGTTTTGGGCTTTCTTTTCTCCTAACCCTAAACATATAAAAGGATTCTTTTTAGGGCCGTCAAAGGGTTCACAAGTTGTAAGCATTGAGCAAACTCTATTCAAGCAAATTGTGACCAGAAACAAAGTTTTCACCATAGTTCATCTCTTCTGATGAAGTTGCTGTGTATTTGCACTAAAGGGTTTTATGACCAAGCATGTTCTTAATCTTCATTGTGTCGGATGAATTGAATAACTTTGTAGCCAACCTCTCCTTCAAGTTTGTGTTTAAAATCACGTACTGAGATCCGCACAATTGGTTAGTCACGTACTTGGGAGTCGTGCATCAAAGGTGGGAACTGTCACTGCAGAACAAGTCCAATTGGGTATTGGGGTAAAGGTTCAACTGTAGGTTGATAAGGTACTTGGGATTCCTTTACTTGTAACCGCTTGTTGTAATAATAGTGGAGTTTCGGGAGTGGTGACCTGAAAATCACCCGGTGGGGTTTTTGCCGTGAGGTTTTTCCCTATTCGTAAACAAATCACTGTGTCATTTAATTTTTGCTGCATATTTAGTTATTTGGTGATTTGTTTGTGCTACCACGCGTTTGCATGATAAATTGATTAATTAATAACTTGGCTAATTAATTAATTAATTTCTATCATAAAGGGTCAATTCAGTTTGTGACCCATCAGAAAGGATTAGGAGCCTCGAACTTGAAAATCATCAGTACGATCCTCACTTTTTTGCAAGTCAAGAAAGAAATACTAAAGGTGGCTCCTCTAGAGGTGGATCAAGGAGATCCTCAAGTAGACGGACTCGAAGATCTAATGATGTATGACTTGTATTTTTATTTTTCTTACAAAACAAAAGGAAGTATTCCTTAGACAATCTTGTATTATTTTCCATGTTTAGTTCTTTGTCCTTGGCATCACCTTGGATTATGTAGAAACTTTAACTAAGACAAGTGTAGAATTCACCTAATGAGATCTTGTAGTACTAATTTAAACTTATCTTGCTTGACTCTGTTGGAATCTGCACTTACTTGAATGAGGTGGAGCCGAATGCATGATTTTTGGGAAATCTTGGTGATGATGATTTTTCTAGAAAAATGAAAATGGTTTTTTTTTTTTTTTTTAATTCTTTGAAAATGAAGGAGGCAAGGGCGAATGCCCCTAGTTTGGAATATAAATCCATGAGTCTTAAAAAAAACTTGATTTGATCAATTTTGAAAACTATGATGCAAGTGATGATTTTTGAAAACAAGTGAGTTAGACATGTTAGAATGTCCCAATCTGGAAAAAAAAAAATTTTGAGTGTCAAACGGTCTTTAAAAAATTACATGAGAACGTAAAACTGCATGGAATTGCATGAGTGTAGGACTGAGGGGCTGCATGCCATTTGGCACATGAAGAGTCTTGAAGTGCATTAAGCCACACCATGACACTCACGCCATGGTGGGCTGACTCCTCATGGTCTCCCAATGTGCATTTTGCGTTTTTGCATTTTTTGAAAAACATTTACTTTTTTTGTGATCATTATACACTCTCTTAGTTAGCTACAAACTCTCTGAAACCTATTTCAAACCTAATTAGGACTTGATGCAGCTTATTTAAATGAATTCTCCTGTGACAAATCTCTGCATAAAGGTTAGTAAAACACAATAATCACAAGCAAAAATCATCCATGGCTAGCAATCATAACTTTTCTCATTCAAGAATTCATGATATCAACAAATGGGTTCGTAGCTTTGACTTCAGTACCAAAACCAATTTTATAGCCTTTAAACTAGAGGGTGTCAAGACTATAAGGAATGTGAAGATCAAGTGGGACTTCCTTCGTGCTGCTATGAAATTCTGGGATCCCAAAGATCATATGTTCCAATTTAACACCGTTGAACTCTGTCCGACAATTGAAGAATTTTCTGCTATCTTAGGCTATGATCCAAGCAAAAAATCTGTAGTGGTTTCTTGTGATCCTAGGCATAAGGAATCTTTGTCTAATGCTCTTGGTCTTCCCACTTCCATTACTAATAGTATGATTCAAGGTCATACAATGAATCTCCGTGCCATTATCTCTCGGCTGATTGACAAACGCACCTATGGAGTGACCGACAATATGCAGAAAAACTTCAGTTTGGCTTTATGCTTTGTGGGAGAACTTTTGCTTTGCTCGAGAAGGCACGGTTTTGTGGATGCTCAAGCTGTAAGTGTTATGAATCAAATTAAGGATGGTGATAACCTTGTTCCTTTAGTATTGGCAAAAACTATTCTAGGACTGGATGATGTATTTCATGGTGGAGAATCTTAAAACTTTTAAGGGAGTTCTTTGACTTTGCAGATATGGCTGATGGAGCAATTGGACATGATTGCCAAGCCTACAACCAGTAATTATAGGCCTAGCAGTTTTCTTAGCAGGGCTGTAGTCAAAACTAAGTGCCAAACTGAGAGTGACTGGGTGAAATTCTTAGACAAGAAATCCAATACCTCAATTCAATGGGACTGTTATTGGTGGAAGTGCCCACCCCCTCTACTAAGGTCTCCAGGATCAGATCATATCTTCCTTGTTGGATTTCAGAGAGTAACTTTCTACAAGGGAGATAGACTCTTGAGGCAATTCAAATATGAGTAAGGAATTCCTAGTGGCAAAAGAAGAAGACCTTTCTCCTATGGACACAAATCCTACTTCTGTAAAGAACATGCGATTGGGTTTAGAGATGGCTAACTGAGTGGGCCAATCTTTTGTCAAGGTTCACTTTCACAAGATGATTACAGAATACTCTAATTGGTTGGTTCACAAGATTGTTGACAAAGAAGCTGAGATGGTTGCTCTGAGAAAGCAACTTCTTAAAGACAACGAGGAAAAACCTGATGATGACAACTATAAATTCAAAAGAAGGGACAGTGATGACAAAGTACCTATCACAAAAGAAATCAATGATCAACAAAAAAAGAAAAGACTAAAGGCAAAATGACTTTCTTATTCTTTGGCTTTGAACATGTTTATTTTAGAATTTGATGTAAAAACTCTTATGTTTAGGAATTATTTAGGATTTGTAGGTTAGAGATTTTGTTTAAAGTGTAGGCTTTTAGGATTTGGAATTTTTTTTATGATTTGGTTTAGGGTTTGGGATTTTGGATTTTGAGTAATGTCATGGTTTAATCGAATTGTTGAATTTTTGGTCATTTTAGTTAGTGGGCAAATGGTGGGTTGTGGGAAATTGTGACCAAACCAATGCATGGTTGCTGACATACCCCCTTGAAAGAAGGATCAAGTCATCACATAGTTCATTAATGATGATGATTTTTTATTTGCTTTAACTTTTGCCTAGGTTGCCCCTTCGGGTTTTCAACCTAGCAAGCTTTCTCACTTTATTTATTTATTTTTTTAACTCTCCTTTTGTATAGATTGCCCTTTCAGGTTTTCAACCTATCTTCTTTTTTTTGTTGCTCTAATTTTTACCTAAACTACCCTTTCAGGTTTTCAACCTAGCAAGCTTTTTTTTTTTTTTTAATCAAACCTAGGAAGGGAAATAACATAATTTACAATCACCTTAGATGTGGTGCTTTCAGACTACCACCTTAGACGTGGTATTTCTTCAATTGATCCATATTGGTTGGCTCAGTAAAAGGGTTTGCATCCAAGTCCATCAATCTTACTTGAACTTCTTGTTTGCATCTCGAACTAGGGCTCAGATTTCTTTTAACACTAAATCCCCTAACTTCAAATCTCTGGTTCTCACTTTCTTGTCAAAAGCTTTCCTAAGCCTCCTCTGATAACCTTGAATATGATACAAGGCCTTGAGTCTTTTCTAATCTAGCATGCACAACTGATCATATCTGCTTTGTAACTAATCTACTTCAGGGATTTCACTTTCCAAAATTTTCCTTAGTGAACGGACACCCAATTTAATGGGAAGGACTGCTTCCATCCCATATACCAATGAATAAGGGGTGGCTCTTGTAGAAAATTGAACTGATGTCCTATACCCCCAAAGCGCATAAGGCAACTGTAGTTGCCAGTCCTTGTAGTTCTTTGTGCTCTTCTTCAAAATTCGCCCTATGTTTTTATTAACAGCCTCAACTGCTCCATTAGTTTGAGGATGGTAAGGTGAAGACTTGTGGTGTTGAATGTTAAACTATCGTAATAGCTTCTCTGTTTCTCCCTTGAAATGCTGCCCATTATCTGAGATAATTTCATGTGGTACACCATATCTCTAGATGATATTGGTCTGGATGAATTAACCAACTCTTTTTGAATTTAGAACCTTGTATAAGGTAACTTCTACCCATTTAGTAGAGTAGTCAATAGCTACGAGTATGAACTCATGGTCATTGGATGTTGTTGGGTGAATCTTCCTAATAATGTCTATTCCCCATGTATAGAATGGCCAGGGTGATGTCATAGTATGTAGTGGCATGGGTGGCATGTGCTTCAAATCTCCATGGACTTGGCATTGATGGCACTTTCGAACATGAGCCACACAATCAGCTTCCATAGTAGTCTAGTAGTAACCTTGTCTCATTATCTTCCTTGACAACATGTGTGCATTCATATGTGGCCTATAGCTTAACTCGTGACCCTCTTCAATTATCTGTTGTGCTTCCTTAGTGGTTACATAAAGGAGATGAATTCCATTATATGATCTTCTGTAAAACTTTTCATCACAAATAATGTAATTAGTAGACAACCTCAGGACGGTCAATTGATCATTATTGTTTGCAGATTTTGGGGAGGTCCCATCCTTGAGATATTGCAAGATGTTTGAATACCATTTACCTTCCTCGTTCTTTCCCTCATCATCTTCTTCTATTGTCATGCAGTAGGCTAGTTCTTCTTTTTGTTCCAACACTATTAGTCTAGCTTCATCTTCTTTTGGCCCATCCATCATGGATGCCATGGTTGCTAACGCATCTGCAATTTGATTCTACATCCTTGGCATATACTGATATCGAATCTTGGTAAATTTTGATGCCTACTTCTAAAGACATTCATGATAAAGCATAAGCCTTTCTTCTTTGATCTTCCATTTATTCTGTATTTGAGAGATTATTAAAGCTGAGTCTCCATACACCTCAAACTCTTTTACTCCAAGGCCTAGGGCTACTTGTAGACCCATAATGCAATCTTCATATTCTGTGGCATTGTTGGTGACAGGAAAGTTAAGTCTGCCATAAAATGGAATGTGTGCCCCTTTTGGAGAAATCAAGAGAACTCCAACTCCGCTTCCATTTTGATTTGTTGCTCCATCAAAATACATCTTTCATGATTCTACCTTAATTCCTATGATGTCTTTATCTAGAAAGTCTCCTTAGATCTCTTCAACTTCTTCTGGTGAACAATGGGCCAAGTGATCAGCAATTGTTCTCCCCTTCACAGATTTTTAAGTCACATACTTAATATAAAATTCTGACAAAAGCAAAACCCATTTAGCATTTTTTTCCATCTTGCACCGGTTTTTCTATTAACTACTTCAAAGGATCCATTCTTGTAATCAATAGAACCTTGTAAGCTAGCATATAATGTCTGAGTTTACGAATTGCCCAGATAAGTGCTACACATGTCTTCTCTAATGGCGAATACTTCTCTTCATAAGGCAACATCTTCTTGCTGATGTAGTATATTACATTCTCCTTGTAAGTCTCCTCTAGGTATTGAGCAAGTAAAGCTCCCATTGTTGTATCTGTGGTGGTGAGATACAACAACAATGGCTTTTCAGGAACTAGTGGGACAAGTATTGGTGGTTTCATCAGATAACTCTTGATCTTCTTAAAGGCTTCTTGGCATTGTTAGTAACATACTGTGGGGACTTCTTTCTTGAGCAGTCGGAAGATTGGTTCACATGTCATTGTGATTTGGGCTATGAACCTGCTGATGTACTATATTCTCCCCAAAAATCCTTGGATCTTCTTTTTAGTTCTTGGAGGTTTCATTTCTACAATTGCCTTGATTTTGTCAGGATCAACTTCTATTCCCTTCTGGCTTACCATAAATCCTGACAATTTTTCGGATGTGACTCCGAAAGTACACTTCCTTGGATTCAACCGCAACTTGTAGACTGGATTCTTTCAAAGAATTTTCTCAAAATTGGGATGTGCCCTTCACGGTCTTTGGACTTCTCTATCATGTCATCAACATAAACTTCTACTTCTTTGTGAATCAAATCATGCAATAAAGTGGTGGCTGCTCGTTGGTAAGTAGCACCAACATTTTTTAGGCCAAATGGCATAACCTTGTAGCAATATGTCTCCCATGGTGTAATGAATGAGATTTTCTCCATATCTTCTGGAGCCATCTTAATCTAGTTGTATCTTGAAAATCCATCCATAAATGAAAGCAACGCATGCCCTACTGTGTTGTCAACCAGGACGTCAATGTGGGGTAAGGGAAAGTTATCTTTTGCACTAGCCTTATTTAGATCTCGAAAATCTACACACAATCGGACCTTCCCATCCTTCTTCGATACCAGAACCACATTAGCTATCAACTTTGGATAGTTGACCACCCTTAGGAATCTTGCATTGTACTGTTTTTCTACTTCTTCTTTGATCTTGAGAATCCACTTTAGCTTCATTCTTCTCAATTTCTGCTTGACCAACTTCATGGTTGGATCTATTGGAATGCAGTGCTGTACTATATATGTATCAATCCTAGGCATGTCTTCATATAACCAAGCAAAGTCCTCCTTGAATTCTGTCAGCAGTGCCATTAATGCATCTTTCTCTGAGGCAATTAAGGTATTGCCTACTTGGATTATTTTGGGTTCATCGTCAGTTCCCAAGTTCATGGGCTGAGTTTCTTCTTTTATAGATTCTAGCTATCCATGTTTTAATTCCTTATTATTAAGAGTTTCTTTACCAATTTCAAAAATAAAAACATTCATAGCCAGCTAATAAGTAGAATAAAAAATCATACTAAAAGGGAAAGAGTTTTTAACAGACTCTATAGACTTAAAGACTCAACTGTAAACTATCACAAACAGACTTAACAAGAATAGAAACACTAGCAAAAATAGACTCAATAGGAACGAAAACAATGTTCTTGGCAGGAGTGATTCGCTCGGTGGTCTTGATCTTCTTGGCAAAAGTGACTAACTTGACAATCTTGATCTTCCTTACAGAGTCCTCCATAGGGTGGGTGGCTCCCTCCCATGCCCAATTCTTTAACTCGATCTTGGCCTCCATAATGGCAGGTGGCTCCCAGTAAGCTCTTTCTTCCCTCAACATCAGTACTGTGGGATCTACATCCATATAATCTGTAACTTCTTCTTCAACCTCCATGTCTGTAGGATTGTCAGTCACAAAAGCATCCAAGCGCTTTATGTTATCCATACATTCATCAAATAGATCGTGTTTGCCTTTGTTGTCCAAATCAGTGGACTGAGGGAGATGCTCTAACTCACTTTCTTCCATTCTCTCCTCATTACGTTTAGCACACCATCAATTTTTGGTCTAGAGCGGCCAACCTGGCATCTATGTCATCCTCTTCTTCAGTATATAGGGTTGGCTAACTCAGTTCTAAATCATAATACGACCATAGTTCTAGAACCTCTCTTCCATGCTTGTCATACCTAGGGCCAAACCTTGAACTGACATTAGTGATATTGCTCCAATCTGAAAGGTGCCCATAGAGATATTCATCGTGATACATTTGATTGGCTTGTGCATTCTCCTCTCTTGCTTTCTTCAACACATTTATCAACCTGTATTGATCACTATCAATGTCGTTCCACCTATTAGCTTTAGCATCATCTTCTATATCGTGATCATAATAATCCATATCACTGTCGTATTCCTTATAGAATAGGTTTACATCTTCATCTTCTCTATCAATAAGGGGTTCACCCCAATCATCACCGTTTTATGGGCTATCATTACTTTTGCTGCTGTTGTCATCACTATTGGTGTTGCTGTCATCATCATTATGTCCACTGTCGCTACTACTATCACTTTTGTCTTCACTTCCATTTTCATCATCACTAGGGGTTGTTCCCCCTTCCTTATCTCCATCACTAGCTATTAGTTCATACGGACTCTTCAATGTATGCAGGCAGGCCTCCTAATATTCTTCTTCTTCTATGTTGTAGATATGATCTCGATCTCCAAGGAGTCTAGTCATGGCATCAAGATCCATGTGATCAACCTAATTAGTAGGAACCCAGGTTGCATCTTCCTTCTTCAATTCTAGAACCTTTTTGTTGCAATCAAGTAGCATCTCGAAACCAGGCACCATTGTTTTTGTCATAGGATCAAATCTCGGTTCCAAAAACCCCCAATAACATTGACTTTCTCCAACTTTTACAAACTTCCCATTCAATGTAGAAGTGTAGGGCTTCAGAGGTTCTAGAGGACAAGGGAGTCCTTTTGCTTTGGCCTTGGCTCTAGCCATCTTTCTTACTTCCATCTCTAACAAATCATCCTTAATGGGCTTATAGCCTAGCCAAAAAGGTGGTGTGGCAGTAGGAATTATCAAGTCTTAAACAATTGGCTTCTTCACAACTCTCCCCAAATTCATCCCAGGAAGTTAATTCATTCTTTTCATCATTGCTACCACATTGTTGTTACCATAAAGAGCAAAGTAAATCGGGATCTTCTCAACTTCTTCTCTCTTTTCAAAACCAGGCCCCTCAATCTGAAAGCCATCTAAAGTTAATGGCTCTTTCTCATAATCAATGCCAAAAATAGGCTTAGGCACAATCAAAGTATCACCATATATGCTCCCAATAGTTCCTTCATATGGAAACCAAACCTTTTGATATAGGGAAGAAGGTACGGCTTCTATGTCATGGATCCATGGTCGCCTAAGGAGCATATTGAAGCATGAGGCTATATTAAGGACTTGAAAATCCACCTTCTTGACCATCGGTCCTATGGTAAGCTCTAATGTTAAACTTCTCTTCTACTGTTGTCGTATGCCCTCACACATTGATCAGTAGGCACAAAGTCTTCAATGTTCAGGCCAAAGCAACTTGCGGTCTTTAAAGGACACACGTTCAAGGCACTTCCATCATCTACCAAAACCATCGATATCCTTTTCCCCATGGAATCTTCAGTGATATGCAACAAATCGTTGTGCTGCTTCTCCTTCTTGGTTAGATCCTTGTCAAAATAGGAAATAATGAGTTCCCTATTTATGAACTCAATCATAGCATTCAAATCTTGGAAAGTTGTGGTTGTAAGGACTTGAATTTGGTTCAGAAGGTCTACTAGATTTTGTCGATGTTTATATGAGGCCATGAGCAAAACCCCATAAGTATATGTTGGCTTATGTCTTTTGTAATTGCTTAAGGACTTCATCTTCTTCTACAAGTGTTTGTTAGGTAGATCTATTTAGAGCTTCCACTGGGTTGTTGATCTCTAAATGTAGGGGTTTGAAGTGTCTCCTCCCTTTTGCGATGTAGGTAATTTTGGTTGGATCATAGGGATCAGTGTCTTAGGGTTTGAAGTGTCTCCCCCCATTTATGAGTGTTTGGCCATTTACTTGGGGTTTGAAGTGTCCCCCCACTTGTGGATGTTTGGTTATTCTTTTGGAGTTTGAAGTGTCTCCCCCCATTTATGAGTGTTTGGCCATTTACTTGGAGTTTGAAGTGTCTCCCCCCATTTGTGGATGTTTGGTTGTTTTCTTGCTCTGGTATTTCATTCCATATGTCATATCCTATGGTGGTAGTAGAGGTCTATCCATTAATTCTTCCCATGTCACCATGAAGCACTCAGGTAGGTTATAGATCAAGTTAGACTAGTCTTCCTTATTTTATTCTTCGGTCATCAAGCAATTAATCCTTGGTCCTTTTCCAAAATTATGATTGGGCGAAGGATTGTTAGAGATGCTAGGCCTTGTAGGTGGCACAATCACTTTGTTGTCTATGAAGTCTTGAATTGCATGACGAAGTGTGAAACAATGGTCAGTCTTATGACCAAGGACTTGGTGGTAGGCACATCTTTTATTTACATCAATCCTTAAGGGCAAGGGTTTTGGAATTGGTCTTAGGTCTAAGGGTTTCAGTAACCCTTGTGCTTTTATCTTATCAAACACTTGGCTCAAGGGCATGTACAACTCATGAAATTCTCTCCTAGGCCTAGGCCCTTGTGGTACTTGCATGGGTGCAATCAATTGATAATGATCACTTTTATGAATATTGAAAATTTATGCAACCTTGGAATTAGATCCTACATTCTTTCTAAACCTTAGAAGGTCATCAGTGTTTATAGTGCCATTGTTTATTACGTCCTCAATTTGGGTTCCAGCAGCAATTAAAGCTTTAAAATTGAGAAAATACTATGCAAACAAATACTTGTGGTATACAGGCAATAAGGTTTTTATAGCCATGGCTAACTATTCTTCCTCACTCGGCCTACTCATCATCTATGCAGTCTTGGCTCTCCGCTTGGTAATGAAAGTAGAGAAGGATTCTTTCAATTCATGCTTGGTAGTCTCAAGGTCTCTTCTTGTGATATCCATTTCCATATTGTGCTTGTATTGCTTGTGAAACTCTTGGCAGATGTTCTCCTAACTTCTAACTCTTGCATCATCCAGGTTGAGGAACCATCTAAGAGCAGCTCTGGTTAGTGTGTTTTGAAACATATATTTCCTCGATTGCGCCTAAGGGCTGCATAGCCCTCATATACATCTTTAGATGGGACTTTGGGCAGCCGGTCCCATCATTCTTGTCTAAGGTTGGCATTTTGAACTTGGGTGGCAACCTTGCAATGGGGAACAGGGAGAGAGAATGTAGTCCATAAGTTCCTCCATCTTACGGGCTCTTCTAATCATCTCTTCCATTTTTCATCCTCTCATTGATCTTTTTCTCATTCTCTACGGCTAGTGGATCATGGTAAGTCTTGACCCTCTCTTGATTATTCTTCGAATTCTGAAACTGTTGCATCATACGGTTCATGTCTTCCCTCAGCTGAATCTGGCTAGCTACCATAGTGTTGAGTAACTCATGGGTGTTCATAGGTTCCCCGATGTTCGGGTGTTCTCCCTCTTCTGCCATATTGCCTGGAGCTTCAAACTTCTTGTGGCTTGAACTGTCTTAGAGGTCGAAGATGGGGTTGTGATGGTGCAGCAGTGGAGTCTCTTCTATGCTTGAAGGCTTCAGTATTGTGATAGGAGTGATCAACTTGGAAATGAAGCTACTGGCTTGAGTGTCGGGCTTTGGTACTCTTTGTAGCCTTCCTTTAGATCTTGACCAGATTCTCCCCTAATGACAAGCTAGGTCGGGTTAAACAAAGCTAAGACCCCATCCACATCCATCAATCAACCAAAACAAACACACACACAACATGCAATACAATTTTAACCAGGACCAACCTAAGGGTAGGTTCTAAGTCATTATGTTGTAGGGTGGGTTTGTTATTTCATTGTTTCTCATAGCTAGGATGTTTCATCTTCCAACTTGTAATGTAATGAGCATTGCGTTGGTCCGAACGGCATCATTTATCCATTATAATTAGTAAGAAATGATCCAATTACTCTGAGCTATGAGTGGTGAGTTCGCCACTGGGTACCCGAATCTAATGAAGACCGATGATCCATGGTTACTAACACCACAAAATTGTTGAAAAGGGATGCATACATATTGTTTGGATGGCACACACAATGACAATTAGTGAAAGATTTTAACAAACAATACAAACAACAAAATACCATACACCAAAATATCACACAACATCCCATCGAACATAAATAAACAAACAACAACTATATCATGCAAGACCGTGCAAAACAAAGGTACATATTTGGTCACTTAAGTCTAATATAAAGTTTAGCCCTCAACATCCCCAACGAAGTCACCATTGTGAGAGACCTCGAAAAAAGTGCCCCTCAAAAAAGAGATTCGGGTACCTTTTAGGGCACTTTTCTTTTGGGTAAGTGGTGTGAAGTCGCCACTTATTTTTTTATGCAAAAAAATAAATATATACAAATACATGGTTGAATAGTTCTTTTCATTGATTGAATAAAAAATTACATATCTTGAAAAACTTGAAAATTACATAGATTTGGATCCTAGTTATAATATACCAAAAATACATGGCTTGTTATCATAATTACATTCTACCCAAAATAAAAAGTAAAGACAAGGCTAGATCTACTTAACCAATGACCTAAATTTGGAGGCTAGGTTACAGAATGGGAAGGTGTTAAGCACCCATTTCGCCCAGACAAAGTTTGGTTTTCTAGACTCTTGTGACCTATGTACCTTTTTATGCATATCATGAATGATATGTTGAATATGTGAAACAAAAATTAAATCACGCAAATTTATTTATGAATGAAGACTCTTCTTTTGAAAATAATTAGATCTGTTTTAATTGGTATAAAAAAGTATTTTAATTTGTCAAAATGCCAGATCTATTTTGTAGTATTTAGAAAAAGTGGTTTTTGGAGATAAAAATTCAGATCTGTTTTTATTGCATAAAATAAAGTCTTTTGGTTTAAAAAATATTAGATCTTTTTATGATTATGATAATAAAGAGAGTTTTTTGGTTTCTAAAAGATTAGATCTGTTTTGTGATAATGATATAAAACAAAAAGTTTTTTGATAACGAAAAAATCAAATCTGTTTTTTATATGTTAAAAAAAATGGAAAAGATGGTTTAAGAAGAGAGTTCCACTCATAATTTAAATTTATGCAACATGAATTAAATAGAATAGACACAAACGCAATCATGTTTTATCTTTTTCTTTATTTCAAAAATCTGCATGTATTAAAAAAATTCAGATCTGTATCTAAGGAAGATGCAAATCAGTTTTGATTAAAGAAAATTCAGATCTACGTCTAAGGAAGATGTAGATTTGTTTTATCTTGAAGAAAAATTCAGATCTGCATCTAGGGAAGATGCAGATCTGTTTTATTTTGAAGAAAAAAAGAGTTGACTACATGCAAATCTTTAAAACTAAGAAACAAATTATATCAACAATATAGGAATCAAAAAAATATTTTCATAAGCTAAATTAACATGGTAACATATGAATATCTAAAACAATTAAACATGCATCATCATGATAAGGAAAATCATAAAAAATAAAAATAAAAAATAAAAAGAGGGATAGAAAAAAACCTCTTGCATGAGCACACTTTGTTCTTGAAAGGGTGTTTTAGGGTTCAAAGAAATTTTTCCAATTCTCATTGAAACCTAAAAACCCTAATTTAAGCAGCAACACTGAGAGAGAGGATCAAAAAATATAAGCAATTTGAGAGCCTAAAACGTATACCTCTCAAAGCGTAAAAAAAATGGTGCTGAATTATGAGATTCAGTCTCTATTTATAGAGGTCAGAGGACTCAAAAAAATAGGCATGGGCGATTAGGGTGTGAATCCAGATGCATCCTTTTGCAAAAAGATCAAAAAGGGTGTGCTTTATCGTCACCCGAAGGTCGTTAGGCCAAAGCCCAAATCATGGAAATTCGGCCCTTTTGGAGCGCCGTTAGCACTCCAAAAGTGCTGAATTGGCCTTTTGGCACCAAACACTCTTTTGTGTTCAGGTGTCGTTTGGACTCCTCTTCTAGGGTTTTTTGACCAATCATTTTACCTAGACATGTTTTCATCCTTCGTCTATGATTTTTCATCTCTTTTCTAGGTAATTATAGCTATTTAAGACAATTATCTTGTAGATAAATTCCCTAAAATAAATCTTGATAAAGTTCAGATTATCCACAATTATATTGTTATCCAATCACCCCTTTTATTCCTATGCATGCATCCTTATTTTAAACACTAATTATCAACCAATCACAAAATTATTTAATTAATTTTAATTGCTTAACCAATCAGAATTAATTTAAATCAATTATGCGTGGTCGACCTTACCAAGACACAATGCATGTTGACCTTGCAAACTTGATCATGCATTATCTTTTGATCCAATGGTCTAATTTGGAAACCAGAAACACCGTTGCGACCATTAGAATCTCAAGAACATTTTTATGATATGTAATGAATGAATTAATGCCTGTAATGCAAAGACAAGTTGATGCATGTAATGTAAGAACAAATTGATGCATGAAATGCAATCATGATTTTTTGAGGTACATGGATGGCCATTCAAGTCATTCTTCTTGATTAAATCATGGGTGCAAAATTGAGTGTCTACAATATAGAGAGAGAGAGAGAAAAAAAAAGTGAGAAGAAGAGAGAGGAGGGTTCAAAAATTATATGATCCGATATGAATATATAATTATATAGTATGAAATATGGTGTGAGCGGCTTGCTGCTGGATTAGACTAGATCAAATTATAAAGCTTCCTTCTCTGGATGGCCAGCCATAAAGGTGAGAGACAATAATCTGTAGTTTACAACCGCCAACTTGTGAAGAAAGCAAAGTTGAGAATAAATGTCCTTGCCCGAGGAAGTCATCATCATCATCCCCACACCACACTAGTCACCACCCCCCATATATATAATTAACTATTTTAAGTTTTAACAAATAACTAAACCATACCCATTGAGACCAATGTGCTCCATCATGCACATGTGTCATTCTTATCTCACTTCCAGCTTTAACCATTCCAACATTGTTACACAATCATGTGGCTAATATTAAAGTTAATAACGAACAAATATCATATAGTATGAAATTTAATGGCATTGATTGAGTGAGTAGGAGATTACTACTTACTAAATTATGATTTTTTTTTTGCTAAATACTAAATTATGATGATAGCAAACTAAGCAAAGCATTGCATGTTAATATAAACGAGTCTCTGTCTGCCAACAGGAAAAGTAGTTAAAGTCGGTCGATGATATAATCTATAAAAAATATACATATACAGAAATAGTAAAGTGAAAACGTGCCTTTCTCAATCTCTTTCTCACTCATTCCAACTTCTTTTCGTGCCGTCCCTATATTTATCTCTCAAACACACGATCGAATATCATAACACATATGCACACATACACCTCTCCATACCAAATTCTTTGTTGTTGTAAAGTCATTGAGAAGCAAAAAAAAGGTAAAGGAAAAGGAGAAAAGATCAAAGATCAAAAAAAGCAGAGGATTCCCATTGCCTTTGCTTTCCTAAATCTCCAAGCTGCACACTCTTTTCCTCTTTTACAGATTCAAACCTCTAACTAACGCGTCACTTTCTCTGAATTTCTGGCTCTCTCAGGTATTGAATTTGATCTTCATCTAACTCCTCTGAATTTTTCATTTACTTTAACAATGTCAGGTGGGGTTATGCTTTAGATTGTTTACCAAGTTTTTTTTTTTTTTTTTTTTTTGTGTGTTGGGGGGGGGGGGGAGGGGGGGCCCTTGGTTTTCATGATCTAATGAATGCCCATTTATTTGTTTATGGTATAGTTTGTGCAGAAACAGATTGGAATTGGAAAGAACATCAGAGAGAGAAATGAGATCAAAATTGGAAATTTCAGTTCAAATGAGGAAAATTGTGATCATGTCAATCAAAACATGTTATAGATCAGTTTGTAATCATCCATTCCTTGTGGGTTTGCTTTGTTTCTTGTTATTTCTGTATAGATCTTTTCCTTTTGTATTTTCCATTTTGGTCTCTGCATCCCCTGTTTTGTTCTGCACTGCTGTTCTCCTTGGAACCCTTTTGAGTTTTGGGCAACCCCACATACCTGAAATTGAAAAAGATGATTACTTTAGCCATGCCCATGATAATATTTCATCTCTTAAAGCTGGGGTTTCTGGGGATACCAGTGTTGTTGTTGATAATAAAAATGAGAGCTTTGTTGTAGAGAGATACACAGGAAAGGGGAGGGATATAGTAGAGGAGGAGGCTATTGAGGGTGCTTGCTCTGTGGAAGATAAAGTTGGTAAAGCTGAATTTGATGATGGTTTTGTTGATTATGTGCCATTGCTTGATGATAATGGTTCGTTGGGAATTCAGGCAGAGAAGCGAGTAATCAAGGAAGTTGATAGAGAGTTTCATGGTTTGGAGTTGGGAAAGAAAAGGGAAATATATGAGAAGTCGGAGGTTGAAGGTTTGTTAAGCGAGGGGGAAGCTCTTGAGAATCAGTATTTTGTGGTTCCAAATGTGGGTGACGAGATTCTTGAATTGGGAGGTGATAAGACTCAGGAAGAGTTACTTGATGCTCATAAGCGAGGTCATTTGGACTTATCTCCTAATGATGGTGATGGTGATGGTGATGGTGATGATGATGATGATGGTGATGATGGATCTTCAGATTTAGGGTCTGATCTAGCAGAGAGTTCATCGCCAGATGCTTCAATGGCTGATTTCATGCCAATGCTTGATGAGCTCCACCCACTTTTGGATTCAGAAGCTCCACAACCCATTCATACGTCCCATGATGAGTCAGATGTTGCCTCGGAGAGGTCTCATAAGAATAATAATGTCAGTGTTGAGTCAGAGGAAGAATTGGAAAATCATGGAGAAGTAGAAGATGGCGTTGACGAAAACGAAGATGAGGAGGAAGAAGAAGCACAGGGAGGCAAAGAGGATGAGAGTAAATCAGCAATCAAGTGGACAGAGGATGATGAAAAGAATCTCATGGATCTGGGGACTTCAGAGCTCGAGAGGAACCAACGCTTGGAGAATCTCATTTCAAGGAGGAGAGCACGGAAAAATATGAGATTGGTAGCTGAGAAGAATTTGATAGATTTAGATGGTGCTGATCTTCCCTTTAATGTTCCACATATTTCGACAGTAAGAAGCAATCCTTTTGATCTCCCTTACGATTCCTATACCCCACCTGGTTCTGCACCATCAAGATTGGTGCCAAGACGAAATCCTTTTGATCTTCCTTATGACCCAAATGAAGAAAAACCTGATCTCAAGGGAGACAGTTTTCAACATGAGTTTATGACATTTCACCAGAAAGATACTCTGTTCTTCCGTAGGCATGAAAGTTTCAGTTTGGGGCCATCAGTCTTAGGGAGTCACAGGCAAGAGAGGCATGATATTAGGTTCAGACCCTATTTTGTACCGGAACATTTTGCTTCAGAGGGAACAAGCTATCCCTTATTTGAGAGACAGTCAAGTGAAATCAGTGAATCAAAGTTGAGTTCCATTCCTGATACTGAATCTGTGATTTCTGCTGCTGATCAAGATGACAAGAAGATTAATGAAAAAGACTTTGGCCAAGAAACAGAACTCATATACAGCATGGACCATGTTTCTGATCATGTTGAACGTGGAAGTCTGTCCTCTGAAGATGTTGATTCTCTGGAGATTGAACCAGTTGAGCAGAGAGACCATGATGAGGTTGAGATTATATTAGGACAAGTGGAAAATCATTCTGAAATGGATACCGGCTCAGTTGAAACAGGAGGGGCAGCTACTCCTCTGGAACTCAATATTGGTGAAATTCACTTCAAAACAGAACCAGTTGGAGAGGCATACAGCAGCAGATCAAGTCTGTCATCATTGTCAGAAATAGATGAGAAAATACCTGATGTGATAAGAGAAGCATCGACAAATTTTGAGCCTAGAAGCGATGATATTGAAGAATCTGGCAGTTCAATGCAACCTTCTCTGGAGGTGCCAGATTTCCGCTTTATGAGTGGGGAGGTAGATGAAATTCAACATGAGCCTGTTTATGATTCAAGCCCCCCTGCAGGTGAAAAAAATAAAAAGATCCTCTCTTTTTCATCCATTTCTTCTGATTTGCAACTTGAGATATCTGAAATGGGTTCCCCTCCAGCATGCATTGAAACAACTGTTCCTATTGCAGATAAGGAACCTGAATTGCACGGTGCAAGCATAGGGAATGATGTTCCTAATCATGAAGACATGCATGCAGCTTCCTCTCAAGCACATCCATTGGATGAAAAGGAACCAAGGTTGAGTGAATTACAAGAGTTAGGTAAGGATGATGTTTTGCAGGTTCAGTCTTCAGGAGTTAACGTAGGTGATCAAAATGGATCTGTGGTGCCTCAATCTGTGGTTAAGCATGTTTCTGTTGATTTGAGTTCATCTTTGCCTGATATTGGATCAGTAGAGGAGGAGGGTATGGCAAATGAGAAAGAAATTTTGCCTCGTGAACAGGATCAAGTAAGCTCCTTGAGTATTGATTCCGAGATCCCTGTTGGGTTCCATCAAGATGTGCATGAGAGCTATGTGGCTTCTGAAAATTTAATTTCATCTAGAATAGAAAAACAACAGCCTCAGCCGTCGATGGTGGTTGAGCATGTGTCAGTGATTTTGACAGAAACGGAACCTGCTGAGCGACATGCAATCGGTAAGGAAGAGACTCTGCAGCTTGAGCAGGATCAAATTTACTCATCAAGTTCATTAGATTATGAATCTGTAGGGGAAGGCTCTATGCATAAAGATGTAGTCCTTCAGCCTGAACAGGATCAAGTTCTGTCATCAAGTTTTGATGATGCAGAGATCCACATTGGGGGACAGAGAGATGGGGGTGAGAAGTTGGATTCAGTGGTTTCTCCTTCCCAACATATTCCTTTCAATTATTTATCTTCCTCTGTCTCAGAGGAACAGCCTTCTTTGGCAACCGAGCAAGTAACAGTTTCACGGGCTCTTTCCAATCATTCTACTTCAGAAACTGAGTGTGTGAAGGACCATTCATCTAATGAGGAGGAAATTATTCAGTTCGAACAGGACAAAGTCCAGTCCTTAAGTCCTGTTTCAGATATTGATGCAGGTCCCCACCAAGATTTGAATGTGAAGTTGATTTCTTTGGGTTACAGTGCTCAGTATGTGCCTTCTGAAGAGAATCCTCAATCTGAGCTGGAGAAACATTTACCTTATTCAGATAAATCTATGGTTGAGGCTTTTGTTGATCGTGATGAGCGCAGGGTAAGTCATCCAAATAATATGCTTCTTGTTATTTTGCCGTTCAATTCTTTTTTCCTTATATTTCCTGTGATGCTTCATCTCGAATGATTGATATTGTTGATTGAAATTTTAAATCTTCACTTCAGTAATGAATTGAAAATTTGAAATATTTATTATTATGTTTATTAATTTGCCATTATTAAGTGTGTTTTACTTTTAACTTGCTGTAGTATGGAATAGTTAGATTTGGTACCTGACTTGTTCAAGTCATTTAGACACACCCAACCTTAAAAAATAAAATGACCGTCCTATCTATTCAGGCCTTGGTGCCTTTTTTAAAAAAGTTGTCTCCTACTTACTTAATGGTTCTGCAGAAGGGTATATTTGTACCAGATAAACTACCATAAGGGACACGGCAAGTGGAAAAGAAAGGTGCTCCTTTTTAAAATTAGAAGCAGGAATGTTTAATTGATTTATTGGACATATGGGTGCACAATGCTTATATATCTATGCCAAACTTTTGTGTGCAATTAATGTACCCTTACAGGAGAGATTCTTGTTATACCTGGTGCCAACTTGGAACATTTTTTTTCCGTTAAAATTTCTCTCGTGCTTAATCCTGATGATCTATCTACATTTCTTGCATTGTAATACTTGCATGTTTGTTTGAACTATACATGTGTGTGATGCATGGCACTTTGATTGTCTCCATTTTTTCGCCCTCTTTATCTCATATTAGTCAGAAAACCAAGTTGGTTTGATCGGTTGATCTCAATGCTATGTCATCACTAGAGCACAATTATACAGAGTAGTTGATATATGAAACTAGGGCTGCTTTGACATCTTGCAGGAGTCATCTAGCATCCTGGCAAAATCTACTGAGGTTGTGAGAATCATAGACAATGGAGATGTGCCAGAAGTCCATGATACTGAGGATAAATCTCTGCCAGATATGTCTCCCTTGGTTTCTGATTCCACCCAAATGCATATCCCAGCTGAGAGTCCTGATTCTAATTCACACACTGGTGGAGTGGATTTGAACGCTGATATCCTTGAGGGAATTGTAAATGAGGACCAGATTAAGGTCTCAGAAGACTTCAGCTATTTGGCAGAAGCTTATGGTTCTCACATTTCCAAGCACGATATCAGTGAAGAGGCTGATGAAATAAAAGAGATTGATGAAGGATTGTTGTCAGAATTGGATACAGTTGGAGACTTTAGTGTCAAAGAAGTTGTTGGTGAATCCCTCCATTCTAAGCTGATACCAGAGGGAGCTAATGTCAGGAGTACGGACTTTGATTTGTTGCCCAAAGATTCAAAATCAACGCTGGAGCTCCCTGTTCTTGAAGCAAGATCACTTGTAGATATCGACTTGGCTTTTAAGCAACTTCGTGAAGGAGTAGATGTTGAGGAAGTCATCCTTCCCAGCATGATTGATGATTGGCTAGTTGTGGAAGAATCCAATGATCTTGTGGAAACAAATTCGAACTTGAAAGTTGTTGATGCAGGATCTCTGGAAGATATTGATATTGCTCTCAAGCAAGTCTCAGATGTTAATCTTCGTGAGCTGCCAGAAGTGTCAAATTCAAAGGATCAATCTGCATCAGTTGAAACATATGAAGTGGGTTCTGCCAAGGGGACTAAATTAAGTGATACAGGATTTGGTGTTGAAGAAACTAGTGCAGTTGCTGCTGATAATGATCATGGGGAAACAAATTCAAACTTGAAAGTTGTTGATGCAAAACCCTTGGAAGATATTCGTATTGCGCTCAAGCAAGTCTCTGAAATTAATCTTCGTGAGCTGCCCGAGGTCTCAGATTCGAAGGATCAATCAGCATCTGTAGAAACATTTGAAGTGGGTTCTGCCAAGGAGATTGAATCAAGCAATGTAAGATCTGGTGTTGAAGAAATTAGTGCAGTTGCTGCTGAAAATCTAGAACTTGGATCTGATGAAACATTTCAGAATTCCAGTTCGAACATACACAATACATTGAATACAAAAAAATGAGGCAAAATCTCATAGATCAAGATCAAGTTCCGATTCCAGATCTAGCTCGAGCAATTCTAATTGAAAATGAGGATTTAAGAAGAGAAAGACAAGAAAGAGTTTTGTGGTTTTCCTCATGGTTTCCTTTTGTGATAATGGACTTTTGATTGTGTAGCTTGGTACCATCCTGGTTTGGTTAGTTGTAGTTGCGTTCTCTGTTTTTATATTTTGTTGATGCATTGCTTTCTTCAAGAATGAGTTTTGGCTGAGTTCTTGAAGTGTGAAAGTCCTACCTTTTGAGATTGAGTAGTTTGAGGCTTATTGGGAGAGAGATTGTTTTAAGAATTGCATACTGTAAATTATTTTTTGGATGTAAAATTAATGATGTGATTGTTTTTAGATATATATAGATTCTGCTTTTTTTTCCCCCATTTCTCCTTTCCATACTGCCCAGCTTTGATCAGCACCAAGTCCTAATTACCTTGAACCCTAGTAAATGATTTTATTTTATTTGGGGTTTGTGTTTCATTTTTCCTTATTGTTTTGTGCTAAAAGAGAATGATGTGTTTTTGTAGTTGAAAGTAGGCTTTGCTAGTTTTTCTTTTGTCAAATTACTAACAGCTGGTTATGGTTTGTGAATTGTGATTTTAAATCGGAGAAATTATATTTTTCTACCCTAAGCTTCCACATCATATAAAATTTTCCCCAAACTATCAATTTTCATGATGACCATCCCAATTTGAAATAATTATATCAATGTGCCCCCTGCCATCTAAAGTGGGCATTAAATGAGACAAAATTTGGTATAATTATTTTGTAGGTGATTTGAATCCCAATGTTGATTTGACACAACTTACCTGTGATAGTCATAGCACCAACAAAATTATCCTCAATGGTTACAATGAATATTCATAATTTTTTTTTTCTAATATTACTTTTAATTTAGACAATAAGTGGTATATTGATACAAGCCTCTCAAATTAGGGTGTCAATCAAGCAAATTGATAATTTGGGGTATTCTAAATGTGGTAGAAGACTAAAAGTATAGGGTGAAAAAATATAATTTACCGGTTGAATTTTAAGTTACATTGAGGAACACTACAGATAAAGGGAATAATTGTTAATGCCAGTAATGGGAGGAACAAGTGAATATTTTCTCCAACAATGGGTATACATTGTTCACAGCTGTTTAAAAAGTTGGTCGAAGTTTAAGTGATAAAGGGAATATGAAATGGTAGAATCTAAGGCTTGTCATTAATGGTTACAAAATTACAATATTCATTAATAATTTAATGGGTCAATAATGGTTACAATGTTCCTATTCTAGGTTTTTTTTCTTTTTCTTTTTTTTTTTAAATAATTTCAGTAATTGGAGGTGGGTGATTTGAACTCTGAATAACTATTAAAAACATTAGAGGAGCCAACCAATTGAGTTACAAAACTTTTGATAATGTTTCTATTTCAGTTGCTAAAAACTCTTTGGTCACTATACACTTCTTTCCATTGAACTTGATTTTTAAACATTTGGGTTACTATTTGGTCATTGCTTTACACACACACACACACACACACACATATATATATATGTATATAATTACAGTAAGGAAGGCCAAATTTGAAACATAGATGTTTTGTTGGAAGCATCAACAAATACCAATTGAGTTACACGACTCTTTAACTCTATTCGATCATTCTTATAACAATATTTAGAAGTGTAATTTTTTTTTTTTAAATTATCATTGGTAAATCCAAATTCAACCAAGCTTGCCAAAAATCTATTCAACTCTACTTACAAAAAAGATACATATAACATTGTGCAAATGGAATGTCAACAACTTCTTATTTTATCCATTTTTTTAAATATTGCTTTTAGTGGAGACTCATATCACGAAATTATTCATTGGACACATCAATACAATTTGGCTAATTATTTTACACTTCAAATAACAATAATTTCAATTTTGGAAAAATTACAAATACCACACATAAAATGCATACTTCAGAATTGAAACTGATGGTACTAAAATTTTCACTCTTATTGTCAAATTTGTTTTTATGAAAAGGGATGGTGTCCTAAAGTTCGTTTGGCTAGGGAGATGGAAAGTGAGAGGATAAAAAATGGTAATAGAATATAAAAAAATTTAGTTTTACCTCATGTGTGTTTGATTGGAGGGGTGAAAAACTATTTTATTTGGTATAGAAGAAAACTTGGAGGATAGAAAATAAAGTTTGTATGAATTTACTCTCGTGCCCTTATTAGATTAAAATATAAAAAACTGCACATTATATTTTTATTAAAAATTTGTATATAGATAGACACTTCATTATAAAAATAAAAATAAAAAAAATAAAAAAAGAGAGCACAAGAACTCAAAATAAATAAATAAATAAATGGGACTTTTTTTAAAAAAAATGTGAAGGAAAAAATGATGAACGCTAAAAATAAAAACTAAACTGAACTATAAGAAGAAACAAAGCAAAAAAAAAAAAATTGTATGAGAAATAAGGGGAGAAAAAGACAAAAAACCAAAACACTTGGAAATTTGGAGAAGACATTTTTGTCTAAAATGACCAATCCTTTTTATTCCCACTTTGCTCTCCATTTTGGAGGGATCAATTTTTAGTTGGATAGAAAAGAAAATACTTGAACCCCACCAAAAATCTCTCACTTTTCTCTCCTTATCAAACAACCTCATAACCTATTTCCTCTCATTTCTTTTTTATCTTTCCTATTTCACCTCCAACCAAACACAACCTTGCGTCAAATTCCTTAAATAATGAATCACAATAGTCTTACTAGAGTTTATGATTATTACACTCAACGGTGCACATCTTGAACCATGCTTTTAAATGAAAATGATTAATGTGATGTTCACCCCCATCTTTCTTGGATCCTCAGGAAACTTAAAATGATGGTTGATTACCATTTGTCATTATGTTAAATTATTAATTAAGATGTACATTGTTCGCAAATGGAGGCATAATTAATTGAAATAATGTAAGACAATTTAAGCATCTTTAACATTCTTAATAAATTGTTTCTCAAAAATTAAAAAATCATTCATAAGATGCACTAGTAATTCTGAAGGTACAAAATTATAAAATTACCTGATCATTTTATAGTTGTTTCTATGGTGTAAATTACGATAAAACTTCACCATTATAAACAAGGATGAGGTTCCATTAACTTTAATGGTATGCTGTCATATCATAATTACTCGATTTAACAAATAATTCTTGAGAAGTGTAAGAAATAGAAAGCATGTTCTTCTTCTTCTTCTTGGGCATTGTTAGCAGCTCATGGCTTTAATAAATGCATAAAAACACACAATAATGATAAAGCCCACATGGTTTCCCACATCCCAAAGTTAAAGTCAAAGTATAACTGAAATATAAAACTTCTCTTTTTGATAAGTAAATTTGCAAAGGTGCTGAAGTGAGAAAAATAAAACTTTTCAGGATGCATAAGAGAAGCCTCATCACTCATCAGTTCATTACAAGGATGACCAAGATCCTCCACATATTAGTCTCACTAGAGTTTATGATTATTACACTCAACGGTGCCCACCTTGAACCATGCTTTTAAATGAAAATGATTAATGTGATGTTCACCCCCATCTCCCTTGGATCCTCAGTAAACTTAAAATGATGGTTGATTACCATTTGTCATTATGTTAAATTATTAATTAAAATGCACATTTTTCGCAAATGGAGGCGAACGCTTCTGGATCCCTCCCCATCTTTTTGACATAATTAATTGAAATCATGTAAGACAATTTAAGCATCTTTAACATTCCTAATAAATTGTTTCTCAAAAATAAATTTTCTTTTTTAAAACATTCATAATAAATTCCTACATTGATGCACTAGTAATTCTAAAGGTACAAAATGATAAAATTACCTGATCATTTTATAGTTGTTTTTTGGTATATATTACCATAAAACTTCACCATTATAAACAAGGATGAGGTTCCATCAACTTTAATGGGATGCTCTCATATCATAGTTACTGGATTTAACAAATAATTCTTGCAAAGAATAAGAAATAGAAAACATGCATATGGCTTTCTTCTTCTTCTTGGGCATTGTTAGCAGCTCATGGCTTTAATAAATACATAAAAACAAACAATGATGATAAAGCCCACATGGTTTACCACATCCCAAAGTTAAGAAGCCTCATCACTCATCAGTTCATTACAAGGATGACCAAGATCCTCCACATATTAACTTGCCAAAGGAGAAAGAAAAGGGGGAGGGGGGGACCAATAAATTAAATATAGCACCAAAATAAACAAATATCAAGTATAAAATAATTCCATCACCTATACTTTTGCAATGCCAGCCCCCCAACCCCCAAAATAATAATAAAGGTAATAAGAGTGCATGAGCAAGGTGGAGGAGATTCTGGCTGACTTGAATCAGATTTGGTATTTGTTAATCTAAGACATGGATGGCATTATAAATTAGAAATTCATTAGAAAACTATTAAGTACAGATAGGCTATGGATGGCATTGCCAATTAAGGGAAAAAGAAGGGGGGGGGGGGGGGGGGGGGGGGGGGGAGAGAAGGGGAGAGAGGAGAAAATGAAATTTACTGCCTTTGCTTCTTATGTGCTGGCATTGATGAAGTCCCAACCTGCCAAAGACATTTGTCCACAAGACAAGCTCAGACTTACTTCTTTCGACTTTAAAATGGGTACAAAACAGAACAATTAAGCAGACCTTGATGCATATGCCTTATATAATCCATTTTTCAATAACTAAATCAAAGAAATCCCCTAGTCTTACTATCTATCATCATAATAGAAGTTTAACCAATGATGTCGCTTCAATACTAAAATAATTTCCACAAGAACCTTGAGAAAAATCAGTACAATAGAAATACGAAAAACAAAGTTTGAATTAATCAAGTGTTGGACCCACATAAGATATATGCGAAGCATGCAAGAACTTTGCATGCATTGTTTACCGTCAACATCAGATGACTAAAAATATATGTTGCAAGACATCAAGACCTGATTAGAAGGCTCCCAGGCTGGAAACAAAAGCCACTTATCAACCTTGAAGCCAATACCAATATTTTCTTAATAAAGTAAAATGTTCTACTCAGAGTAAAGTCTCACCAAAAAGAGGATTTAAACATCAACAGTTTTACTTGGCAACCTAAGAGGGTATAAAAGCTTTACATATTATATATCCAACTGTCACCACCCCTCAAATTAGCATGGCTGAACTTTAATCCAACTATGTTGTTTTCAGTTGAAACCCCTTGAAAACTCATAATCAAATAATCTAATGAATATCTCAACAGTAAAATCAAGGAGTCGGTTCCGAGAGTCATTAGTATTGAAAAGACATGACCATGTGAATTGGTATTGTGTTATTTACTTATTGGGAAAAATTTTCTTTGGAGAGAAAAGAAAGAGATAGATAGTTTATCATATTTCCATTGTTAGATTCTTAGTTCTAGTTAATGGCACCCTTCTAGATTTTTGAATAGCTTTAGGGTTGAGGCAGGGGGACCTATTCCCTCCCCAATTTTTCAATGTGGTTATGGAGATCCTTAGCCAGATTCTTTCCAGTTTCCAAGTGAAGGGCGGTACTAGAGGCTTATTGACAATTTCTCACCTCTTCCTTACAGATAAGACCATCTTGTTGAGGAATGGCAGCATTATTGTGCTATAAGGTGGGATCTCTACCTATGACCTCTCTCGATTTGCCCTTGGGCTCTCCTTCAAGGCTACTTGAGTATGGATCACAGCTTTAGAAAGGATAGAAACAATATAAGTTGGATGGAAGAAACTTTACTTGTATAATGGTGGCAGGCTCACACTTCTTTAGAGTACTTTGTCTAGTCAACCCACCAGTTTTCCTTCTCTATTCATCATTTCCTACTCATGTGAATAATACAGTCAAGATGCTCCACAATAATTTTTATGGGGTGAATCCAATGAAGAATTTAAGTTTCATTTGTTGGATTGGAATACAGTTTGGTCTTCCATGAAATATGAGGGGTTGGGGATGAGGAAATCCTGCTCTTTTTAATCAAGCTATGTTGGGTGAAAGGTTATAGTTTTAAGAACGAATTGTTTTCAGAGACAGTTTGTTGCTGTAGAATATTGAGAGGCACATGATAATTGGAATTATAACTTATAAGGAAGTGTAGAGGCCTCATGGGTGTTGTCTCCGAAGAAGTATCATAGCTGGTTAGGATAGACTAGCTTCTTGTTGTTTCATTTGGGGTAGGAGATGCAAGGAGGATCCAATTTGGCATGATGTCTGGTTTGGGGAACAAACTTAAAGGAAGTGTTCCTTGGTTTGTGTTCAATTACTGAGAGGTCAGAGAATAAGGAGATGCTTCCTTGTTCTCTTATTAGGAATCCCAAGGGGTCGATGGGCTTCATGTGTGGAACCCATCCCTAGTTTATTCATGCTTTTCATGATTGAGAGTTGCGCCTTGTTACCTATAAAAAGAAAAGAGTTGCACCTTGTTGATACTCTTATAAACGTGTTGTATTCTAAGTACTATTTTGGCTAATGAAGCTTGTTGTACGAAATGGAAGCTTAAACCATAACGAAAAATTCAGTGTTCACTCTTACTACGAAGCATTAAAATTTTATAATAAAGTGCAGTTTCCAGGGACAAGTACTTGGTGTAACAAAGTTTCAAAAAAATTTGTGTGGAAAGTCAATGTCTGTCTTAGCTGTAGATAATATTAGATGGAATTTTATTATTGTCAAGGTGTTGCTTACATATATGTAGTGGTGAATTTGTTGATCATCTATTGCTACATTGCTTTTAGCAAAAGAGTCATGGTTCCTTGTTTCTTCTATCTTTGGAGTTCAATGGGTGATACTAAACAAGGTAGCTGACAGTTTATTTTAGCTAGAAAGGTTTATTTCATTGACTTAAGTATAATTTTATCGGGAATGTAGCTCTTCTATACCTCATGTGGATCATATGGAAAGAACACTAAAAACAATTATATTAATTTTATATTAATATTTAAAAAAAAAAAGCATATATATTAATATTATCATACTTTTGAGGTTGTTGAGAAGACTGTTTGTTAAGATTAAACCTCACACAATCTGCTTACAAATGGTAAATTGTGATTGGTGAGGCTTCTTGTCCTTCTTTTACTAATTTTCTAGATCAAATTTAAATTGGATTGAAATTCTTGAGGGGAATGCATATTCATCATGTAATTGAGGTTTTTTTTTTTCATTTTTAATAATTAATTACTTATTTAAAATAAATAATAAAAATAAAATAAAAAAACTATTTGAACTCAAATAGGGAGTCAAAAGAATGAGATCTTAAATTTCCTTGACATTTTTTTTTTTTTTTTGAGGAGGGTGTTCAACACCTCAAACATACTAGAGATCCCTAAAAAAAGAAAAACTTAATTACCCTGATTTCTACATATTGAAGATTAAATTTTATGGGCTAAACTACATTTTTTGTCCAGGAAGTTGTTCTTAATTCCAAAGTGTTTCATATAGTTACATTTTCAGCAATCAAGTCCTTTCATGTGTCAATGTGATCCAATTATGATTTTAATTCTATGATAAAGAAAATGCTTACAATGCTTGAGAGTTGTTCACTAATGTAGGTCATCGATCTCAACATAGCTTCAAGTGTGTCTCTAGTTAGCTGAAACTTCACCTCCATTTCACCTAAAGGAGACTTGCTGAAGTCTTGCAACTGCAAACAATTTGATAATAAAATTACACAAAAAGAAAGTGGGCTCTTGAATTCAACAACTTACAAAATATTGTAATGCTTCTCTCAAATGTGGCCCCGATCCTTTCTTTAATGAATGGGATCCAACATGTGGAATATTTAACTTATCGAGAACTACTAAGTGAAAGAACCTTTTTTGATAATTTAATAGTTGAGAGTGAAAGGATTTGAATCTTAGATGTCTCCATTGGAAACACTAGGAGATGCCAACTAGTTGAGCTACAAGGCTCTTGGCTTAGCGAAAGACAAGTTTCAAACTCAAAACCTCTTATTTTGATACAACGATAATTTACTAGTTACCCTAAAAGTCTTAACTAATTGAAAATGTGAATTTAATCACTTAATATATGACTTTGAATAATGCGATCTAAGGAGGCTAGGTTTAAAGAACCTTTTAATCTAAATTTTTTATTTACGAGTTATGGTTAGTTTTGTAGAAACTGAGGAGAAGATTTGCAATTTTTAACAACTCCTACCAATTTAGGATTTTTTTTGGGATAAATAATTAAATTTTATTGAACCAAAAAAATCAGTCACCCAAGTATACAAAATGTATACAACTAAGATCTAAAAACAATCAAACACTCAAATTACAAACATTATTAAATCACAAATCCAAAATAAAGAGTGACTTCCTACAGTTGACATCCAATCTATTAAAGTTCTAAAGAAAAGCAGTTTCAAATCCAATAAAGTCCTTTCCAAATCCTTAGAGATCTAGTTAGTCCTCTCCCGCCAAACACACCACATCAAACAACGAGAGATAGCCTTCCAAATAACACCATTATGATAACACCCAAACTTTCCTTGCCAACAAGCCAAAAGGTCAACCACAGTCCCAGGCATCATCAAATGGATTCCAAACAAGAACCATTGACCACAACTCAATAGCAATAAGACAATGAAATAACAAATGGTCTACTGATTTCCTACTACCTTTACACATATAACACCAATCCAAAATCCAAACAATCATTTTTCGCAAATTATCAATCGTCAATATATTCCCAAAGCTACAATCCAGACAAAGAAAGCAACTCTAGACAGGACCTTTGGCTTTCAAAATTTTAAACCCTCTTCTAGGGGAAGGAGTGATCACTAACACAGGTCAAAACCAAGTAATATCTACTAACCTCAAAACCCCTTCTCTTAGCAGGCTACCAACACATCCTATCCTCCCCACCTACCAATTTAGGATATTTTTGCAATTGAGTTGAATATAGAACTTTTTAATAATTTTTAAATGTTTTGGATTTATTTTCCCCAATTCCAAGTTAGTCTTCTATTAGCATTTTATTAGATCTTTTTTTATTTTTTTTATGTGCTGAATAAAGCATTTTTTATTTGAAGAAACAAAAGTTGGACGAGGACCAGCCCATCTCTGATTACACAGCCGTACCCCAAACTAGGAATATAACTGATGGGAAGGGGGCTTACAAAGAAAGGCCAAAAATAGGTTGTGAAAGGCTACATTTAACTCTCTTTTGACAAAATACATTCCAAAATGAAAAAAGATTCCTATTGCTTTAGCATGTCCTCCACTATTGGCCTGATAGCCAAGGCAAAGAAGCTTTTGTATACTTTAGTGCATTAATGACAATCAAGCTCCAATCTCTAAAAACCTGATAAACTGACAAAGATAAGTGCAAATAGGCTACCTTTGCCTCCCCACCCACTCCAGGCTGTCTACTTTCCCCACCGACTACTTGCCTACCTCAAAAGCACCTCCTTGTGGCAAGTACAGGCGTCTCTACACACACACACACACACACACACTACAAATATAGGACATATAGGATCTTCCTTACATGAATAGGATAAATTCATATATTTTTCAAGTAATCCTATAATATATGATGATAGAGAAAAGTTTAGATTTCTTAAATAGTAGCACAAGCTTCAATGAGAGGCATGTTTTTTCATTCTTTTAACAAACTTCCACATTCTAGTGAAAATAAACACTTCAATCAGTTGAAGCAAAATTAGAACTTTGATGGTATAATTTTGCTACTACCAAACGACAAACTAAGGTATGATGGAATTCAAAAGTCAATGGGTGCAACCAGCATAATCTCACTTGGCTTTTGGATCAAAGAAAGAATGCTGCTTTTGATCTGCATACCTTAAGGCTGATGACAGCTATTCTATTAGCTGGTGCTGAGCTGCAATTCTGCATTGTCCAAGTCATTGACTTGAGGCGGGGTAGAGTTCCCTAGAAATCAATAACCAGTTATAAAAGGAATGAGACAAACCAACATTAACATTTTAATAGAATTACAAATTTCACTCAACTCCCTATGTATGCTGATTGCTTTGTGAACATGCATATTTTCATTGCAGCCCTTAAAAGTACAAGTCAAGTTTATCACAACAACAAATCAAATTATAAATGTCATTAAGAAATTTATAGTAGCCTTGTGCTTTTACATTATTTTGGAAATTTGTAATCTACAAGACTACGCCAATATGTCGAAGTTTTACAACAATAACTCGATGAAAAAGTTCTTCCCTATCTCTCATTATGATATTAATCTTTTCTAGACTGATTTTGACCACAGGCGCACATATACTCAATCTCTAATACATTTTCCTATTGCAATTCTTCTATGATATCCTTTCAAAGAACACTTGCACAAATTATGACATTAACAAGAAAACCACATACAAGAATTGTATGTCAAACAAAACAACCCGAAAAATTCAAAATACACACCAGGTTGTCCAGAAGAGTGGCAGAGGCATTCGTGTCAACAAGAAGTGGTGCCAAAGCCCCAAGATCATCCCGATTGAGTCGAGCAATAGGATCATCTTGCCGAGGCCATAGTGAAGTAACAGTAGAAGTAGTAGAAATCTCTGAAGATGGCAAACAAGCGAAAGAAGGAGGAGGAACACTTGTTCTCGCTTGATAGGAAACACTGTTATTCCTTGGCAACGGATCCTAGGAATTGCAAAACACAAACTGAGAAAAAAAATTATAAAACCAAACCAAAAGAGAACATAAATTAATTAAGTACACTTTTGCCTCTTAAAATTTGGGTGGTTGTTTTCATACTGTAAAAAAGAAACAACCTGCTGAGTGGATAAATCCTGTTTCCACTGATTGTGAAACTTCTGGAAAGACAAGACAAGAGTGGTTTGGAGATCAATAGGAAGGTCCGGTGGGAACAGCTTCAGAAGTTCGTCGCCAGTTACGTTGTCATGTGTACATTTTCTGATAAGCGAACGAAGACACGCCAACACCTGTAATTTATTCATTCAATTCAAAACTACTATATTATATTAAATAAATAAATAAATCTTCTATACTAGAAGACAACTTTTGCCAAAACAGAACATACTGGGTCGAGTTCGGGGAGAGAAGGAAGATTGAGGAGAGAGTGAAGGTGGGACTTTTCGGGAGGGCGGAGACCGGTTCGTCTGCTGTTCCAAAGAGTGGAGAGTAAGTGATGAAGTGCTTCTTCTGATTTGATCCCACTTAGCTTGTGCAATTGTTGGTATAGTGTTGTGTCTTCCACCATTTCTTTCTATCTGCTTCTGCTTCTGCTTCGGGCTTCCTTCTTCAAGGGTTTTCTAGCATTATTATGAAATAAAATTAGGGGTGTCACTGTGTCAGTGTCAGACCCTGTTTAACGTTTATGCTTTGCATCAGACTTTTTTTTTTTTTTTTTTTAAGGAACTGCTTTGCATCAGACTTAAAGCCGATTTTCTTGGCCCAATATCATGTCTAGCCCTATTTTATATGTTTTTTTTTTTTTTTAATATCTTTCTCTTTTGAGAAAAATAAAAATAAATGTATCTGTTTGTTTTTTTTTTTTTTTTAAATAACACCGAAAAAAATGAAGTTAGAAATAAAAAAAAAAATTAAATTTAAAACAGCATTTTGAAAAATTGGCAGTTTGAAACTACTTTACCAAATGTTTAAAACTTTTTACCGGTTATTAATGGCATGTTTGGATGTTTAAAAAAGGAGGGGGAGTAGAGTAGAGGGAGGGAGAGTAATGCAATTACCTTGTTTGGAAGTTTTTTAAAGAATGAGGGGAAGGGGTTTGGAGGAGTTTGGAGGGGTTTGGACTTCCTCTAACCCCCCAATTTTAATTCTCCCAAATTGGAGAGATTTGGAGGGGGAGTAGAGTACATAAACTATTGATCAAGTAAATTACCTAATTTACCCTTATTATATTAACAAAATTACACAAGGGGAAGGACTAATTACTCCATTCCCCTTTACTAATTTTAAAAACATCAAAATAAGGTGGAGGTGAATCATTCTCCTCTACTCTCCTCCCCACTACCCCCCTTCCCTCTACTCCCCTCTACTCTCCTCCCTCTCTAAACTTCCAAACAAGCCATAAAATATTTGGGCTTAAGTAAGAAGATCTCTTAAACCTAATATATGGATCCTCTCTCTCGAATTGTGTGGGTCTCACATAGGACATCCATGGGTTGCACACACTATAAAAAAAGATAATGCATGTATCTGATTCACGAAATAATTATTGCTACATGAGAGCTTTTGTTGTAGGTACTATATATAAGTACATATTCATGTGTAAGTTGCAATATGTGTTTGTGATATTACTTTGAAAGAAAAATAATGAAGAGAAAATTTGAGGGGGGGGGGGGGGGGTGAGGGAGGACAAAGTTTTAAGCTCGCTCAAGTGAGACCACTGGGCAAGGAACAATACGGTCAATGAACAAGAAGATCACATTGGAACTCAGCCAAGCCCACTTGAACAAAATTTAAGCAAAGCATGAGCATTGTACAAGCGAGGATAAGTGGGTACAAGTGAGGTCAAGCGAACTCTTGCTTGATGCTAACCTTAGATCCATCTGAGCGATTTCGTAAAGTTCGCTCAAACAAGAGAGTTACAAAATGCCCAATAACTATATGAGTCCTCCTTTGGTTTGGTGTTTTGGACAAAATTTCATGATGGCGTTTTCAAATAGGTTTTTTTTTTTTTTTTTTTTTTTTTTTTTTGGGTAGGGGTGGCAATTCATATTTACAGGTCAGGTTTGTGTCATGTCAAGTCATGAGTATTTGACTATATGGGTTGATCCAAACCTGACCTGTTTAATAAACATGTCAAAAATTCTCAATCATAACATGACCTATTTATTAAACAAGTTAACCCGACACGACACGTTTAACCTGTTTAATTAACAAGTCATGTAAAGGTGAATACAAATGACCCGTTTAATAACATGTTTGATTTATAGGTCATATCTGACTTGAATAACTTGTATCAATTCTCATATATTTAAAATTAAAATACGATTACAACCATAAATATAGTAATAAAAATATAATTACAAGCAATAATAACAAAAGTTAATACCTTTACAAACTAAACGGGTTTGCATGTTAAACACAAATCCGACCCATTTATTAAACGGGTTAGTCATGTCAACTTGAATTTGACTCGAATCCATTTAACGTTAGCCCATAACCTGTTTATAAATAGGTTAGTTGTGTCGGGTTTGCAAGTCGTGTCAGATTTTGCCACCCCTAATTTTTTGGCATTTGGCGAGGACTTCCAAATTGTGCATTTTGGGTTCCTAAATGAGTTTCATTGCATTTTCACATTGGACCTTTGGAGCTGCAATACCAAAATGCATAAAAACACAATATGGTTACCGTTGGAAATTTTCTATCTTCTTCTTTTATTACCTTTACATCTTTTCTAAAAACCCAATTTTACCCTTACTTTCTAACAATAAAACACAAAATTCTATAATTTTAATATGTCATTGTCATTTGCAAAAAAAAAAAAAATAAGGGGAATGACGTGACTTTGAGAGAGAGAGAGAGAGACTGAGTTCACCAGTTGCTCTCCTTATCGTCCCTCGCTGTACCTCGTTGCTTTGCTTGAGTGGCAGTGAGCGTCCATCAATGGCAAGGAAATAAGTACTCATGAACTCATCCAACATAGACACAAGACTCGGCTGCTCCTCCCAACACCTTTTAATCTCAACCATCGAGCTCAACCGCTCCGAAAATTGTACGGTATCGATGATCTTCTTAAGCACATCCAAGTCTTCATTGCATTTCTCCAATGCCATTAGCAACTTCCTTCTCTTCTCTGTAGCTGATTCCGACACCATCATCATTGTTGTTGGCATAGCTTCCAAATCCATCAGGTGCACCACCAACGTTGGCGAAATTCAAAAGTTTTGAGTCAAATTTACAGAGTTTGACCGCCGTATCTTCGCCAGAAGTGTATTGCTTCTGGGCACGTCGCAAGAGAGTCTTCTGAGATCATTGGTGGGTTTGATGTCTTTTTGTTTTTGGTTTTGTGGTTGCATTGATGATGGGGAAGCCTCTTGGTTTTGTGGTTCCCCTTCTTTTTTTTTTTTCCAAATTTTTCTTATTTTCTTTTAATTTTGAGTTTTTTTTTTTAAAAAAGCCCGCACACACACACATACAAAATGGCATCATTTTAGTGGTTCTAATGGCAGCACTAATTGAGTTATAACGAAGCCCTAAATTGAAAAAAATTAAACGTTAGAGGACTAAATTGATAAAATTGAAAGTCAGAAGACTAAAATGAAAAAATGTGAAAGTTAGATGGTCAATTTTGCATTTTTGCTTTTTCTTTTTTTTTAGAGAGTATTTCAACCTATAGCGTCTGCTCTTGATGATAGTTCTTTATTATTAGACCAAGATACCAATTGGTTTTTGGTGTAGGCGGGGATTAAACTCCATATTTCTTATTCAACCATCAGAGATTTTACCGGTTGTCATTTGATATTAATTGTACATTGCATGGGTGGTTTACAACACTTCAATTCTTTTTCCTCTTAAAAAAGTTATGATTTTTTTTTTTAGATATAATATTATATTTTATATTTCAATTTGATAAGAATAATGCTTAGGACACACTAAAATCCACGACATGTTTAAATGTCATCTTATGATTGGTATGTCTATTTTTTTCCTAGTAAGTATTAGCTAGGGGTGTGCGTAGTTCGGTCGACTCAGTTTTTTCTCAAATTTGTTACCAAACCAATAGGGATCGGTTTTTTCATAATTAAAACTGATGCATACTGCTTAGGGTCGATTTTTCGACCTATAGTGGTGCGGTTTCTTGCGGTCAGTTTAATTGTTTTAGTCGGTTTGAAAAATTAAAAATTCTATTTGTTTTTTTTCTTATAAAAAAAATCTATTCAACATGTTCATACATAAAATCTGTTCAATTTGTTCAAAAAACAGCAACAAAATCTATTCAAATTTCACAGAAACTTCATAAAAAATTTTGTTCAACTTGTTCACACAAAATTTGTTCAATCTTTTCACTCTATTCAATATGTTCAAACTATACAAATTTGTTCACGCATAAACAAACTGCCCAAATTTCATCACTTCATTCACACATAAACAATTTGTCCAAATTTCATCATAAACTTGTCCAACCTATTCACAGTTTCACACATGACAAACTGTCCAAATTTTTTCATTTCATTCACCATGCAAAAATGTTTTGAAATTGCCTCAATAAGAATTTAACTCTCAAAACACTATCATGTAGCATATAATATCATTAGTGTCACTGTGTGTGTTAGTGTCAATAACAATAAGTATTAATATATCCAATTAATAACATATTACAAGACCATTTGTCGTTGTCCATAAATGCCAAAATAAAGATATACATATTAAATTAGTATTAAGGCAAAAGAATGCTAATTGTTGTACCCCAATGATAATACCACCCATGAGTAACTAAATAACTACCATTTGTGAAAAGTCCACTACCAATAACATATACAAATATAATTAACATATAGGCAAAAGGATGCTAATTCTCGTAAGTCTTTTGTCCAATAAGTCTGTGCACTATGCATCACTCTAGAACTCCTATGAAATACTAAAAATAAAAAAAAATAAACATGTGTTAATAACAATAAAACGTTTATGAGCAATAAAATATTTATAATTATCACAAACGAATGATAATAGCAAGTATACTTACATAATACTAACTACTAACTAATTCGAAACAAAGAGCAGCACATCACTCATCATCATCCAACACAACGGTGTTTGGATCCTCCTCCATAGGCATTAGACAAACCAATGCAATTTCTACAATCTCATTCAAAACAAAATGATTCTTAAGCATTGAGCAAATAATAAACAATTAATGTGTACAACCAACAAAATGAACATATATATATATTTTTGCCAATGTTAATCTCAAAACCATCCATATCCTCCAAATTATCCATGCACTCCTGAAGCTTTATTAGTTTATTCTTCTTTGCATCCTTCACCCAATTATGGGTACAAATAAGAGTTTCAACTGTATTAGGAGATAATGAATTACGGAACGTATCTAAAACACGCCCCCTTATACTAAAAGTAGACTCGGATGCAACTGTAGAGACAAGAATAACCAACACATCACGGGCAATTTGGGAAAGGACTCGATATCTAGAAGAATTCATTTTCCACCACATCAAAATATCAAAATCTTCCACATCAAGGTCCGTAGTAGATTCCAACAAATACCTATCCAACTCAGATTTGCATTCCACACTATCCTCATCCGCCAAGTGTTGCATAAACCTATTATTATTGCTTTTAATGCTGTTAGACAATAAAACATTACCAATACTTGGCCTGGAGTCCCTAGATAATGAAGCACTACTACCACTACTACTAGAACTCGAAGTTCCATTTTGACCCATTCTCTCCATATACAACCTCTTCAATGCATCCGGAACCTTAAAGCTCATCGCATCCCCCTTATGCTTTCCATACCATTCCCTAAACAAAAACTTGACATACTTCAATATATATACCTTGGGTCAAAAACAAAGCAACAAAAAGCATCAAATTGATATTATCTATACTTCCCCAATACTTACCATTTTTTTTTCTTCTTTACCGTCATACTCCTCAAAAGTGGATCCCCATCAACACTACATAATTGTTGCAATTGATCTTCAATGCTAATTAACTTATGGAAGTATGTATTAGAAGTGACAAATAAGGACCCGAAAAATCTAAGTGTCGTCTTATAAAATATGCTAAGAAATTTCACAAAGGTCTTGACATTTTCCCAGTCAAGATAGTTAGGAGGACCAATGGGCTTTTTCCTTTTCCATCTGCTTCACAAAAATAAAATTTGTAATGCCCATCCTCCTCTTCCAACCTATCAAATGCTCTCACAAATTTCAAAGCACAATCTAACGTGAGATAAGTCGAATTCCACCTTGTTGGCACATCAAGGGACAAAAAACATTTGGCTTTAATTTTCTCATTTTCAATACATTTTTTAAATTTCTCAAACCTTGCAAGAGAGGCTCTCACATATTGCAACGCATTCCGAACCTTGACAATTAATTCATGAATGGACTTCAACCCATTTTGCACTATTAAATTCAAGATATACACAAAACAACGCATATGCATGAACTTGCCACCCAATATGCTATTATCTCTTTCTTTCATTTTCTTCTTCACATAATCAATTGCCACATCATTAGAATTAGCATTGTCCATGGTAATTGTAAACAACCAGTCTATACCCCACTTCAACAAACATAACTCAATCGCTTTACCTATAGCGTCCCCTTTGTGATTAGCTATAGGGCAAAAGTTCAAAATTTTGATTTGGTAAATCCAATCCTCATCAATAAAGTGTGCAGTGACTACCATGTAGTTCAAGTTTTGTATGAACGTCCAAGTATCCATTGTCAAACAAACCCGTTGCCCAACAAAAGCCCTTCTCAAAATATCTACCTCACTATAATAAATCTTCATACAAGCCCTTGCAATGGTAATGCAATGGGGAATAAGAAACCTAGGCTCAACTATTTCCATAAATTCTTGAAAGCCTTAACACTTCACAAAATTAAAAAGTAATTCATTAATAATGATTATCCTTACCAACGCCAACCTTATCTTTTCTTCACTATAGTTTGCAACCACTAACACATTTGAACCACTTTTCCCTCCCTTTAGCTTGGAAAGACAAAATTTTTTACTTATCATCACAGGAAAAATGTCACTTCTTACACACCTTCATGTGTTGCAACATACCCAAAGTACCATTTTTCTTACCATGACAATTATATTGATTTTTACAATACTTGCATTCAGAACTTGGCTTCCTAGGATCAGGACCAGCCAACTTAATGAAGTGCTGCCATACTATATATAGGTCCTTACCACCTTATTTAGGTGACAATGGGAGAAGTGATGCACCAAGTCCAATTGGTGCTATAGGTTCAGGTGGGTTAGGGTTCCCAGGGGCACCAAATCTAGGTGGAGCATTGACATCCATCTAATAAAAAAATTTCCAACCAACAAAAAAACAAAGTTTCCATAACAATGTCAAATTATAATTTTTCTAGCAAATACAATATCAAATACATTACTCTCAATTAATGAATGTCACAACTAGATCCAATAATAGCAATAACTAATCAGTTTAGTTACAATAAGGCAACAATAACAGACTAACAATCATTAGTCATTACTTAACAATTCATGTCACTAAAAAGTCATTATGAATTCAGTCAATAAGTTTCTTCTCAAGAGCAAATTTATTTTTTCATAACCAGCCAACCAATGTATCATCCCAAGTTCAATAATTAAATAAAACAATTTAAAAAAAAAATCAAAAGAAAAGTAAAACTGAATATTAAAATCCCTATACAATTTTCTTAATGTTAACAAGGAATTCATTATATTATTCTCAATATAAATATAAAATAAAAGCTAATTTTATATATATAAACATAAAGCAGTTGTTATTAAGTACTAAAAATTTAAAATCAAAATGCTGAATATAGTCAGTGATTAGTGATTATCTCTCAGTGAAGGATTGAAAGCGAGAACTCTCTCAATCTCTATATGCCTCAAAAATTAAAATGTTAAAGGAAAAAAAAAAGGTTAGTGCTTAGTACTTAGTAGATTGTAACACACCGTGTCACTAATTAGCTAGATCATGCAATGCAACTATGCAAGTAAGTTACTTCAAGAATTAAGTAGGACTAAAGTAACAATGTAACACTCCAAAGTCCAAACAAGTGCTGAAAAAATGATAAAAAAGATGATAAATATTACTAAGTTTATAGTTTATACTATTACTATTATCGTTGAGTCTAAACAACTGAAAAAAGTGCTGAAAAAATGATAAAAAACATAAAAAGTGTTACTCAGTGATCATCAATTTCGTACATAGTGATGGTATAAACTATAAGCTTAGTTTGGACTTTTTGCTGAGAGGTGAGAGAGGAGAGGGGCTTAATGGCTTTTTGGTGGTTTGCCGCAGTGAATGGTGAGCACTTGTTGTAGAGGCCAACCTAGCAACAAGAGCTCAGAGGCGAGGCGTCAGGTGAGAGGCGAGAGCAAGAGAGAGAGAGTTAAGGGTTATGATAGAGAATAGAATGAATTTATACCAGGGTAGAAATCTAAAACCTAGCATAAAATGGCACCGTTTTGTTTTTTTTTTTTTTAATAACACCCAATACGACAATGTTTTATTGAAAAAAATTAAAATGAATACCCGGTAAAATGACATTATATCAAAACATCTCAAAACTATATACAGGTATTGGTTAGGTTTAGTTATCTTGGTTTCAGATTTTCTGCTCCACTTACTACACCGCACTGGCATCAGAACTCCCTTCGCGCTCCGATTGCCGGCATCGGTTCCATAGGTTGGTTGCAGTGGCGGTGCAAGAAAATCGGAGCTGGTCGGTTGGATTGATGACGGTGACTTTCTGCACACCCCTAATTAGCAGTTGTCCCTTATGTAACTGATGAAATCCAATCACAAGTTGACACTCAAACATATTGTGAAATTATGTGATAATAATTTACACTCTGTTTGTTTAGGCAAAAATATTTTCTAGAAAATTAGTCATTTTCTAAAAAGTATTTTCCGTAAAACTATCTCATTTTCCTATGTTTGACAATTACTTTAAATGAGTTGAAAAACAATCATTTAACTTCTCTTATTTAGCTTGCTGTAAGACAGAATTGTTTTCCCAAAAAAATTAATGGAAAATAATCACTAAAAATAAGTCATACTTTTTTTGTCGACTAATGATATTCATTTTTTTTTTTTTTATATTACTAAACATTGGAAAACACGAAAAACTATCTTTACAAAAGGTTTTTCATTAGACAAAGATATTTTCTAGAAAATGAGTCATTTTTTAAAAGTATTTTCCGTAAAACTATCTCATTTTCCTATGTTTGGTAACTACTTTAAATGAATTGAAAAACAATCTTTTAACTTTTCTTATTTAACTTGTTGTAAGATGTTTTCCAAAAAAAATTAATGGAAAACAATCACTAAAAAGTCATACTTTTTTTTTTTGTTAACCAAAGATAGTTTCCCTTTGACTCATTTTTTTTTTTATACTACCAAACACTGGAAAAATGAAAAATAATCTTTACAAAAGGTTTTCCATCGAAACAAACATAGCGTAAGCAAATTTATTAAGGTATTGTTATATACATATTTATTATATAGTCTTTTATGATGATAGTATTTAATAGACTCCAATGGTAGTTCTTCATGATTGCATTGTTAATTCCATTTTAGAGAATGATCATAAGTAGTTATCTTTTTTTTTTTCTTTTTTTTTTTTTTTTGTATTTTGTTTTAAATATTATGTAGTTCAAATCAAACTTAAATTATTGGTATGTATTTTTTATCATCTTTTTTGCATTACTATTTTGTGCTCAATGATCATGAAAAAAAAATTACTATCAATAAGAAGCCATTAATAGTAATGACAAATAATTATGACACTAATAAAAATAATAAATAATACAAAAACTATAACAATAACTAGGTGCACGTGTTAGGTCCTTTACAAGTAGTTTTAATAAATTGCTTCACTTTCATACAAAGAGAGAAGGCAATAAGTTTACCCATAGTCTAGCTAAATATGCTATTCTTATTTCAGATTATGTAGTATGGATGGAATTTGTTCCTCTGCCATCTTTTATTGTTTTTTAGGTTGATTTAGTCAGTATTTATTAATGCAAAGCTTCATAGGATGGTTTCTCAAAAAAAAAAAAAAAAAAAAAAAAAAAAAAAAAAAAAAAAACAAGTGTGCGTGCATGAGATTCTTTTTTTTAGTATCATAATTTTATGTTCATCATAATTTAAGGTTTAAGTGTGTATATTCAATTGTGGGTTCTAATTAGCTCAACTAGTAAAATTTTTGATGATTGAATAAGAAATCTAAAATTTAATTCCCGCCTACACAAAAAAATCGATTGATATCTTGGTCTAATGATAAATAGCATAATCATTAGAAGTGGACGTCATAGGTTAAAACTCTATTAAAAAAAAGAGTGTGTGTTCAATCATTTTATGCATTTGAGAACTAATGATACAATTCAATTCTAACACCACTTTGAGTGATTTACTTATTTTTACAAGAATTGAAAGAAGTTCAACAAGAGAGCAAAGGAGGAGTTAAAGACTAAGAAAGTAAAATGACTTTGGTTTAGATTTGATTTCATATCAAGCTCTTGGTTACATTGTGGAAGATAATATAGATGTAATTGTGAATAAAATACTCAATGGTTAATGCAGAGAATGATCCTAAAATGTTTGGTGAAGTTATGGCTTTAATATATGATTTTTCTTTTTGGGAAAAATGTTGGGGATGATGAAATTGACTTGACATTATCTAAAAATATCTTTAGGTCAAAAACAATGTGTTGTAAATGGGTGTTTAGATGGAAGGATAAAAAAAGAGATAAGTTTGAAAATCTCAACTAAACAAGGTCACACACCAAGGGTTTCTTTGTATCACGAGGGGAGGTTTGCTTTCTGAACTTCTGATAATGTAGAATTGTTGTAGCCTGCATGTAAAGTAGTGGAAATTCCTTCAGTAACACTGTTACTTGGAGGCTAGTGGGGATTTTCATGATTGGGGAATTGGGAAACACAGAGTGAATAGGCCGTGAACCATGGAAAATCTAGTTAAGAGATGGGGCAACTTGTCCTTGGATGATAGAGAAGGTGGTGAGGTGAAATTGAATGAGAATAACAGTTTGAAGAATGTCACCACTGCAACAAAAATTTTGACCAAACGAGCTTTGAATACAGAGTTTGTAATACGACCCTTTAATCCAATTTGGTGGCCAAAGAATGGATTCAAGGTACGTAATGTGGGAAATCACACCATCTTATTCATTTTTTACAATGAGGAGGAGGTGGAGAAAATTATGGAGGGAGAACCATGGAGTTTCGACAAGCACTTGGTGATGATTAAGCGGTACGACTATAGCATCCCAGTTAAGGATTTAGTCTTTGATCATGTCTCTCTCTAGGTGCAAGTTCATGATATTCCAATAAAATACTTGAGTAGAGAAGTTGCAGAAAAACTCTATGAAGCAGAAGTTAACAAGAAATCCAGCTTAATGGAGGTGGACCATGGCAATGTCATAAGGATTAGAGTAAGGGTAAACACAACCCTTCCACTCTATAGAGGAAGAATTTTCACACTTGATAACGGGTCAAAGGGATGGGTATCATTCAAATATAAACGTCTTCCAAATGTCTGTTACTAGTGCGGCCGGTTGAATCATTTTGACAGAGATTGTGAACGATGGATAGAAAGCAGTAGGACTTTAACACAGAAAGACCAAGAGTACGGCCCTTGGCTATGAGCATCTCCTCTACCCGTGTACAATAATTCAGTGATAATAGTACCGGGATTTTACGAAGCAAAAAAGAAGGAACTTGGCATTGAAAGAGAACGGAGTTTGAAAGCTAACTCCTCGGCCCATGGAAGCTAAGACACAGCGGCATAGGAAGGGGTTCAGGGAGGCAGTCCGGTGGATGACAGATCAAGTGAAATTAATGCTCCAATAAATAAGGAGGATGTTATGGACATTACACAGACAAGGGTTGCAACAGGTGGAAATTTTAGAATAATGCAGCCGGATAAGGTAACTGTGAAAAAGGGAGATTATTATGAGAAGAAAATAAAGAAGATTGATGCATAATGAGATTTGAATTATAGAAGGATTCAAACTATGGATGTGTATTAAATAAGGAAACAAATTCTGCCTTGAATGGGGAAACTGATAATTGTGGAGTTGTGTCAAACCAAGCAAAACACAGATTGGCTACATGTGAGGAGCCTAATAAGGAGAAATTAAATCACGTGATAAGTGATGAAGGAAACCCTAGTGCCCAAGTGACTCGCGTGCCAGGAAAAAGTCAGGTAGTATCAGCAAATTTCGACTCCATGTGGAAAAGAATAGTGAGAAAGGAAGTAAACACTATCAGTATAGTTCCTCCTCTAATAGCACTAAAATGCTTAGGTGCTGAACTCTTTGATGCTGAGTTACCCAGGAAGAAGAAATAGGTTTCTCAGGATGATCAAAACACGAAAATTGAATTGGCGGTGGTTGACAATCCGTAACACCAGGAGCAATGAATGTCTTATGTTGGAACTGTTGTGGACTTGGGAACCCACAGACAGATCAGGAGCTTGGGGATTTGATTCGGGCACAAGATCCCTTAGTTGTGTTCTTGGCCGAAACATGGCTTGACAAAGTTAGGCTGGAAGAAATTAAGGTTCAATATAAATTTGGAGGTTTGATCGAAGTCTCAAGAATAAGTAGAGGAGGCGGGGTAGCTATTTTTTGGAAGGAGGAGTGTGATTTTTCCATAGACACATACTCCCCCAACCATATTGATGCTATAGTGAATAAGGGAATGGAAGAGGAATGGAGAGTTACTGGTTTTTATGGTGAGCCGGATTCAAGGAATCAACATGAGTCTTGGGAAAAATTAAGGAAACTAAAAAATAAGTTCAATCTTCCATGGTTATGTGTTGGAGACTTTAATGAAATCACGAAGATAGATGAAAAATTAGGAGGCAGGTTTAGACCAAGGAGACAAATGGAAGTCTTTCGGGGTGTGCTTGACGAATGTGAGTTCAGAGATTTGGGCTTTGTGGGAGGAAAATACACTTGGTATAAGGGGACAGAAGGGGGCAACGCCATTTGGGAGAGGTTAAATCGTGCTGTCACCACCACTAATTAGATAGACATGTTCCTTACTATAAAGGTTGTGCACTCAGAATGTGGGTCATCAGATCATAAGCCCTTAATCATTCGGTTAAAAGAGATTCAAATTAAGCAATGAAAACCATGGAGATTTGAACAGATGTGGCTTGACTTTTGAGGATGCCAGATACAGTGAAGTTGTTGATCTAGCTTGGATACGAAATTTTTCAAGCAACCCGATGATGCAAGTGGAAGGTAAAATAAAGGAGTGTCAAGCAAAATTAAAACAGTGGAGCCAAGTTTCATTGGGGAGTATTACCCATGCCTTGAAAGAAAAAAAGCAACAGTTGAAGCAAGCAGAACTGCGGCAACTAGGGGAGGAACAATGGAAGCAGTTAATCAATTAAAATGAGAGATAAATGGATTATTGATCAAGGAGGGAAAGATGTGGAAACAAGGCTCAAGGGCTTTGTGGCTAAATGAAGGGGACCAAAACACTAAATTTTTTCATAATCGGGCATCCCATAGATACAAGAGAAACATAATTGAGGAGTTGAAAAGTGAAGCAAGAATTTTTTGCACCGATGAAGAGGAGATTTCAAACGTCCTGATTGACTTTTATCAACACCTTTTCACTTCGGCCCCACCATCACATATGGAGGAAGTTTTAAGGGCAGTACCTACTATGATTACAGAGGAGCAAAATGCCATGTTAGCTGCAGAGTTTGTTAAGACCGAGGTTGATGAAGCAATGAGACAAATGGAACCGTTAAAGGCACTGGGACATGAAGGTTTACCTTCATTGTTCTACCGAAAATTCTAGCCATCTATTGGGGAAGATTTTTCAAGTGCAATCCTAAGCTGCCTAAACTCAAGTTCTATCCATCCTTCAATTAATCGCACTTTTATCACTTTAATCCCTAAAGTAAAAAGCCCTAATGTATTGTCTGATTTTCACCCTATAGCTCTTTGTAATGTCATATAGAAACTTGCATCAAAGGTTGTTGCTAATAGGCTCAAAAAAGTTTTGACCAAATATTATTTCTGAGTCACAAAGTGCTTTTTAGTCTAACAAAGCAATTTTAGATAATATTTTGGTGGCCTTTGAACTATTACACCATATGAAGACTCAAAAATCAAAGAAAGCATATTTCATGACCCTAGAGTTAGACATGAGTAAGGCGTATGACCGGGTAGAGTGACGATTTTTTATTGAAATTATGAAAAAGATGGGCTTTTGTGAAACTTGGCTTACCCTCATTCATGAATGCATAAGCACTGTGTCCTATTCAATCTTAGTAAATGGGGAATCCAAAGGTGAAATCTCTCTTACTAGGAGAATCCGCCAAGGGGACCCATTATCACCATATCTTTTCTTATTGTGCTTGGAAGGATTGAATAGAATGCTTTAACAAGCTGCAAGGGATAATCTGATTCGGGGTTTTTCGTTATGCAAAAATGGGACCAAAGATTACTCATCTATTTTTTTGCAGATGATAGCTTACTATTTTGCTGGGCAAGGATGGAGGATTTGCAAGTTATCCAACATATTTTATCACTATATGAGGGGGCGTCCGGACAACAAATAAACCGAGGAAAGACAACGCTCTTTTTTAGCAAAGAAATGGCGGAAGACAAGAATGAGGAAATTCTAAATTTCCTAGGGGCCCCAGAAATCAAGGAGTATGAAAAATACCTTGGGTTGCTGGTTGTTGTGGGAAAAAAGAAAAAGGAAAGCCTCAATTTTATTAAGGAATGGGTGTGGGCTAAGCTCCAAGGTTAGAAAGAAAAAATCCTATCTCAAGCGGGGAGAGAGATTTTGCTTAAGCCGGTGGTACAAGCAATCCCTACATTTGCAATACTTTGTTTCAAATTGCCAGTGGGTTTGTGTAAGGAAATAGAGATGCAAATTAGAAAAATTTGGTGGGGTGATCGTGGTGGTCAAAGAAAAATCCATTGGAAGAGTTGGGAAGTTTTATGCAAACCGAAGTCAGAGGGAGGAAAAGGGTTCAAAGATTTGGTGAGATTTAATGAGGCTATGCTTACTAAACAAGTGTGGAAGCTACAAATTGAGCAAACTTCTTACTGTATAAAGTATTCAGCATAAAATATTTCCCCACAGGTTCGATGTTTGAAGCAAAAAGTAAGAAGGGATCATTTGCTTGGTAGAGCATCCTTAAAGCAAGACATGTTATCGAGAAAGGGATGTTGTGGAGAGTGGGTGATGGGTCTAAGATTCGGGTGTTCCATGACAATTGGATTCCTGGTTATTTTCCAACAAAGGCCGTACCATACACACAAGACATTGAATATGACTTGAATGTTTGTTCACTCATTGATTAGACAAAGGAGTGGAATGAACAAATGATTGACCAGAAGACTGCCCCATTTATGGCTCACAGAGTCAAAGCCATTCCTTTAATCAGAACGGTGTAGAGAGACTATTTGGTATGGCCGAGGACTCGGGATGGTAGTTACTTAGTAAAAACGGGCTACTAGTTGCTTGGAGAGGTGGAGAATAGTGGGGTTGCATCGGGGTCCAACAGTACTGAGCTAAGGAACTTTTGCAAGGGTGTTTGGAGTTTGCATATTCTGAATAATGTTAGAACATATATGTTTTAACTTGATTAAGAACATATGTCACTTAGTTATGTAAATTGGCTAATCTTTTGACAAAACGCACTCTATTTGTAATTGGATAGTTCTAAGTGTTTTTAATACTTCAAGCAACAATGTTTCAAGGTCAAGTGTTGAAGTCATCAAGTCTGTACAAGAGAAAGCAAGCTGAAGTGCACGGTTTTTAAAGCTCGACACTTGCTCGATAGCTACCTCAACACCTGCTATCTGTCAAGATTTAAAAATACAGATTTCCAATCTGATTTTCTTGGGATCCGTGAATATGTTTTTGGGCCTTCTTTTCTTCTAACCCTAAACATATAAAATGATTATTTTAAGAGCCGTTAAGGGTGATACAAGTGGCTTTAGCATTGAGCAATCTCTGTTCAAGTAAATTGTGATCAACAGACGAAGTTCTTGACCTAGTTCATCTTCCATCAAGAAGTTGCTATGTATTTGCACCATAGGGTTTTGTAACCAATCATCTTCCTGCTATTCATCATAAAGGATGAACTAAAAAACTTTGCAGCCAACCATTCTTCCTCAGTTGGTGTTCTGAAGTCGCGTACTTGGATCCGCGCAATGGTTAGTCACGTATTTGGGAGCCGTGCATCAAAGGTGGAGACTGTCACTACAGATCAAGTCCAATTGGGTATTGGGGTAAGGGTTCAACTGTAGGTTGGTAAGGTACTTGAGATTCCTTTACTTGTAACCGCTTGATTTGATAATAGTTGAGTTTCGGGAGTGGTGACCTGAAAATCACCCGGTGGGGTTTTTGCCATTAGAGTTTTCCCCATTTGTAAACAAATCACCGTGTTATTTATTTTCCGCTGCATATTTAGTTGTTGGTGATTTGTTTGTGCTTCCATAAAATTGCATGATTAATTGATTAATTAATTACTTGGCTAAATTAATTAATTTGGGTTAATCACAAGGGGTCATTCAGATTGTGACCTATCAAATAAAATGAAGTATTTCTGTTGGAGAGCATGTATGGAGTCCCTGCCAACCTTGGTAAATTTATATCGGTGGAAAGTAGTTGACTCACCTCTGTGCAGCAGCTGTGGAAGAGCAAATGAAACGGTCATCTATGTTATTTGGGACTGTGATAACGTGAAACGGTGTTGGGACCTTGACTTTAATAAATTATGAAGCCAAGACCACATGTTGAGATCATTTGCTGACTTGATGGTCTTCGTAAGGCAACAAGAGGAGAATGTTGAGTTGTTCATGGCTTTAGCTTGGTCCATTTGGGGCAGATGAAATAAATGTCATTTTAACGAGCCAAGTCTGCCTCTTGAGAAGCTTTATGAAGCAGCAGCAGCACTACTAGTGGAATTTCAAGGGAAAGCTGAAGCCAAACTTGAGAGGAAAAAAATCCAGCCTTAGAGTTGGACACCACCAGAACAAGGAGTGTACAAGGCGAATTATGACGGAGCATATTTTGTGGAGGAGGAAAAAGCTGGGATCAGAGTTGTGGTAAGAAATGACTTGGGTTAGGTAATGGGCTCATTAGTAGAAAAAATAGAAATGCCTTCAACTATGGAAGTGCTTGAGGCGTTGGCTGCAAGGAGAGCAGTGATTTTTATGGAGGAGCTGGGCTTGAGACAGGCTATATTTGAAGGAGATTCAGAGATTGTTGTCAAAGCTTTAGTGGGTGATTGCCCAATCTGGTCTAGTATTGGACATATTGTAAAAGGCTGTAAGTCTTTAATGGATTTGTTTCAAACCTACACTTTCTCTCATGTTAGGCGGCAAAGCAATGGTGTAGCTCATGCTTTATCTTAGAGAGCGAGGAATTCTTCCCCTTTATCTATTTGGATGGAATTTGTTCCACCAGACATTTCCTACCTAGTTTATGTTGATGTAACACCATAATTTTTCACTGATTAATAAAGTGGTTCTATATCTCTTTTCAAAAAAAGAAAAAAAGAAAAAGATGGAAGGATAGCACCAATGGGTCTAGATACTGAAATCTTTAGAGTAACGTAAGTGGCACATATGGCTATGGTCACATATAATGATATAAATAAATGTCATTTTTAGCTAACATAAATTTGAATTATAAATACAATGGAGAAGTTAAAAGAATTTTATTAGTTATATTGATTAATTATTCATAAAAAGTTGAAGTCCTTAACATTTTTACCCAAAACAAGGGAAAAAATAAACTCTATTTTTACTTTATTTTTCTTAGATTGTCTATTGAATGAGTTGAAATGGATCATGTCATGTCAAATTGTTTATGGTTAAGGGGATTTGAAACTATTATTAAATAAGTTGGGTTTGTGTTAAACTATGGGTGTGTTTGGATTGAGCTTATTGTTGCTGAAACTGAAAACTGAAAACTGAAAACTGAAAACACTGTAGCAAAATAATTTTAAAATGTGTGAATAGTACCGTGGGACCCATTTTTAATGAAAAAGTTGATAAAAATTGAGAATTGTGGGACCCGTAAACAGTGCTCTGTGCACTATTCTTTAGCTGAAAAGTCAAAAAACGCGGCTACTGTTCAATGAACAGTAGCCGCACTACACCTGAAATGCTTGAAAACCCAAAAAAAAAAAAAAAAAAAAAAAGGAAACGCGCTTTTAATGAAAACGCAGACGCCCAGACGCCGAATCCAAACACTACCTATAGGTCCGTTTGGATAGCACTTATTGTTGCTGAAACTGAAAACTTGTTGCTCAAAACACTGTAGCAAATAATTAGAAAAACGCGGATTAAAGTAACAAAACGCGGGTACTGTAGCGGAGGTGAATGTACTGTAGCATATAAATACCAAAGTTATCTATTTTTTCCTTTCTTTCTCCATTCACTCCTCACCCGAACCCTTGCCTAGCGCCTGTGCGAAGAGAGTTCCACGCCCACCAGAGTACCACGCCCACATCGGTCTGACGCCGGCGAAGAGCGCCGGTGAGAAATTCACGAGGAAGAAAAGCCCAGTCCGACGCCGGCGTGTGCTCTTCCTTCAGAACAGGGATCACACAACTCACAGCCTACACCCATCTGCCCCATTCCTTCTTCCCCACAATCCGAAAGAATTCTCAGGTATGAAGATCAAGCTAATTTGTTAGCTGACATTTTTTTTTTCTTTTGGTAACATCCAGACGAAATTTGTGGGTCAGATTGGCCTAATCTGGGTTCTGATTCATATAGATGTTACTGTTAGATGAGTTTTTATTTTTTCGGTATGTGTTTATTCTTAATTTTGATTTTCTGTCTCTTTATTTTCGATGATTTTATAGATTCTGTTTTAATTTCTAATGGTATATGTTTGGATGCAAGCGATTTCCGGTTGAAAGTTGAACCTTTTGCGGTTGATGTATATTTTAATTTGTTCTGGAAGAAGAGGGTTTGGGTTTTGGATCTTCATTTTTTTTTTTAATTATTTGCTGTAAATTTGTAACAAACGTAGGAGAAGAGAAGGGAAGCCTTCTCTTTCAATTTTGTGGTTTTAGTTTTGTGCTTGAAAGCTGGGTTCATGAGACTACCTCTGTGAAAATCGAAATTATGGGATGTAGATCTGTTGTCCGAATATGATTTGTAGGAAATCAAGGGATTATTTCTTTTGGGTTATGGACAAGGTATAATTCAGCCTCTCTGTTTCATCTTTTCTTTAATGCAAAGATTCTAATGTTTTCATTAATATGGTTGTTGTTGTTGTTTCCTGGTGGGTTATTACAGTTGGGGCTGGTCCATCTGGTTTAGCAGTTGGTGCTGGCCTCGAAAAGCAAGATGTGCTATTCATTTTGTCTGTTTGACAAAGATGGAGATGGTGAGCATTTCCCTCTTATATATGCTTATGTTTAGTGGCTCTACCTTATTTATTATATATGCACTTATGCTTCAACATCTATAAAACATGTTATCTCTCTGTTTAGCAATAAAAAAAAGACCTCTAAGACATGTTTTCAAGAAGATGTATGAGTGGAATAGCATATTTATATGGTGCTCAACTACTTGATTGTGTAGGTTGCATTACTGTTGAGGAAATGGCAACTGTTATCCGGTCATTGGATCAAAATCCAACTGAGGAGGAGCTTCAGGACATGATAAGCGAAGTTGACGCTGATGGAAACGGAACTATGGAGTTTACAGAGTTCTTGAGCTTAATAGCCAAGAAAATGAAGGTAACCAAATAAAGTTATTACTTTTTAAACATACCAAACTACACTCATTAACCAAAAAACATGTCAATGTATCCTACCAAAGAAAAAGAAGTAATATCCCAAATTGGCAATTCTAATATATTTTGTTCTACATGTTTGTCTTATCCTTATGTAGTAAATGATAAATTACTATTAATCCTAAAAATTTAAACGGTTAAAAAACTATGAATTTAATATTATAATAGTAAAGCGAGCAAGAATTAAACAAATTTACAAGCAAACATAATTGAACCATTATCTGTGCTTATGGTTGGATATTTGTGTGTTCTTTTTTAGGAAACTGAGGCAGAGGAGGAGCTTCAAGAGGCTTTCAAAGTCTTTGACAAGGACCAAAACGGATATATATCAGCTACTGAGGTATATTTTTATCCCTTCAATACTCTTTAGTTAATATATGAATACGTAAATGTATGTAAGTGAAAGTGAAAGCCTCCTTTTTGCCTCTACAATGACACTGCCGTTTCTTGCTCTTTCGAAGACCAGTTTTAGCTTTTCCATGTTCAAATAATAATCGAGTTACTCTTATTTTGGCTGCCACTTTGGCTTGTCCATAAGATACTGCTGATTCTAGCTTGGTTGATTCTTGGAAATGTTGAAAAGTATGGTCTGAGAAGGCCATCCATACGTCCTTTACAACTCAAAAACAGTGCAGGAAAGACTCCTGTGCTGGACAAATTTTTTGTTACCTATTTTAAATAATTCTTTCTTATTTGTGTCTTTATTTTGTTTTAATAGCTATCTGTACAAAAAATTATGCAAATAACATTGTCATTTCTCATGGAATAATATATATTTTGTATAGAACAAGCTTACTGGATTGATATTATTGTTTGTTTGGAATGTTTGTATTGTACAGGAAAATGACTTGTTTTCCCAAGATGGGATTCCAAAAAATCCATTTCCTAATGGGTGGAAAGGGAAAGCTGGGCTCTATGCAGTTGGGTTCACATGGAAAGGCCTCTGTGGAGCATATTGGGATGCCATTCGTGTAGCACATGACATTAGCAAGAGCTGGAAAGAAGAAACAAAAAGCATTGGATTTTTTTTTTTCCGGTTATTTTTGTACCAAGGAAGAATTGTTTTTCTTGTTCTAAGGACACTTGTACCAGTAATAGATATTATAATTTTACAATGTAAACTTCACAAATTAATATATAAATTTTTAATTTTTAATTTTTTATTTGTAATTTAATAGTTACAATTTTGGGAAAAGAGAATTAAATTTTAGACATCTTATTGAAAAGACACAAAAAAAAAAAAAAACAAAAAAAAAACAAAAAAAGAAACACTAATATTTTTAGTGAAATATTAGAAATTTCAATTGATAGAAATTAAGATGATACCTTTAGCTGACCGAACAACAACAAAAGCAAAAGGGAGATCCTCCAACGAAATGAAGCCATTAGCATTAGCCTCAGCATATACAACTTGCCATACTACTATTAGAATCTTTACAAACAAAAAAGAAAAAAACAACAATACTGAAATTGGTTACTGAACATACTAATTATCTTCTAGTAAATGGCCATATGAACAGTTTGATTTCGCCACTGCTGCACCACAAATAACAAGTACAAGCTAGAACTACAACAATCGTGACACTCATTCATTATTATGTTATTAAAGTAACATAAATCATGATTTTTTACCGAGTCACTTTTGATGATAAAATGGTTAATAAATAATACTTGTCAAACATTTTCTTACTAGTGTATTGTGTGGGGTATAAAATCGTAATCACATGGGTAGGGCCTCTCTTCCGCTTTTACAAGTTTTTTAGTCGGACCCAGTCCAGCTAGCCATTAATATGACTGATGGGTTGTCTCTCTAAATCTGGTCAGCTAAGGCCCAATATATTGGGTGAACCCCAGGACCACTAAACCGACGCCACATATCTCTTTCAAACTAGGAAAGGCCTACTTAAAATTTGAAAATTATTCAAAAAGATAATTGCACTAGTATCCACAAAATGGATATGGAATTCATTGGGTATTTTTTCTTTGGTTCTAGTTATTATCCATAGGTAGGTGTTTTGGTAAAAACATCTTTGTTGAAATGATTACTTCCCTACTGTGTCAAGGAATTGTTTATGCTGCATGCAAGACTGAGCCAACTGTATTAATTTCATATGGTGCAGGAAATTGGTGATTGTCTTATGTTTTTTCTGCTGCTTTTTTAATGTCATCCCTGCTCGTTTTAACTTTCTTGTGCAATGGCTTTCAGTGACATGAGTCGTCCACATGACTTATCCCATCTCTTCTTCTACCTATTCAGTGTGAATTTGCTCGATATCTGCAATGTTTTTAGCCCTAAAATCTCAAGGTTGAACCAGGGCCATCTCTTGCTTCAGTGTGTGTTGCACAATTTGGATTCCAGCTCTTCAAAGCAGTTTATCAAGGCTCGATCTTCACCTGATGCATGGAGACAGCATATTAGTTCAAAGAACCTTGGAGTTGAAAACTATTCCACCATTTTGAACTCAGCCAAATGGATGGTTTTAATGCGTGCTATGTATTTTAATATGGTGGATACGGTATTTATCTGCAGTGTCTTTGCTTTAGCCTTCTATGGTTGTACAAGAAAGTTGTTTGATTTGAATGTTGACATGGCTGACCCCATCCTTTCTTCAACCTATTCAGTGTGAATTTGCTCGATATATGCAATGTTTTTACCTCTAAAATCTCAAGGTTGAACCAGGGCCATCTCTTGCGTCAGTGTGTGTTGCACAATTTGGATTCCAGCTCTTCAAAGCAGTTTATCAAGGCTCGATCTTCACCTGATGCATGGAGACAGCATATTAGTTCAAAGAACCTTGGAGTTGAAAACTATTCCACCATTTTGAACTCAACCAAATGGATGGTTTTAATGCGTGCTATGTATTTTAATATGGTGGATACGGTATTTATCTGCAGTGTCTTTGCTTTAGCCTTCTATGGTTGTACAAGAAAGTTGTTTGATTTGAATATTGACATGACTAACCCCATCCCTTCTTCCACCTATTCAGTGTGAATTTGCTCGATATATGCAATGTTTTTAGCTCTAAAATCTCAAGGTTGAACCAGGGCCATCTCTTGCGTCAGTGTGTGTTACACAATTTGGATTCCAGCTCTTCAAAGCAATTTATCAAGGCTCGATCTTCACCTGATGCATGGAGACAGCATATTAGTTCAAAGAACCCTAGAGTTGAAAACTATTCCACCATTTTGAACTCAACGAAACGAAAGGTTTTAATGCGTGCTATGTATTTTAATATGGTGGAGACGGTATTTATCTGCAGTGTCTTTGCTTTAGCCTTCTATGGTTGTACAAGAAAGTTGTTTGATTTGAATGTTGACATGGCTGACCCCATCCTTTCTTCCACCTATTCAGTGTGAATTTGCTCGATATATGCAATGTTTTTACCTCTAAAATCTCAAGGTTGAACCAGGGCCATCTCTTGCGTCAGTGTGTGTTGCACAATTTGGATTCCAGCTCTTCAAAGCAGTTTATCAAGGCTCGATCTTCACCTGATGCATGGAGACAGCATATTAGTTCAAAGAACCCTAGAGTTGAAAACTATTCCACCATTTTGAACTCAACCAAATGGATGGTTTTAATGCGTGCTATGTATTTTAATATGGTGGAGATGGTATTTATCTGCAGTGTCTTCGCTTTAGCCTTCTATGGTTTTACAAGAAAGTTGTTTGATTTGAATGTTGATGACAAATATATGTGGGCTCAAGCTTTTACCGGTTCGCAAATTAGCATTAATAGCGATATTAAAAAGGCAAATTCAAGTGGAAGAGTTACAGTTTTGAAAGAGCTCGAAGCAGTTGATACAAGTGTAAAAACATTGTATGACATGATCCAAGCTTCTAGTTTGACCCTATTGAAGTGGAAGCATTCCAGAATTCCAGCTTTTCACATTTGGCAAGGAGAGCAAAGGGACTTTCAGAAGGACTAGATCTTCTTACAAAGGAAGTTGATGGCTTTTTCATGTAGTTTTCACTGGGCGTGATGCTTTGCTGTGTAATGTTTAAGAGAGTGGTACTAGGCAAATCACATTTGTGAATTATGTCATTTATTTGGCTACAATTGCCAATCTATTTAAACAAAAACTATTTGTTTTAGCTTTTATAATGCAAATTTATTTTCCCAGTTATTGGAATTCGGTTTTGAGTGTTCAATAAATCTTTTAACACTAAAGTATCATATATTTTCTTCGGAGCAATCTAGTATGAAAGTGATAATTGTCCAAACAGTTTTACTTGTGAAAATAAACACCCTATGGCAAGAACAAAACACTCTTCCGTGAATTTGGATGTGCCTATCAAGTGTCCTGAAAGTTTCAAAGATACAGATTTGACACTTGAACCTTATGCTTCACAACATAACAAATCCACGAGTTAATAATGTGAGCTGTCTCAAGTTTGTCCGAACCCTCAGCTCTGCTTACCAACAATACAACAACAAAAGCATTTACATTAGTGAATGACAATTGAACCAATAGTTATGGTCCTCACAAAAATCAGTTATCGTCCGCACATATCGATGATGTGATATCAATACGAACTTGTTTCATCTCAGGTTCGTCCAAGATTGAGATTGCTTCTGCCACGGCATCGTAATGCCCTCTCTCACTATGTCCAAATCCGCCCTCTGTATATCTGGAATGTTGAGCACCATTGTTTATCTCATGTGCTCTAACGAAATTGTGAAGAGCCATTGTAGCAACAATGATCAAGTTTTGAGTGCCTAACTTAAAGGATGGCATATTCCTCAAAATTTTCCATTTGTTCTTCCAAACTCCAAAAGTTCGTTCTATGACTGAACGGAGTGATGAATGGAGATAATTAAATCTCTCCTCTGGACGATGCAGCACTTCAGAAGGTCGAAATTCTCCAATGTGGTACCTCTCCCCCTTATATGGTGCAAGGAACCCTTTCCTCATAGGGTATCCTGAATCAACCAAATAATATTTTCCTGCAAATTAACACATTTATTACATTAGCATTTTCACTACATGAATAGATACTTTAATACTGTAATTAGACTGCATATTTACAAACCAGCTGGAGCTTTTGGGAAGTTGTAACTGTCATTATTGAGGCAGCTCAAAAAAATCCTCGTGTCATGCGCTGACCCTTCCCATCCAACACATGCGAATGTGAATTTCATGTCAAAGTCACATGCGCACATACAATTTGTAGTGGTGATCCCCTTCCTCCCATAGTACGGGAGTGGCTCCTCGTCTATTACGACCACGGGGATGTGGACCCCATCAATCGCACCAATGCAACCCTATTCATTGTCACAAAAATACCATGTGCAATGAAATACGTGGTATAACCATATGCTTAATTTGAATAAAATCAAGTCAAGATACCAAATTCAGAGAGTACCTTGAAATGTGGCCAATATCGATCTGAATGCTGAATATGTTCTGGCACGTCCTGAAATGTATGATCAGCAGGCTTTATAATGTCCGGTGCCATAACGGTGGCTAACAATCTCACTACTATGCCCACATGTCGATGCACTGTCTCACCCGAGTGCTGAAATCTTTCTTGCACCATTCTGTTACCATGAGCATGACCAAGTACCATCAATGTCATTGCTAGGGACTCCTCCAAGCAAACTCTTCTGGTACCGTTATATCCATACTGGCGCAGTGTATTACACAATTGTCCAAACACATAGCTTGACATTCTAAAATTTCTTCGACATTTCCTCGCATTTCCAGTTAATGTATACTGTACCCATTCTAAGCCTGTTTGTACATTCGTATGCAATGGTTCTTTGGTCATATATGTCTCCACGTAAGTTAGGCATGCACACCCGCTTAGATATGCTGCGAGTAGAAGGTCGTCAATTTGCTCGAACTCTGCGTCCCTGCACAAGTTGTTAAATTTTATTGAACCTTTATTAGTAATAGGCTCAAACTATGGTTGTACCAATAAATTAACAATCCTAAGCATCTGCTTTCACGATTTTCTCCAAGATTTCTCAAAATTGTAGATTCACATCTAGAGGGAAAAGTATATAGGAACTCACGGTTCGTGCTGGGAATCAGAGGAGTCATTTAGCAAATCCATCCTTTTGTATACCTTGACACTGCTTTACAGCTATTCACCTTAAAATTCAAAGCCTCGAAATCTGTATACCAAAGATTAAAGTAAAAAACAAAAAATATAGAGAGATTACAGTTTTATGTAACAATTTCAAACTAATGATGTCTTAGCTTAAAGTCGATGACTAAAAATAAATAGAGAAAAATTTAGCAACATATAAAGAAATATGTGGTTATCCAATTTCCAACTAAGTTACACATCTTATTCAAATAGTCACTGCTATTATTATTTGCCATTAATCCCACTGGGTATTGAGTATTGATAGCGCCACATCCTAAAACAATCCCTACAAAACTCTATCTCTTACTTCTACAAGACCAAGTCCCATTAATAGGCAACATTGTGTACAGCTTATCCATGAAACACTAAAGCAAGATGCACAATTCCATGAAACTTGTCATACATGTAACAAAATTAATCTTTGATTGGCCATTTACATAGTAAGAGTGGTGGTGTCTATTTATAATGGAAATAAAGGTTGCCCTTCCAACCGTTGGTATTAATTGGAAAATTTTAAGTAAGCCTTTTTCTTTTTTGGTTCCTTAGTAAATAAGGCAAGCTTTTTCTTAACATTACTTTATTTAAAATTAAGAAAATGCTCACGTTTTTATTTTAGGCAACGAATTAAAGTAAAAGTCCAATGTAAAAGTAGGCTATCTAATTAAATTTAAATATATGTGTGTATAATTTAATAATTAAAAAAAAAAAACAATGTTTCTATTGTATTGTTTAATATGAGGTTTCTTAAATAAATTTATGATTATGTTGAATTTAATTTTTTTTTAAGATGACAACATTTCTTATGTCATACTATTTGATTCAATCATGCATTTGAATTTATTTCATAATATAATACACGTACGTATTGGAAATTTGTACTTTAGTGTTACTCATAATTAAGTGCCCATTTGTTTTTGCTTTTAGAAGCTAAAACACACTTTTTGAAACCAAAAAAATATTAACTTCATGTACAAAAAGACCATTATCACATCTTCCAGTCAAATCAAGACCATTATCACTTTTTTATCTTGAACCCACATGTTTTCTAACTTAAGCATAATAGGGATTTTAGAAGGAACTCCAATAACATGTTTAGTTGTAGGTGTTTATAACCGTACCCTTACATACAGCTTGAGATTCCTACTTTCTAAATATATATGCCCATGCCATATAGAATGATTAGTAAATGGACTCTTAAAAAGGCAAATCAAGTTGCCCATATTTTAGCTTTTTTAGTCTTTTAAAAATAAGCTTTTATTCAGGTTGTTTTGTTCTTGACCCTACCCCTTTGCTTTATTCAGGTTGTTTTGTGATATATCTTAAACAAGCTAAAATTTTGGTTTCTTCTATGTAGTTCCTGGTTTCTTTGTTAATAAAATTTGTTGATTAAAAAAACGAATGTAATGCAATGCATATATATAAATGCTCCAATCTATCAAGTCTCTTCCATTTTAAATTGTTTTCTATATCCTTTCGTATGACACGGAAATATTTCCTTTGATACTAATTTGAATCAATATATACTGATGAAATTTTTTATTAATCTTTGGGTAAAATGTCTAAACATATTGGTGTAGAATGAAAACTGTAATTGCAGTTTTTTCTCAAAGTTATCCATGAGGAGTCCCATCAACTTGTCATTGCCAATGAAAACAACTTGTTTATATATTTTGTCCACTATAAGTTTAGTTGCGGTGTATCCCTTTCACATCTTCCAGAACTTCTAAAAAGTTCATAAACATTTTTCACGACATCGACCTTTTTTTATGTAAAGATCTCTTGTTTCATTCTTATCCTCGACTTGTTATATTTTCCGAACATTTCTTCTAGCACCAGTCAATTATGAGTTATCTCCAACTTATTCTATTTGTATAACAACTCTTGTAGTATTTTTTGATTTGTCACAATTTATTAAAGTAATCAAATATAAATAACAAAAAACCATTAACACATGAATTTATTATTTTTCCTACGCCATTCACGATCGAAAATATCAATATTGTACTATTGTTGCAAAGATTCTAGTTTAAATGTGGTGTATAAACTTTCTCTTCCTAGAAAATACGATCTCATCCTCACAACATAACAAATCTCTATCCAATTACCCCACAAGTGGCAGTATTCATCCGGATCAATAAAGATCATTACAGCATGTGAGAGTGTATCCCATTCCCAAACTGCAGCAGGTGCAGTTCTGCAGGTGATGCACTTGCTGCCACACTGGTGCAGCCCAGGCTGCAACACAGTGCAGCAGACTGCACCAGTGTGGCAGCAAGTGCATCACCTGCAGAACTGCACCTGCTGCAGTTCTGCAGCTGATGCACTTCATGTATTCTGACTCGTTTCTATCACACTCATCCTCATCCCCCACACTCAGTATCATTTGCTCAATTCCAATGGCTACCTCTTCAACGTCTACAACCGTAATCAACTGGTTCTGCCAACAGCAATTCCATCACCAAGATCATTACAGCATGTGAGATCCTATCCCGCTGCAGAACTGCAGCAGGTGCAGTTCTGCAGGTGATGCACTTGCTGCCACACTGGTGCAGCCTAGGCTGCAACACAGTGCAGCAGACTGCACCTGCTGCAGTTCTGCAGCTGATGCTGGTGCTGCCTTGGTGCATTGTCTGCTGCACTGTGTTGCAGCCCAGGCTGCAACACAGTGCAGCAGACAATGCACCAAGGCAGCACCAGCATCAGCTGCAGAACTGCAGCAGGTGCAGTCTGCTGCACTGTGTTGCAGCCCAGGCTGCACCAGTGTGGCAGCAAGTGCATCACCTGCAGAACTGCACCTGCTGCAGTTCTGCAGCTCTGCCAAACCGAACCAAAACTCATGGTTTTGTTTGAGTTGGACTTAGCATATGGATTTCCTGTTAGCTCTATTGGTACCAATTGAGTTCGAAGCCAATGGTCATCTATGCTAAGTCCAACTCAGACAAAACCATGAGTTTTGGTTCGGTTTGGCAGAGCTGCAGAACTGCAGCAGGTGCAGTTCTGCAGCTCTGCCAAACCGAACCAAAACTCATGGTTTTGTCTGAGTTGGACTTAGCATAGATGCTGCAACACAGTGCAGCAGACAATGCACCAAGGCAGCACCAGCATCAGCTGCAGAACTGCAGCAGGTGCAGTCTGCTGCACTGTGTTGCAGCCTGGGCTGCACCAGTGTGGCAGCAAGTGCATCACCTGCAGAACTGCACCTGCTGCAGTTCTGCAGCTCTGCCAAACCGAACCAAAACTCATGGTTTTGTCTGAGTTGGACTTAGCATAGATGACCATTGGCTTCGAACTCAATTGGTACCAATAGAGCTAACAGGAAATCCATGTTTTCCTTCTCTGACTAAGGATAAAAAAAATTTGTTCATGGATTCATAGTAACAATAGATTTACCTAGAGGTTTTGGGAGACAACTATCTAATATTTATTAGTGCCACAGAGAAACATGGGTCCTCTTGCAAGTCAATCATGAATTTGTTTTAGTCACACAACCAACTTAAAGTTCAATTTCTAGCCCACCTACGCAATTCCTAACCCCAAGTTGTTGACAACTTCACATGACCAAAATCATTGCTGCCACACTGGTGCAGCCCAGGCTGCAACACAGTGCAGCAGACAGTGCACCAAGGCTGCACCCTTCCCATCCAACACCCGTGCATCAGCTGCTACACTGATGCAGCAAAGGCTGCAACTCAGTGCAGCAGATAGTGCACCAGGGCAGTGCTGAACAGGTACAAGCAAGATATACTTGCTGCATCAACATCCCTAAACTCAACCATGTTGGTGGCATTTTTGCGGCCATGATCTGCTTCACCACATCAAACCTATGACCCATGCTAAAGTCCAGCAATCCAATAAATGTCACACAAGTATAACACATGCAATTCAGAAATTATACACTAGAGATTTATTTAACATACTACTTTGTTCTGGTTTTGGAAATGCAATCATCAAAAATGAAAGCATCAATAATTAGCCTCTTATATCAATCTTACATGACTAATAATGTTAGACGACATGTGAGTGGGTTAAGATAGCATTAAAAGGGCACAAATAAATGTGAGGAATGTAACACATGCAAGCTAGGAGCCCACCACCCTAAATGTAAATGTGGAACAAACTCTAATATTTTCAAGCATGAAGAAGAACCAAATGACAAGGTCAAATAGAGAATAATACTTGGCTGTATCAATGTCCGCAACAAGGAGTTGTACAGCACGTTTAACCAGTTGCTTTGTTGACCCCTACAAGATTCAAATGATGTTATCATGAATCCAATAATTTGATAAACATCCAGTTAACATAGCCAATTGACTATATAAAAATCAAATGTAGGAAATGCTAGATTATATGAAGGCAAACTGACACCAATGGTAGAAAACACCATTGGTCGCAAGGCAAGGAAAAAACAACCATCATCAAATTTTTACTACAAATAACAGTGCATAACCATCGAACATAAAAAAAAGTCACATAAACCTTATCATTAGACAAAAATATATAAATATAGCTCAAACACATAAGAGTGATGAGCATTGTCTTACATACACACCCATAACAAGCAGTAGGTTCTACCAATATAAAAAGCAAAGAAAAATAATAGTGCAATAGGTACAACACTGACAGTTTGATTACTACACCAAGCCTACACAACCCTATCAAGACAATCTATTGTTCCTTCACTCCGTCAATGATATTCAGGGTGCCTTTGGTACTCTTTTTGTAGCCACTTCAATTGGATTTCCTTGTCATCAGAAATTGCTTGAAACATGTGCCTAGCTTGCTCTTTTTCCATGAAATAGATGGTGCTGAACATATGAAGCTCATGACCCGGGTACACTCCAGGAAGACTCAACACCATGTCCAGAATTGCTTTAACCTGAGCAGTTGCTGTGGGAATAGATGGTGTACGGGCACTTAAACTAGATCTTTCAACAAGAACATTTGAGATGCTCTTCAAAGAGTCTGACATCTCTTGCGCAGCTGAACGCTTTTTTTTTGGTTTCTTGGAAATTGGCTTGAATAGGTGGACAGTAGTTGCCAAGCCTTTCCCCTTAGTCACTGCTGGTCCTGCCCTCGACGATGATGGACCTTCAACCTCCATTGCGTCAACGTTCACAACGGGTTCACATTGAGGGTCTACAAATTCTACGCTATCAGCGGAGTCCCCAGATCCTTCGTTGGTATTCGTTGGTATTGGACCACTCGTGCAGAATGCATTTCTCCCTGTTGCAACTGTGCCTCCAAACATGATGTTCAATAGGTCACGATTCGGCAAACCATACATTTTAAAAGTTTTTGCTTCAGGACATGCCTACATGTGGAGAACTAGTAGTTAGAACACAAGAGAAAATAGTTCTACACAGTAAATTTTTCACAATTGTATATGTACTGATCAGAACTAACCGCAATTTTCCGGTTCCACCACTCATCAGGTGCATCAAACATCCCAGTTCCAGCATCATAACCCAACCCAGTCTCAGTGTCCATACACTTGTTATAAGTCTTCCACCTTTTCCTCAGATTATCCCATTTGTTTTTAATTTGCACCCAAGTCACCACTTTCCCCATCTCACCCAACTGCCGAATCACTTCATTCACCCCAATTTTGGACAAAAATCCGGTGGCCTTCCTCTGGCCGTCCATGACTTGCACAGCACAGAACTGACAAAATGCTTCTAGCTCCTTAGGGTCTTTCCAGTCAGCCCTTTCATCTTTACCACCACCGTCCATCGATTTCTTTTGCTTAACCATTTTTTCTACAACTTCCTATACTCATATATTATTATTGAGGCATTTCAACAAACACTTCAGGTTCATATCAATAATCAGTTACTATAGGCCCACATGACAAATGCAAAGTAAACTCACATACCCAAATACAACAGAGAACCAATGGCATTACACGAAGGATAAGAAACCCACATACTACACTCATGGAAAACACAACAGAGAGAACCACAGCAGGCGTTGTTGAACACAAAAAAAACCACATGCAAACATATTATTGAATACAAAAAACCACAATTTGATGAAGCCTCATGGACAAACACAGATGAGAGAGCATGAAAGATAAAAAATGACTTACCTGTGAATGCAGGCACTGACAGTGGTGGCAACGGTGATGTCCCAAGCGGAGAGAAGCTTGTGAGCTTGAGCGAGGGGATCTTCTTTTGTGTAAATTCTGTGTAATGCGTTTGTGTCCACAAATTGCTGTGCTCTGTCGTGATAACTTCGTCGTTGATGGGTAGGTGCAAGACATTGAAGACGTTTCGGACACAGCATTGAAGAGGAATGAAGTCATCTCTGCCACGGTAGTTGGGAAGCAAAATCACGAAGCTTGAGGATATTGGGAATTAGCCGTTGAGAGGAAACGCTGCCGTTTTGATCAGAGATGAATTACACAGCTGAGAGTGATGAACAGGACGCGCAAGAGTTCCCAAACCCATGAACAGGACGCGCAAGAAGAGTCTTGTTTCAGCTCTTGCAACAGCCGTAGAAAATGTAACAAAACGGTGCGCTGCGAGAGTTTAATGAAACGGTGCGTAGAGATTAAAATTGAAACGGTGTGCTCAAGCTTAATGAAACGGTGCGTAGAGATGAGAAGCCTGAAGAAAACTTGCGTTTTCCTCATCCTGCGTTTTATCAATGCAGTGCGCGTGGGTCCCACTCCCAAAACGTGGAACGCGACTTTCAGTGACTTGCCGTGCTATCCAAACAGTCACTATGTATTCAAATACCCTTATCTCAACATGATATAAACATGAACATGGCAAACTAACATGAGTTCTCACTCCTAAATCCAGCCACTCTATCCCAATTCCATACAAAAGCAAACTCATAGGAATTGTTAATGATAATTGGATGTTTTCAATAAAGTGACCACATAGGAACCATTGGACGATGACCAATTATGACTCGAACAAACTCAGCCTCATCACACTTAAAAAAAAGAAAAATAGATATAAAGGGAAAGAATAAAGAAAAACAAATTTGAAAGGATAATAGAATAAAGCAAGGAATTAATCACAAAGAAAAATAGATCTGAAAGAAAAAACAAAAAACAAAATCACATGGACGAGTAGAAAAAAAAAAAGGAATATAAAAGAAAAAAGAAAACAAATAACAAAATTCTTTACTTGTCAAATAGGCATGGAAGGCTTTTTTTTTTTTTTTTTTTTTTTTTGGGATTTTGAAGAGATGACTTTGATTAAAATTATTGGTAGACATACCCAAGTATTGAAATTGAGAGAAAGAAAATTGGGATTGGTTATGGGATGCTTAGTGTAGTTTCAAAGATGTAACCACTATTAATCACCATTTTTTTTCTTATCAAAAAAAAAAAAAAAATCACCATTTTTTTTTTGAGAGAGTTTTAACTTATAGTTGACCACTTGAGTTAACTGGAACCCACACTATTAATCACCATTAAACAACCACATAAAGAGATAAATAGCCTTAAATGTTTCATATTACAAGAAATTAAAGTGTTATCATTATTTCTAAAAGGGGAAATTACACATTTATATCCATAAATTATAATTTATTTTACACTTTGTACTGTAAACTATTGAAATGCACAATTGACCCCCCAAAGTTATAATTTGTAACATACACTTTACCCACTGTCGTCTTTTTTGGGTTATGTCAAATGAAATTTGACATTAAAAAACTAATTTACCCCTTCCTCCACAACCGATGTATTGATATTTTAAAATTTAATGTTACATTTTGTTTGACTTAATTGAGAAAGTGATGAGGGTAAGTAAATTGTTATATGAGTTTTTTATGGGGTCGATTGTGCGTTCTTGTAGTTTAAGGGGCAATTATAAAATATGGTATGGTTTGTGGTGGAAAAATAAAATTTTCCATAATTTTTAAGATAGAGATAAACGTTAGGTATAATATCTTTTTTTTTTTTTTAGGGAATATGTATAATACCTTAGGTGCTATACATAGTTTCACCAATTCAATTCAACCAATAAGACACAAATAACATTGTACATAAATTTTACTTAGTAGGTAGTGAGGATGGGTTTGAGTGTGCTTTTGGCATGAATTAATTTTGCCAATTTATTTTACTATTTAACTTATTTTTGCTACTATTTATGGGTTCTACTGCACTTTTTGGTACTATTTATGGGTCCCAATGCACAATTTCAGCTAACTTTTATCTTTATCTACAATACTTTCAGCAAAAAGTTTTTAGTTTCAGCAAAATAAGCGGATTTCAAATGGACACTTTAATCACTACAAATATTGAACACCACATATAATGATGATGCATTGTCTTTCTTCTTAAAAAAAAAAATCTACAAATATTGAACACTAATACCATTACTACTTTAGCTCTAAAAAAAAATACCATTACTACTGGACATCATTTGAAACTAAAAAAAAATTGAATTATTTATTTTATTGTAAAGGACGAAGTATTTAAAAAAAAAAAAAAAAATTCAAAAAACAATTAATGATAAAAAAAAGTCCAAACAGTGCCTAAGCCCTACTTGTGTCTCTGCTTACATCACGTGCCACGTTTGCACCTCTTATTTCTCAAAAATAATTTTCCTGAAAACTTTCGATTCAATATATATTTTTTCCACTTTCAAAAACAAAAACAAAAACCAAAAGAAAAGTAATTGGGTCTTCGTCTCTTCTCTAGGGTTTTTGGTTCGAACAAATCTGTGTATTCAAATTCAAACTTAAAGTTGGTGGAGCTCAAAGCTGAGCTTTTCAATTCATCTCTCTCGCATCTCTTTCAGTGGTATAACTCTCTCTAAATTTCTTTAATTATTTATTCGCTTTTCGTTTTCTCACTAAAAAAACCTTTTTTTTTTTTTTTTTTGGTTTCAAAGCCCTAATAAGCTAAAGCCTCTGTTTTTATTTATAGTGGGAAATTCAAATTTACGAAAAAGATATGAATTTGAACAAGTTGTTTCAGGCAGAGTTGGTTGAGTTATTTTTCTTTTTCTAAAATTATTTCCTTTTAGTTTAGATAATTAAGAAATTACGATTATAGTTCAATTTTTAAAATTTTTTTCCTAATTTTTTTTTTGAAATTTTATAAGAAAAAATGTTTTATGCTGCTGTGGTTCATTGAAAAAAAACTGTATTTCATTATTAATTATTAATCATAATAATCACTATGTTTTAGTCGTTTATTTATTTATTTATTTATCATATATTATTGTTATTATTATTAGTGTTGGATTTGGTGGTCTCATTATTTGATTTGTCAAGAACAGTTCTCATTAAATAGCTAAAACCAGAAGAAGAGAATTTAAAGTACAGGTTAAAAGAATAGTGATCATGGGGAAATGGGTATCTTTTAAAATTTAACTACAAGTATAATTACATTGCAATAATTATACAAAATAGAAACCCTCTTTCTGAGTACATGCAAAAGGGCTTGTAATTTATATTTAACTTTCAATGTCAGGTTTCTATGAGAATTGATACTATTAGTATAACCAAATAATAATAATAATAATAATCTATATTGTTTTTATTTTATTATAATGAGTGTTGGATTTGGTGGTGTTATTATTTGATTTGTCAAAGAAGTCTGCATTAAATAGCTAAAACCAAAAAATTGAATTTAAATTACAGGTTAAAATTGACTTGTCAAAAATAAAATAAAATTGTAGGTTAAAATTAGGAAATTGAGAGAGAGAGAAAAAAAAAGGAAAGAGATAATGGGGAAGTGGTTATCTTTTAAAATCTAACCATCTATAACTACAAGTATGATGACGGTTGCAATAATTAGAAAATAGAGACTCTCTTTCTGAGTACATACAAAAAGGCTTGTAATTTATATTTAAGTTTCAAATGTTGGGTTTCTATGGGAAATGCAGTGAAGTTTTTTGATTTGAGTTGAAATACAAAGTTACTGGCATTCGGTCTTTTTCAATGCGAAAAAGAACTTGAATTGCGCTTGGTTTGTTGTAGTTTGCATGTTGATAATGTTTACACGTTTGAGATGATGGATGTGTGAGAACATTGTTTTTCCGTCTCAATGCCTCTGCCTTCATTCTCTCCTCAAGCTAGTACTTCATAACATGTAATGATTTGTATTAGAACAATTGTCAATCACGAATGTTGAATGCACCCACCTTTTTCTCCTGTCTTGCATCAAGATAACTACTTCTTTCTCTGTTTCTCCTCAATTAGTTTGAAACCAAGTTTTTATATGCTCATATTACTTTGAGTTCTCTTGTTTGACATTTGCAACTGTTTCAAACCCCTACTTCTGGTGTCTGCATTCCTCGAGAGTTGAGACATTCCTTCCCCAACCTCCCTCTCCCCTTAATTTTTAGAGTTAGACGCAGTCTAGAGTTAATTATGGTTATGGAGTCTGTCTTATCAAAAAAAAAAAAAAATTATGGTTAAGGAGTCTTGTTGCTCAAGTTTAATAATGCTAAAATATGGGGTGGAGGGGGGTGGCTAGGTAACAAAGCTGGTGTGTAGCACTTATGGTTGTAGTCTGTGGAAGGTATTTGGGTAGGGTGGGACTGTTTTGCCAATAACATATACTTCAAGGTGGGGGCTGGAGATAGGGTTTTCTTTTGGCATTATAGTTGGTTTGGGGAGCAGTTTTTGAAAGAGCTGTACAATGCCTTGTATTCAATAGCAGCTGATTTAGATGCTTTTGTTTTTTCTCATTTGATATATGTGTTTGAGGTGTGGGTGAGAGACATTGCTTTGTCCAGTACAATTAATCTTTCAATGATTGGGAATTAGAGTCTATTGAGTCCTTGCTAGGACCTCTGTATTCTTTATGCCAAGAATTTTACAGGCCTTGGTAGATTGAGATGGTGTGGTGTTTGCTTGGAAATGGGTTGTTTCTTGTTTAATGTTAGGTCTTATTATAGGACGTTGCGTGCCCCTAGGGTGGTCAGTTTTGTGTGGAGAGGTATTTGGTGCGTCAAGGCCCTGAAAAGGGTTGCTTTCTTTGTGTAGACAACTTCATGTTGGAAGATATTGACTAATGATAATCTAAGAAAAAGAGGAATCATTTTGGTAAATTGGTGCTGTTTGTGTAGGCAAAGGGGACAGACAATGGATCACTTGCTACTACATTACAATTATGCTCATGCAATGTGGGGCTGTGTTTGGGTTCTTTGGGTGATGCCAAAAATAGTGATGTACCTACTGGTTGGTTGGTGAAACTGGTTTGGTAAATGGTCTTTTGCTGTGTGGAATTTGGCACCCTTGTGTCTAATGTGGACTTTGTGGGGGGAGTGAAATTGTTGCATTTTTTAAGTTGTGAAAGTATTAGAGATTCATTAGAGTGTAATGGGTCTTAGTGTTAGTAGCACTGTTCCAGAGTTATTTCTTTTTTTTTTTTTTTTTTGGAAAATTCCAGAGTTATTTCGTTTGCATGTAATTCTTGATGTATTTTTTAGGCTACCATGTGTTCTTTTATCTTTTATACCTTGTTTGATGTTAGGTCTTATTATAGGACATTGTGTGCCCCTAGGGTGGCCAGTTTTGTGTGGAGAGGTATTTGGTGCGTCAAGGCCCTGAAAAGGGTTGCTTTCTTTGTGTAGACAACTTCATGGTGGAATATCTTGACTAATGATAATCTAAGAAAAAGAGGAATCATTTTGGTAAATTGGTGCTGTTTGTGTAGGCAAAGGGGAGAGACAATGGATCACTTGCTACTACATTACAATTATGCTCATGCAATGTGGGGCTGTGTTTGGGTTCTTTGGGTGATGCCAAAAATAGTGATGTACCTACTGGTTGGTTGGTGAAACTGGTTTGGTAAATGGTCTTTTGCTGTGTGGAATTTGGCACCCTTGTGTCTAATGTGGACTTTGTGGGGGGAGTGAAATTGTTGCATTTTTTAAGATGTGAAAGTATTAGAGATTCATTAGAGTGTAATGGGTCTTAGTGTTAGTAGCACTGTTCCAGAGTTATTTCTTTTTTTTTTTTTTTGGAAAATTCCAGAGTTATTTCGTTTGCATGTAATTCTTGATGTATTTTTTAGGCTACCATGTGTTCTTTTATCTTTTATACCTTGTTTGATGTTAGGTCTTATTATAGGACATTGTGTGCCCCTAGGGTGGCCAGTTTTGTGTGGAGAGGTATTTGGTGCGTCAAGGCCCTGAAAAGGGTTGCTTTCTTTGTGTAGACAACTTCATGGTGGAATATCTTGACTAATGATAATCTAAGAAAAAGAGGAATCATTTTGGTAGATTGGTGCTGTTTGTGTAGGCAAAAGGGAGAGACAATGGATCACTTGCTACTACATTACAATTTTGCTCATGCAATGTGGGGCTGTGTTTGGGTTCTTTGGGTGATGCCAAAAACAGTGATGTACCTACTGGTTGGTTGGTGAAACTGGTTTGGTAAATGGTCTTTTGCTGTGTGGAATTTGGCACCCTTGTGTCTAATGTGGACTTTATGGAGGTAGTGAAATTGTTGCATTTTTTAAGATGCGAAAGTATTGGAGATTCATTAGAGTGTAATGGGTCTTAGTGTTAGTAGCACTGTTCCAGAGTTCTTTTGTTTGCATGTAATTCTTGATGTATTTTTAGGCTACCTTCTATTCTTTTATACTTGAGGTAGACACACACACACGGATAAGCATACACAAGAAATTTCTGTTATATTAATAGACTATTTGTAATTGCAATTTGGAATTAATTGTCTACCTCTGGGATTTCTCATAATTTGTTTTTATGCTTTTGTCAAGGTGTGGGACATTTCTGTCAGGCAGCTCAGGCTATTCAGAGGGAAGAAAAAGCTAAGACGGGTTAAGGAATGTTTTTTAGAAGTATGTTTGGACTATCATATTGAAAACACTTGTCTAATGCTTAGCTTTTTTTTTCCCTTACTGTGAGTTTTGGATTAGCCCTTTAGTTTATTAGCTTATGTAAAGCTTTATGAAACCTTACTTTTTTCTAGGAACCACTGTTCTTTACCAAATTTCAGCAAATGAACAAATAAGCTTTCAATAAAAAGCTTATCCAATTGCACACTTAGTTTAAGAACATAGAATTCTGATGCAAAACACTAGTAGGAAATTTGGAAATAAAGAGTGACAACATGAACAACAGTACAAACCCTAGGCTTCACCACCTAGAATCTACCTGCAAACCATAGGCATCAGTCTCCACCTAAGGGCATTTGGCATCACCACCAACCAAAGAGAACAAAGGAGGAGACATATTCTTAACTCATCTTAAAATTTTTATTCAAAATCATTTATCTTTCACCATTACAAAAGTACCAATTAAATAGGTATTAGGGATTATACTAAAATGGAAAATGCCTAATCAAATCCCTTAAAACCCTCAACATTAAAAACTATATTCAAAACTCAAATTCAAAAATAATTTCAAATTTAGAAACAATATGTTAAATGGATTTGGTGCTCCCTGCATCAATTTCTTTTGTTGTATGATGGAGACAGTTATCCTGAACTTGATCTGGATTATAAAATAAACTTGGTGTACACTATATGGCAAGACCTGGATTCTACATAACAACTTTGTATTTTCAGTCAATGATGATTTTCATTCTTCAATTTTAGTTGGTAAGATAGTACCTTATGCATGTACAATAAACTGATTTTTTTTTATTCATATAAAAATGGAAGTATGTGTGCTTTCAATTTGACATGGTAGGTTCTGAAACATACGTAACTCATTCTGGTTTAATTAATTAGTTTTCTAGTATTGTAAAGATTTGTACCTCTATTCATTTGGAAAGATGAGGAAATCCCTGTGGCATTTTCATAAGTTATAATTTAACCTTTTTTTGTTTCTGCCTTTATTTTTTGTTAAAGCCTTGATTACTCTGTAACTTCAGAATACTAATATTTTCTTTTTGTAAGATATAGGGCTTCCTGCGTGGCGTGTAAAATCTTGTTAAATAGCAGGATGAGCAACGACGAATTTAATGGACAGATATTAGCTGAGAAATTATCGAAACTCAACAATTCGCAACAAAGCATTGAATGTATCCTGCAATGAAATTCTGATGTTTGTATCTGATTTATGCTCATAACAACTTTAATGGTTGATGGCTTTTTGTTTGTTGTATGCTGTTTGGTTATAGATTCACCATATATATGGAATTCTAATGTAATTCCAAATTTGATTTGAGGAAGCGTGACCTTTTTTTGTGTGGCAGAGTTAGCAATACCACACTTTTGAAACTGTTTGCACGCATGATTATGAAATATCTTGTTTTACTCTCTGGAATTGCTTGTCTCCTTGCTATCAGATGCACCTGATACATTTCCCATCTTTGTTGGGGTTTAGGGTTCAGATGAATAGTGTGTTTTGGTTGTTACCTCTGAACTGGATCTATGTTTCAGCTAATTTCTGTTTTCTTTTTCTTCTGAAGCATGCTGCATTTAAATTTGTTGTGATTTCCTATTTAATATCTTGAGCATGGTTTGTTTTTGGTCTATTGGAGGCCCATAGAGTCTATGGGCTTCACTATGAGAACTAACCCTTTCATCTCTCTTAAATCCCCATTCCCTAAAGTAGGTGGATCCCATGTCTTTTAATACCCGCATTTCATGGGCATTGTTTTGGTTGAGAATATTGTAATATTATTTTAACATGCAATAATTCCTCATGTCAAGCCACTTCTTTTATTTTTATGGGAAGCATGAATTTGTCTCACAAAATGCTTGAAAATGCTCCAAGACTACTCTATGTTTATAGCTCGTGGAGATATTTCTTGAACCCTTTCGCTAACATTATGAATGGTTTTTTTACTTGACATTAGAAAAAAAAAGTTATGATCAATTAGTTATATTATTCCTGCTAGTGCTGATCATCTAATAGAGTTTCTAACTCTTAGTCCCTTCATCATTGTCATAACTTACATAAGCTTATAGTATATTTAATACTATTAGGCTTACATTTTTGATAAATTGCTGCACCTTGTTGTAGCTCATGAATATAATGTTTACAACCCGCTAGGGTTTGTTTGTCTAATTGGAAATGAAGGTGTTACAACCTGAGGAAGCACTAGACACATCTTTGCTATACTCCAAAAGGACTAGTCAAGTTACAATTGGGTTTTGAATTGCTTATAGAGCCTAGTTCGCCCAGTAAACACCTAATTTGGGACTCAACAGATGCCTGCACAACACACTTATCCAATCCAATCCACATAATTTGGGGTTTCTCAATTTTCCCCACTTAAATTCTTGATGACTTTGTCAGGTCCTATGTTGTGTTGTAGAGCCTCATGCTACTAGGAATTACTAGGTTGGGTCTGATACCATTTGTTACGATCTGAGAAAGTGCAAGCCACGTGTGACCTATACTTTGTTGTAAGATCAAGGAAATAAGTTTTATGTTTTTATTGAGCCTTTTAAAATATATATAAATTGACACAATATCTTCTGTTTCTATAAGATCTTTTAAAATATGCTGATTTTTAACACTACTCTTTTTTGCCATTTCTTGGCCTTTGTTGTGGGATAAAAGAACTATAGCGAAAGTGGAGGAAGTGGTGGGAACTTCTTTGTTTCCTGCAAATTCAAAGACGTGTCTTATGGTTTTGAATGAGTGTTCACAGGGGTGTGTGGGCTGATTAATGATAGTATTAGGACATTGCTCTGGGAGGAGTTATCGGGGATGATCGGCTGGTGGGAATTGCCGTGGTGGGAGGCGATTTTAATGTGGTACGATATCCTGAATAAAGTTTGGGAGCGGAGAACATGACCATACTAAGCTAGAATTTTTGGGCTTCATTTATGCTAATGGTTGTTGGATGATCAAATGGAGGGAGGTATTTTTCACATGGTCTAACAATCTATCATGATCCAAGATAGATTTTTGTTCACTTCGTCTATGGAGGAGCATTACTCCTAGATAGTGCAAAGATGCCTCCTGAGATTGTTATCAATCACTTTTCCATTCTTTGGAGTGTGGGTTTATGCGAAGGGGATTAAGCCATTTAGGTTTGAAAATGTGGTTAAAAGCTAATGGGTTCATTGAAAGGGTGAGGTCGTGGTGGGATTCTTATTAGTTCCTCAGTTCGCCTAGCTTTTTATGTTCACCAAAAGCTAAAAGCATTCAAGGGGTGACGTAGGACAAGGGGGAACAACAAAATCTAGAGCAAATTCTTCATATTCGGTTGTTGTTACTTAGTTTTCAGGCGATAACAGGATTGAAGGTCAATGTGCATAAGAGTGAAATGGTTCCAATAGGGGAGGTTGCTGATGTGCATGCCCTAGTTGAAATCTTGGGCTACAGAGTTGGAACTTTGCCTATGTCGTATCTTGGCATGATGTTGGGGGCTTCACATAATTCCCCTTTAATTTGGAATCCAATTTTGGAAAAAATTGAGTAGAAATTAGCCGGGTGGAAGAAGCTGTATTTGTCTAAGGGGGGTTGTTTGATGTTACTCAAGAATACGCTATCTAGCCTTCCGACTTACTTTCTATCGCTATTCACAATTCTTACTCATGTTGCTAATAAAATTGAAAAGATGAAAAGGGATTTTCTATAGGGTGATAGCAAGATTCATCTAGTAGGTTGGGATAAAGTTTGTGCGCCTATAGCCAATGGTGGTTTGGGGATAAGGAAACTTACTACCTTCAATAAGGCCTTATTGGGAAAATGGTTGTGGCAGTTTGGGAAGGAAGAGGATTGGTTGTGGAGGAGAGTGGTAGCTTCAAAATATGGGGAAGAATGGGGGGATGGACCTCTAAGCTGGGTAGGGGAGTTCATGGGTGTGGTTTGTGGAGTGGTATTCGCATGGGTTGGGAGGATTTCAGCAAAAATTGTCACTTTGTTGTTGGGTTGGGAAATAGAGTGAGGTTTTGGCAGGATGGGTGGTATGGGGATCAACTTTTTCAATTGGCATTTCCAAGGTTGTTTGGTATCACCATTGATAAGGAGGTTTTTGTAGAAGCTTCTTTGCCAAGGCAGGGGGTGGAGGAGAGAAGAAGTTGGGATCTTCGTTTTATTAGAGATTTTAATGATTGGGAGATGGATGAAGGGCTGCATGTGCTTCGTATTTTGGGAGCTAATACTCTTCCTATGGATGTTGGAGACCGGATGAGATTGAAATTGAAGCCTAATGAGGTTTTTGACATCCGGTTGTATTATAACAAATTAAGGGATTCTCCCTCAACTGTCTTTCCTTGGAAAGCTATTTGGAAAGCAAAGGCCCCTAGGCAAGTTTCTTTTTTGTTTGGTGTGTAGCTTGGCATAAGATTCTTATGGGAGATAACTTGAGATTGAGGAGATTGGATTTTGTGGATTGGTGCATTATGTGCAGTCATTGTGGAGAGACGGTAGATCACTTACTTTTTTATTGTGAGATGGCGTATCAGTTATGAAGCTTTGTTTTTATAACTTTTGGCTTGTCTTGGGTTATACCTAGATCGATTCTAGACTTGCTTTTTGGTTGGTGGAATTGGCTGGGGAAGCATTCGTCTCAGATTTGGAACTTAGTCCTGTTGTGCATCCTATGGTGTATTTGGAAGGAACGGAATCGGAGGAATTTTGAGGATTTGGATAGCTTTGGTGATCAGATGCTTGCTTTTTTTAGTGGAACTCTTTTTGATTGGTCTCGGGCTTTGGGACTCACGTTTGGTGATTCCCTCCCTTCTTTTCTTTGCTCCCTTTCTCTTTTGTAATTATTCTGTTGTTTGGTTTTCTATTGTGTTTTTTCTTTGTTTTCTTCTTCTTGTACTTAATGGGTTTGCTCTATGTTCTTCATGCATAGAGTAGACTTTCGTATATATATCATTCTTACTTATCAAAAGAAAAAAAAAATCTGATTTAGAACACCAGGGGCTGATCTGATATAGCTTGGGTTTTGAAGAATTAGGGTTAGGTTTTGGTGGGGAATAGGCTAGAAAATAATAGGGATTATAGGGTTTCCAAAGGGGACAAGGATTAGTAGGGTTTGGGAATGAAAACAAAGGTGAATTAAGATTTGTGTTGCGGTGAACAGTGATGTGAATAGTAACTGTGAATAGTAAAATTAAAGAAAATATATAAATTCTACGCATCACATGTAGACTTCCTAAGCATCACACCTAGGGTTCCTTGGCATCACACCTCAGAGAAAGTTGCATCACACAAACCATAAAGAAAGCTTCATAGCTATTAAATTTTGAAAACATTCACCATCTCAATAGAAAGCATTACAACTCTTTAAATTGAAGTCTAATACCTATTCCTATTTGAACTACGATTTCTTAATAGTTAAAACCCTAATAAAACATGGATTTGGACTCCTTAGGCTTTTACTACGAAGCCCAACTAAATAACCAAACTTAAATAAAACCCAAAAGAAGATCTGATGGACTGTTAGCACAGCCCATTCCAAAAGATTATGAAATTTCAAAATTGCCCTTGATGCATAAAATCAAATAAAATATAATAAATCTGTCTTCCCATTGCCTCCTGCATCAAGGGGGATTTGAGGTAGAGGAATGAAGAGGAGTTTGGCAATGTGACTAGAGCTCTTGCAGATGAGGAGAGGGTGCCATGAGAGCAGGTTACTTCAGAACTTGAAATGGCCATGTTGTTGGAGGAAATAAGCTTGAGGCAAAAGTCTTGCTCTTGCATGCTTTGGCTTAAAGGAGTGGACAAGAATGCAAAGTTCTTTCAGAGTCTGGCAAACTCACATTATCGAAGCAATACTATAGTTCGGTTGTATGTGCATGGGGAGGAGATCACAAATCAGACAAACAAAAGCATATAATAGCTTTCTATTAGCAATTATTCACCAAAGATGGAGTTTGGCGCCCTTGTTGGATGAACTGCCTTTCTTTGATATTGAGGGAGAGAAGGTTGGTTGGTTGGACATATGCTTCATTGAGGATGAGGTTTTTGATGAGGTAAAAAACATGAGTGATGATAAAGCCCTAAGACTAGATGATTTCTCAATGGCCTTCTTCCAAGCTTGATGGAGCATTTTAAAGGACTTTACAAAGGTATTTTGCTATTTCCATGAATATTGTTCATTGGAGAAAGCATCAATGCCACATTTATTACTCTCATTCCAAGAAAACCTAGGGCCTTAGAGATTTAAGGATTCTCGAGATATTAGTCTAATCTTGGGGTCTACAAGGTCTTAGCCAAGTTATTAGCAAATAGGTTGAAGATGCTATTGGAGAAAGTGGTAACTCTTAGAACCTTTTTGTTAAAGGAAGCCAGATCTTGGATTCAGTACTTATTGTTAATGAATGTTTAGATAGTAGATTGAAATCTAGTTTGTTTGGGGGGGGGGGGGGGGTTGTGTAAGCTGAGTTTGGAGAAAGATTACAATCACATGCATTGGAGTTTTCTTATTTAAATGTTAGGATGATTGCCTTCCACCAAAAGCAATAGTTTGCAGGTTCAATTTTGGGAATCAACCTCTCCAAAAAAAGAAAGAAAGGGGTATGACTGCTTACCATGACCTCTCTAGACTTTGCAAAAATGGGAATTTTGTGCATTGGGTATGACGTTTTTTTATATGTTAAGATAATGTGGGTTTAATCCTTGGGGGAGGAAGTGGATTTATGCATGCATCTCCATTGTTTGGTTTTAAGTTTTGATGAATGGTAGTCCAAGTGGTTTCTTTCAAATCTCTAGGGATTGAGATGGGTATTTGTTGTCCCTGTTGTTGTTTATCATCGTGATGGAGGCCTTGAGTAGGTTGTTAGAGAGGGCTGTTGGAGGGGCTTGTCGGGGTTTACAATTGGGCATTATGCAATTACGTTATCTAATCTACTTTTTGTAGATGATGTGCTGAATTTTTGTGCGGCCAACTCAGAATCTTAAGATTAACTTGGGAAAATCCAAGATAGTTTTGGTAGGTGATGTGTTAAATGTAGAAACATTGGTGGGTATTTTGGGCTGTAAGGTATCTATGCTTCCGATGACTTATTTTGGTCTTCCTTTAGGGCCAGCCTTCAAAGAGAAAATTTTGTGGAATTCAGTGATAGAGAAAGAGAACTATGGAATTCAGTGATAGAGAAAATGGAATGACAACTGGCTGGTTGGAAGAGCATGTGCCTCTCCAAGGGAGACCAAATGACGCTTATAAAGAGCAACTTATCCAACCCTTCAACCTGTTATTTATCCTTGTTTCCCATTCCCATGGGGGTTGCTAATTGTCTAGAGAAGCTACAAAGGGATTTCTTGTGGGGCATACTTAATAATGGTCAGTTGGAGATGTGTGTGAGCCTCTTCAAATTGATGGTTTGGGGATTGAAAACTTTGTCTTGTTCAATCCGGCACTGTTGGGGAAGTAGCTTTGGAGGTTTGCATTTGAGAGAGAGGCTCTTTGGAGGAGGGTGGGGCAGCTTAAATATGGAAGCTTGTGAGGAGGATGGTGCTCAAACATATCTCAAGGTCTGTATGGGGTACTTTGAAGATCATCAGGAAGGGTTGGGAGGGTTTTCACTGGTTTACAAGCTTCAAGGTAGGTGATGGCTCATTGATTAGTTTTGTCATGACTTGCAGTGTGACGGACCACCACTGCGAAATGGGTTATGCCTTTTCTTCTTTCAATTAATGAAATATTAACATATTAAAAAAAAAAAGGAAATCTGAAGTGATATTTAAATGCCAAGTGAAAGGTGTCACAAAGTGTTGGAAAAATTTAATAAAATGATATTTTAGGTGATAATAGCATTAGTTTTTACCATAGACGTCTAAATTCTTTGGAAGTTATGTTTGATTTTTTTTTTTCTTTTTAATAAATGGTAGAAAAAATTGTTGACAAGAAATTAAAGGTAAAGAATCAGCACATCTGACAGACAATTTAATCATTACGAGGAGCTGTTAGAGGTGTCAGGTGGTGCAACTTTATTTATCCTTGTATCAAGAAACATAGAGTTAGAGACCTTTGATTTGATGGATTAGATTTTGCTACTATTGGAGAGAATGAAAGATATTTGCTTGAGAGGAGGTTTGAGAAGGAGGAACCCATGGTTGGATGTTTTCACAATGTCTTTCTTTTAACAGTGTTGGCGGATGGTTGAAGTGGATGTTATGGCATTTTTTGAGGAGTTGCATGAGCACGGTAAGTTTGAAAAAAAATTCCCCCAATACATCTTTTGTTACCTTAATTCCAAAGAAATGCCACAAATAATAAGAAATTTTAACCTATTAGTTTGGTTGGGAGTTTATATAAGCTATTGGCAAAGGTGTTGGATAGATCATGGAAGTCAAAGGCAAGGCGCCTTTATTGGGAGGGCTTGGCGGCTTGCCTTTAGAACCTAGGCGAGCAAGGCTAGCGCCTTAAACCATAAAAAAGGCACTAAGGTGAACGCCTTGTTTTATTTTATTATTATTAGTATTATTTTTAATATTTTAAAAATGATTTATTTATTTAAGAAGCTTGTTGTAAAACCTATTGTTAGATTATTAATTTACAAAAGTTTATTGTAAAACCTATTGTTAGATTATTTAGTCTATAGAAGCTTGTTGTAGAAGCTTGTTTCCTCATGCAACATATAAAAAAAAACACTATAATATTTCAATACATTCTACTCATATGATTTAAGTTCTGTATGTATAATAACTATATTTAAAATTCGCCTCCCCACTCTAACTGGGCTTTAATCGGGCTAGCGCCTTTTTGTCACCTCATGCCTTGGTCGATTCAAGGCTTTGGCGCCTTAAGGTTGCACTCTTTCCTTTGACCACCTTGGGATAGATTGAAAGTGATATTAGCTAATATTTGAGTCACAAATTGCATTTGTGGGAGTAGGAAAATTTTGGAATTGGTTCTTATTATTAATGAGTGTTTAGGTAGTAGAGTGAAAAGTCATATCCCATGTGTAATTTGAAATTTGGACTTTGAGAAAGCTTATGACCATATGAACTAGGAGACTGTACTTTATCCAAAGGAAAGGTTGGATTTGAATGTGTATCTCTATGGCTTACTTCTCAATCTTAGTGAATGGTTCCCCTTCTGGTTAATTTAGTAGTTCAAGAGGACTGAGACAAGGTGATCTCTTGTTCTCATTGCCGTATAAATTGGTAATGGAGGTATTGAGTAGGTTGCTGAGGAGAGAGGCTTTAGTAGGGGTTTTACGGTGGGCTCTTGTGCGTGAAATGGGTTGTGTATCTCTCATATCTTGTTTGTCGATGATACAATATTATTTAGCAATGCAATGTTGAATAAGTTCTTTATATTAGAATGATGCTGACTTGTTTTGAAGCTGTGACAACACTAAAAGTAAATATGAGTAAGAGTGAAATGATTCTAGTTGGAGTGGTTGGTATTGGTAACATGACAGAGCTTGCAATCCTCTGCTGTAAGATTGGGTGTTTTCCTATGACCTATCTTGGTATGCCATTTGGGGGCATTTGTGGCAAACAAAATTGAGAGATTACAAAGGAATTTTTTGGGTGTTATGGGTGATGAGTTCAAATATTGCTAAGTGTGACCTGGGTGTTACTAACTAGGAAGCACAAACATGGATACAGGTACAGGTATGACACAATGATGAGTAATTTTTGAAAAATTATAACATGAAATAGCCAGTATGACATCAATATGACACGGATATAACATGAGTGTGACACCCTAAATGAAGTGTCCGTGCTTCCTAGGTTATGAATATAGGAACCTTTAACCAAGCTCTATTGGGAAAATGATTGGCACTTTGGGATGGAAGGTACACATTATAGAGGAATGTAGTAGTGGCAAAGTATGATAAGGATTGGCGGGGATTGAGATTGAAATCTGTTCAAGGGACTCATGGTTGGGGCTTATGGAAAAACATTAGGATGGGGTGGGACAAATTTTTACATTATATGCACTTCGATGTAAGAGACTATTGTTGTATTCTGTTTTGGCATGACATGTGGTGTAGGGATCTTTGAAGGAGGTATTTCCCTATCTTGAATGAGTGAGAGGTTTAAAGGGAGTGAAAACTTTGATGAACGTTCTTTTAATATGCCTTAAGGGGTCTAGTGTTGCATCTTTCCCATGAAGAGTATTTGGTGTGTTAAGGCTTGAGGGAGGGTCTCCTTTGTATGGACAGTAAGATGGAGGAATATCCTCCTCACGTGACAATCTCATTAAGAGAGACTACAGTCTACACACTAATAAGTTGGTGTTGTATGTGTTGGTGTAGTGAAGAGATGGTGGATCATCTATTGTTAAATTGCATTGTTGCATTTGATTTGTGGAATTTCACCTTTAGATCTTTTGGGATGAATGGGTGCTACTGAGAAAGGTCATTTGTCTGTTGCTTGGCTAGAAGAATTGGATTGGTAAACATTCCTCGGAAATTTGGAACATGGTTTGAACAATATACCCATTATGTTTAATGTGGATAGTGTGGGAAACAAAATCGTTGTATGTTTGAGGATATAGGAGGTTTCAGTGTAAAAGCACGCTTAAGCTCGAAGCTTGAAGCCCCAAGCTCTCAATGCTTTGCTAGGCCAAAAAAAGCTCATTCAATGAAGCGCGCTTTAGGCCCACTCTTTTGAAGCTTTTTGAAGAAGCACAAAGCACTCCTAGGTGCGCTTTTTAATTTTATTGCTAAAAAAATATACGAATCATCAAAACTAATTGCTTGATCTTGAAAGAAATGGACATGGACCTATGATTTACTATACAACCACTATCCTTAGGGTGTTGTATTATATATACTATTTTTTTATTTATGTTTCATAAGATACGAACAAGGTTAATTTACATTTCTTGTGCTTTTATGTTTAAACTTTCTATGATTAGATCATTATGATATTGATTATTGATAATTGTTTTCAATTTACTATTATAAAAATTTTAAGAATTGAAATAACTTAGGTAAAATTTGAACTTAGAAACATTATAAAATTGACTTCCCTAATAGGTAAAATATAGAAATTTTGAATTATTATTATTTTTATTATTATATGTTATGAATATTTCTATTAGAAGTTATGAGATATTATATTTGAAAACTATGCACTTTATTTCAATTAGGCGCGTGCTTTGCGCTTTACTTCCCTAATAGGTAAAATATAGAAATTTTGAGTTTTTATTATTTTTATTATTATATGTTGCAAATATTCCTATTAGAAGTTATGAGATATTATATTTGAAAACTATGTGCTTTACTTCAATCAGGTGCGCGCTTTGCGCCTAGGCTCCAAGAGGCCTATGTGCTTTAAGTGCATTTGATGCTTTTACCAATGCTGGGAGGTTTGGTGACTTAATTAATAGCATTGTTTTTGAGATCTTTGTTTGACTAGTCTCGTGATTGGGGTTTTACTAATAGAAATTTCATCATTGAATTTATAGGGTTTAGGGTCGTTACCTCTCTGTACAAAATACCTTTCTTTATAATTCTTTGGACTCCTTCTGTGTCATCATACATGTACATGAAGTAGTCTTCTTTCAATAAAATATTTCTTATCAAAAAAGAAAAAAAATCATTAATGTTTTGGAGCTGGAAGTTGTATTTCATTGTGTTATCAATCAGTGTTTTAAAATCGAATTGGACTGGCTAGTTAAATTGATTTGTGAACTGGCCTCATTACTGGAAAATGGTTCAGCCTCTTAAACTGTTCTTCAGTTGAACTGGTTTGAACAGGTTGGTTCAGTGGCTGAACTGGATTTAAACTGATCAAAGAACTAGCGATATGGTGAACTTTTTATCAAATTGTAAATTAATATATTTTTTTTTGCTAGATTAAAGCCTTTTTAGGTGATTCAATTCTGAGACGTGAACCACCACTGGGTTGGATGTGCTGGTTGGCGCAAAGGTTGTTGGTCTTTTGTTTTTTGGGCTGAATAACATGAATATCATTAACAGAAGATAGAGTAACAAAAAATCCTGAGGGGTCCAACCCATCTCACTCCTTATCCAAGAGAGCCTAGCTAGCCTAATCAGGGATGGAGATGGGGGTGGCTCCCTATGAAGTACAATTGGCTCCCCAAGTTTCTTGTACTTCGTTAATCCAAAATATTTATTATTTAATATGCACATCAAGTTAATAAATATGTTTGATGTGGATATAAGTTGCAAAGTTATGAGCCAAATAATTGGCCTGCCTTGGGTATAGCAGAAATCCCACCCATAAATCTTGTACTTTGTTAATCCAAAATTTTATTATTTAATATGCACATCAAATTAATAAATATGTTTGATGTGGATGTTGTGGAAGGAATCAAATAGCTGCACTTATGAAGATGCAGATAAATCAATAGCTCAGTTGGAGTAATTTTTGTTTTTTGAATAAATAGCAGCTCAGTTGGAATCATTGTTGATTCAAATTCTGTTTAATTGGTCTCGTGCATGGGGTCTTACAAATAGTAATTCTCTTTTAGACTTCAAATAATCACTTTACTTTTGTACCTTTTTTTTTTTTTTTTTTTTTTTTGTAATTATTTTAGGTTACTTTATGTTCATTATTGTGTGCATGAAGTAATCTATTCTCATAATAAATACCATTACTTGTAAAAAAGAGATAAATAATATAAATTACATTATACCATTATCTTTATAGTATATATACATATACACACACACACACACATATATATATATATATATTGTTTTAGTTAATTGTGGTAAATGTATTTTTTGATAAGTATATATGGCAAAATGTATTTCTCATCAAAACAGGTTGAACCGGCGAACAGACTCCTTTCTGGTTCACGCAGAGGCTTGGATTTTAAATATTGATATAAAATATGTAATGAGATATATCTGCAATATCTTTACTATGCTGATTAACATATTGATGACGAATTATCTTGTGATTTATTTGTTATATATTTTGGTCAAATTTATGTTTATTTTAAGACATCATTTAAAATGTGTATTGTAACCATGAGTAGAATACATGTGGTAGATCCTGAGTAGTTTGGAAAAGGACTCATTCATTTGGGATTATGTCAGCTGCGTGTTCATACCCATGAGTTTGTGATTTATCTACTAGTTAATGGATATCAGAATACTTGCTACTAAATTGAATGGGGCTTTGCCTGCCCATGACCTCTATCTTAATAGTAGGGGTGGCTCTTGTTCATCCACTCAAACGGACATTGTTTGTCTGCTACTCAAATACAAATCCAAGATCTCCTTTCTTAGATAGAGAGCCTGCAGAGAGCATGTTGAGAAAAAGCAGCCTTATCATTTAGTATAAGCCAGGTAATGGGTTTTGAGTCCCCTTGAGTTAATTGTTTATCATTTTCCACACAAAGCTACAAGCTTTCATGATATCTCCAATGTATTGTATAAGGCCCTTTTGAGTTTGAATGTGCATTTGCACACTTTTGTGTTTAACACACGTTTTTCCCTTCTTAACACTAGATATGTGTTTCTTTGAAATGACAAGAAACCTATTATCTTTTCAAGAGCCACTGTAGAGCAATTTTGGTTTGTCTTATCAAACACCAGGTTGTAGGTACTTAATGTCATGTACACTGCAGATTTCTCTATTCAGCAATTGAATACTTTCATTGCAAATGTTCAATATTTTAAGATAAATGGTTTATAAATTGATTTGCATTGAAATGATTTGTTGTAATTTTTTCTAAAAATAGATTTTTGTTTTCCTCTTTGATACTGTAACTTGGACATCGTGGTATGTTTCCCTTTAAACATTTGATCAGCTTTGTCCCGTTGGTGTGTCACTCACCGGAAGAAGGCAAAACAAATTGTTGAAACATGGGATAAGCTTTTCAACTCTTCTCAGAGGGAGCAGCGTGTTTCTTTTCTGTATTTGGCTAATGACATTTTGCAAAATAGTAGGCGAAAGGGCAGTGAGTTTGTGAATGAATTTTGGAAAGTTCTTCCTGCAGCTCTCAAGCTTGTTTACGAAAATGGTGATGAGCATGGAAAGAAAGTGGTAACCAGACTGGTAAATCCTTTATTCATTATATGAATTGTCATCTTGTAATTTCTTGTCTTTCGTATTGCATTAGGTAATAATTGAGAAGTCAGAAGTTACTATTTATATGCATGCTCAGAAAAAAAAGTGTGTTAAGGTCTCAATTGATCTAACTGAATTAAGGGATGGTTGTATAGTGTGTAAGTGGGAGGGCACATCAAGGGGACCTGAAGCTCCTAAGAAATGAGAAGGAAGAAGATAGAACTTGAACAAATTAGACTTGGGCCTTTTTAATCCCATTACTCAACCCTCTAAATACCAGATTACTCAGTTGGTTAACAACCTAACAACCTAAGCAACTCAATCTAACCAACTTGTAATTAATCCATGTGATGAATTCCAATTAGTCACATGGTTAATCCAGTTGGCACAATGACTAACTCTAGTGTACATACTACAGATAGTACAGTCAGCTACTGCACAATACCAGCACCATTATCTTGCTTCTTACACATTCAGCCAGTTCAGCTAGATACATACTGATACACAGGATCCAAGCCTTGCAGTAACTCATATTGCCACTATAGCAGTGTAGCAGCCCTTGACAATGCAGCTTAACATTCCTTATGAACTTAAGCACAATACAGCTAACTCATAGCATTAGGGTCTTAGCAGTGTGTGTATATTATTTATGTGCATGCATGTCTATGTAATTAACTTGGGGCTCAGGTGATTAATTTTACTTGTTCTGTTATGGGTGGTGCTTTTCTTTCTTCTTGTTATGGTGGCGTTCAACCACTTGTGGTTTGTATGTGAACTATTTCTGTTCTCCACTGAATGCCTAGGGGCTTGTTTGGTTAGAGAGTTTAAACAACAGTTTTTAGTTTTTAAACATTGAAAACTGTGTGCCAAAAAAAAAAAAAAAAATTGGTAGGAGAGTTTAACAAAGAGTGTTTGAGTCATAGTTCTCAATTTAGAGTGTTTAAACACTGTATTTTGGGAAAACCTCAAGAGGAGTTTTCAGTTTTCAGTTTTCACATCCTTTTGAAAACCAATACCAACTCTCTTACCAAACGGGCCCGAGTCCACTTTATCCTATTTCTTCTTCTTTTAAGAGTATGATTTTTATCAACTAGTTTCCATTTTTTTTTTTTAATAGATATTATCAACTAGTTTCCATATATGAGATCTTCTTTCACTTGCACTGAAGTAGGACTAGATATTTCCTGGTACTAGTTGTTAGGTCTTGGATCAGTCTTTCTAAAGGTCAACTGATATCCTGAAATTGGTATGTGGGTTGTCAGTTTTTAATATGAATTGATTCTATCAAAATGGTGCCAAAAAATGGTATGCAACTGATATCTTTGACATTGATTCACACTTTGCCCTAGAGTGCTTGTGACACGGTAGCCAGAACCCTGTCCATAATAAAATTAAAGGGATATATATATATATATATATATATATATATTATATTATAATTATGAGTGTATTCATAAAATGAGTAGCTGAAACAAGAATATTAAGATGGTTAAGTTGAAATACACTAAAAGATAGGATTTGAAATGGGGAAATTTGCTTAAAGATAGGGGTCACCCCTATTGATGAAAAGGTGAGGGAGAGTCGCGTGAGATGATTAGATCATGTTTAGAGGATGGCGATTAATGCACCTATGAGAAAGAGTGAGTTAATTCATTGAGGGAAATGAAAAAGGTAAAGGAAGACCAAAAATAACATTAGTAAGAAAAAAGTACATGTCAATTAACTGAATTAAGGAAATAATAGAGAATGACTTTGGATTAGAATAGAATGGTGGAAAATAATACATGTGGCCGACCTTGACTCATCTATTGAGGATCCATATCCGGGCCAAAAAAATTTAGGATCAGCGCTTGGTTGTTGCTACTGTTATTGTGTGGGCACACGCATATAATGTGTATATGATAAGTATATTTTTATACATTCAATATATATGGGGTTAGTCCCATTATGTTTGATGTGGACAATCGGGCAGGACTGAAATTTTCGTACATTTGAGGATATGGAGACAGCAGGAACCCGATTGTTAGCTTTGTTTAGCGGTTATTTATTTGATTGGTCTCAAGCATGGGGATTCACTCATACCAGTTTCCTTCCTGAATTTATGGAGTCAATTGTCTCTCTATTTAAAATTTTCCTTTTGTATTCTTTTGACTGCTGTGTCCATTGTACATTGAGTAGTCTTTTTGCAATAAAACATATCTTACTTTTATATATTTATATAAATGGGTTGAGAAACTGTGACATAGCCAAAGTTCTGTCAAGAAGACCTTAGATGTAATGGGGCCCGTAGCTGTTGTCTGCTACATCACATTATAGTTGGTGCCAGCTAAGTCTGAATTTTCCTCTTTTTATTTATTTATTTTTAAATGCTTTTAATCTATTTGATGTAAGGATGTTATAAAGTGAAAATTCGGGTTCTTTGACTTTTACAAAAGTACACTCTTTTTGGGATGCACAGAAATGGAAAGAGCATCGCTCCATTTAGGATGGATGGAGCAATATTTACACACACACACACATACATATATAGACACAAACCCTTGCACACACCCCTTCCAGCTTTTGCTAACATTTTCAGTTGATTAATTTCACTCTTATAGTTGATGTTATTATACTGGACTTCAGATTTTAACCTGTAAAAGGATTCTGGCCAAAAGAGTATTTTGATCAGGATGCCACAATCTATGGTATCCATCATGATAGGGTATCATGCTGATGTGATTTAGATTTGAATCCCTTAAATTTTTTTTTAATTTCTTATTTTTCTTAAATTTTGAGTTAGACACCATCACAACAGGTTATCATGCTGATGTGATTTAGATCTGAATCCCTTAAATTTTTTATTCGTATTTTTCTTAAATTCTTAATTTGACACCAGATCCTTGAACCCACCCGAGCCACCCACAATTGCAAGACTTATTTTTCAGTTTAATAGTTTTACAAAATGATGGTAACTTGTTGCCAAAAAATGGCATCGACATATATTTTAGGAGAGAAGCTCTTTTGGCTGCACATTTTCTTTCATAAATACTGCTCTAATTGCACCCTAACAACTGTCTTTTAGTCATGCCAAAATGTTTGGCAAGTATTGATGTCGTACAACGGAATATCTCAGTTAAGCATTCATTCATCTATATTTGTGCTGCTTCATATTTGTGTATGTTACTTTCATTATGCTTGTAGTCCCATTACTTTGTTCATTGGCCAATTTTCTTTTTCTGTTGGGGTTTGGTTTCTTTGTTCAGGTTGACATATGGGAAGAAAGGAAGGTTTTTGGTTCTCGAGGGCGGAGTCTTAAAGATGAAATGCTGGCTAAGAACCCTCCTCCTCTGTCTGTGAGCAATGGAAAGAGTTCAAATCTTATCAAGATAGTGAAGAGGGATGCAAACTCTGTTAGAATTGTAAGCACTTTGTAGACAATCCTAATTTGTTGACTTTTCTTTTGTATTTGTATTTTGATATTGGGTATGCCTTTTTGGTATTTAACTTCAGAAATTGGCTGTTGGAGGTCTTCCAGAGAAAATACTAACTGCGTTTCAATCTGTACTTGATGAACATTCATCTGAAGAAGCTACGTTAAGCAAGTGTAGTGCTTCTGTACGTCATGTGGGTAAAATTGAGGAAGATGTTGAAAGTAACTTAATACAAGGTAAGATTTCTACTCTGGTGTTTGATGTTTTCTACATGCAACTTCTGTCTAGAATGAAGCTCTTAACTTCCTTATCTTACATAACGATGATTGACATCAACCTATGTTGCACGGATACCGACATGATATGGCGTACGACATGATACATAGTATGGTGAACACAACATTTCTTGAAAATCTATGACACGACACGGTGGGGTTACGACAATTAATTAATATTATCAATATATTTCATAATATTTAAATATAATTCAGGTTTATTTAAGTTTTGAAAGTATTATTTTATTTTAGTTTTTCTTTCTCATGACTAACATATGTTTATTTTAGTTTTTCTTTCTTGTGGAGATAGGGTTCGAATTCAGGACCACTTGCAGTATTAAATGAGGACTACTATTGATTTGACTAAAGTACACATTAAAAAAAAATAAGGTTGTAAATTTTTTTTTGATAAATAATGTAACAAATTTTATTAAAAAGAAAGCCAAACCCAGACCCCAGTACACTGGAAATGTGCGATAGTGGAAAAAATCAAGGGCCCAGATATATGGTTTCAAATTTTAAACCATTATTAATGGACAATACAACAATGAAGTGATCAACTATCATATAAGATTTAAATATAGTATCTTATATAGATGTCTTGTGCTTTACAAAATATACACAAACATGATATTTGATAGCCATGACAAATGAAGTACATGGACAAATAAAGAGCTAGAATGGTGAGTAGTGATTTCCATGCCCAATTTAAGCAGTAAAATGCAATCCTTAAGCATATCATTATCATCCTCATTAAGCTGAGAAGCATCATTATTGTTATCATAAAATTTGTAACCCAATCCTCTTCGTCATCTAAATTGGTCTTTATATAATAAATTTAGGGGTCCATGTCAGTATCATTAATTTCTAACACTTAAATTTAATAATTGATTTTTTTAAATACAAAAGCTTAAAGAAGTGAGTTTTGCGCTTATTGAAAAAGCTCAAAGAAGCATGCAACTTTAGGTGCAAAAAAATTCTCGAATGTGCTCTAGTTCAAATGACACCTCCTCTTGTTAGACCAAGGTGGAGGGTGAAGTCGGGGTGTCTAATAATAATAATAATAATAATAATAACAGTAATAATAACTCTACATTTACTGACATGACCATGTAGTTGAGAAAGGAAGAGAGCATAATTTATGTTAAATTTTTAATTCTACCCTATTTGGATTCATCAAATACTTCTGCATGTGCTGACATTCTAATCAAAAAAGAAATGAACTTTTACATTTACTGACTGGACAATTGAGTTGTGCTCTGACTTTTATTTGTTTGGTCAACATGAAAAACACTGTGGTTAGTGTGTGTGCGTGTGTGCGTGTGTATATATTATTTACTTTTGGGACTCAATAGTACTAATCATGAATATCCAACTCTCTTGACTTGTGCAAATGTAAGTGTTTTCTAAGTCTGATTAAATGGTTGGGTCACACTTTTTTGTATAGCTAGTTACAGATTTACGTCTGGATCTGTCATAGTGAATTAGCCAATGTGCACGTGTCTTGTATCAATTAAGATGTGTGGTTTCAATGTGTACCATGTTTTTCTTTCTGACAGTCCATTTAGCAGCACACAATTTGTGGTTAATCATTTCTACTGAATTCCCTTTTCTACTTCCATAGCCTATGATCATAATTTGTTGTTGACGCTCCTTTCAAATCTATGATGTGGAATGTTTGAAGTATTGGGTATTGAGAGGTTATATTTATGAGATGAGGGCAAGAAAGGGAGTGGACTGTGGAGTAGACTTGTGGTTCTGTTGTTATGTTTACAAGTTGTCATTATGGGAACATGAACTTTGTTGGACTCTAAAAGTATGGTTTAAAGATATTGTTGAGGCCATTACTGTTAATGGCTAAATATATGCATGGTGTTGTGAGGAAATTATTGTTGACTTGCTTTTAGTGTTAATGGATGTTTAGCAGTCAACACTAGGCTAAATTGTTATCTTGGATCGTTACAGACAGCCTACACTATGCTAAATTGTTGTCTTAGATCGTTACAGCTGTTAATTTACTTAGCTTTGATGTCTGGTTTGTGGCTCCTCTCAACAATATGTGAAATTGAAGGTTCTTAAGGACATCTTTTGCGTGTGAAGCATGACTTTCTTTTTATTTTTCTCTCCAGAGGATGGTAATGGAGAATAATTATTTGGTATGCATAAGGTAAGTTTTTCTCGTTGCTTTTATGTGTGTGTGCTATTTCCTGAATGTGCATGTAATCTTTGCACATTTTTGAAGGCTGCCAAGTTTGAGCTCTGAATCAGCTATATAAAAAAATAAATAAATCTTGTGAACAGAATCTTGAGTTCAGAATATTTTAGACTGTTTTGATTGAATTCTTCTCCAACAATTTGGCATCTGAACTGCTTATTTGTGCTGGGAGTTTCATGCTTCTAAATATTTTAGAAGGATCATAAGTTAACATCAAGATCAACACATGTCATTAGCATGGTATGGTGAGATCTTGCTTATATATCTAGCACCTCAATGTTCTAAATCATTTGGCTCTTTTTTGTTGTTGTTATTTTTAGTTTTCTTATTCTATATTCTATATTTATGTTTTTGAAGTTATTATTAGGTTTTATTTATCTATTTATTAGTAAGTTATTAGCAAGGTGGAAGAAAATGTATCTCTCTAAGGGGGGTTGTCTGACTTTGCTTAAGAGTATGCTTTTGAGCATTCCCACGTATTTCTTATCTTTGTTTACTATTCCTACTAGGGTGGCTAATAGGATTGAGAAGCTACAGTGGCATTTTCTTTGAGGTGGTTTGGCGGATGAGGCATAAACTTCATCTGGTAGGGTGGGATAAGGTGTGTTTTCCTTTTGTTGATGGTGGGTTGGGGATTAGAAAAATTACTACCTTTGATAAAGCTCTATCGTAGTTGTAGTGTTATGGGGTTGAGGAGACAGGATTATGGAGGTGTGTGATAGCTTTGAAGTTTGGGGAAGAATTGTTGTGGGGGGGGGGGGATCTTTGAAGTTGCGTAGGGGTTCACACGGGTGTGGTTTATGGTAGGGCATATGTAAAGGTTGAGAGATTTTTAGCAAGTTTATTTAACTTTTAGATTGGAATGGGGAGTAGAGTTTGGTTCTGGCATGATCATTGTTGTGGAGATCATCCGTTGAAAGGAACTTTCCTGGATTTATTTGAGTTGGCTACTTAGAGGGGGCATCTGTGGCAGATATGGTAGTGAGCCACACTTTGGAGGAAGGGTGGAGTTGGGATATACGATTCTAACGTGGTTTTAATGATTGGGAATTGGATTTGGTGGGGACCTTTTTCATACTTTGGAGTCACTATGTCCTATTGAGGATGAAGATAAGATGAGGTGGTCTTTGGGGTTGAAGGGGGAGTTTGATATAAAATCCTTCTATGGTGCATTGAGGGGATTTAGTTCTATTACTTTTCTTGGGAAGAGTATTTGGGGTGTGAAGGCTCCACATCGTGTATTTTTTTTTTTTTTGTTTGGATAGCTGCATGGGGGAAAATTCTCACAACTGACCATTTGAGGAGAAGAGGCTTCTTAGTATGGATTGCTGTGTGGTGTTGCCTTTGTAGATGTAGAGGGGAGAGTGTTGATCATTTGCTATTATATTGTGGTGAGGTATCTTGGTTATGGAGCTTTGCTTTTAGATCGTTTGGTATTTGTTGGGTTTAACCTAACAGGGTTATCGATATTTTGGCCAGTTGGAGGAATTGGTTTGTTTTATGTTTTTTGTTTTTTTTTTTTGGAGGGGGGGGGGGGGGGGGAGGAGAACATTCTTCAAATATTTGGAATTTGGTCCGACATTGTGTGATGTGGATTATTTGGAGGGGAGAAGTAATCGCATATTTGAAGATTCAGTGTTTTTTCGGGGGATAAGCTCATTGCTTTATTTGTGACAACTTTGTTTGATTGGTCATGTTTGTGGGGATTTACTTCTAGGGAATCCATTTTGCTGTTTTTAGACTCCCTTTCTTCTTGTTCGTATTTTTTTTTTCTTTGTTTCTTGTACATATCTTCTTTGACTACTTCATTTCTTTGATGGAGTAGTTTTTATAAAACAACTTTTCTTACCTATCAAAAAAAAAAAATTATATGTATTTTTGACGGTTCATGCTTCTTGAGGAACATGGGTCACCCGAAATAGTTGGGTGCTTGAGTTTTATGGAGGATATTTAAAAGTTTGACGTGTGGTAGATTTCATTAAATTGGTAAAAGAAGGGCCAATACATCAATATCTTCTTGATTTATTAAATGCTATAAAAGGTGTTTTGTTACAACACCTGGTACTCTATACGGTTTGTGACAGGCTGCTTTTAGTTCCACATTCACGACAGTGATGAATTCATTTATAATGGTTTGTTGATCTTTTTTTTTGTCCTTTTCTGGTTAATGAAATCAGGAAATCAGCAGGGAGCTTCCGTGGTGGATGAGCTGCAAGAACAGGAAAATATACTTCAGCAATGTGTCGGACAACTTGAGAGTGCAGAGGCAATTAGGACTGCCTTGATTTCCCAACTAAAAGAAGCACTTCAGGACCAAGTATGGCCCTGTTATTTTATACTTATATAATCTTAATTTTGCAAGTATATTTAAAGTCTGCATCATTTATAAGTGCTTACTAATCTATATATATTTTTTTTCAGGAATCAATGCTGGAGTATGTTCGCAGTCAGTTGCAAGTAAGAATAAGCATCATCTCTTTTTCTGCTCCTCAGAATTATTTGCTGCTACAAAATGCTTCTTGGCAAACAAATTTTTGATGTTGAATTGCTATTTTATTTGCTATGGCACTTATAATCATCTTGTCAAAGATGATGGGCGCATTGAACTAGTCTGTGGAATTTGGTTCTTAACTTCTTATCAGGTCAGCCATGTGGTGCTGGAGGATTATTAAGAATCTCTCTCTCCAAGCAAACAATTTGCTTATAGGTCCCCATTATTCGAAAAATTATCTTCGGAAAATTCGTACTCTTTTGATAAGTGTTTTCTATAATATTCTAATTTCTTATTTGTATATTCTTAAATAAAGTATATATTTTTAGTTTATGTAATACTTATAATATTTAAAGTGCTGGAAATTTATAATCATACTGAGTGAAAGATATAATATGTTATATTAATTTTTATGTTATTTATTAATCTATAATATACGTTGCCAATGGTTTACAACAATGAGATCTAGCTCAAACACTAGGAAGCATGGACATGGACAAGACATGACACACAACAACAATTTTTGATAAGACATGATACGGTGGGATACGACAATTAATTATAAATATAAACTTTAGGTGTACTTTATGTTTAGTTTAAGTTTTCAAAATAAATAACAACCATCAAAATCTTAAAAAAAAACGTACCTAAAATAAAGAATTTTATATTTGGTGTAATTCTTTGCGATGTTGCACCAAACCACAACGTTTTGAAGGCATAATATTCTAAAAATCTATTGAAAATCTGACTGTTGGATTACATATTTTTTGTACTCTTAATATGCACATCAAATATTGTGTTAATCAGATGGTATTTACTCTTTGATCCACACACTAATGATGTTTTTTATTAAAAACCTAAAATTTAAACATTCTATGATGAGATAGTTATTGATTTCCCTTCATCTTGATACTTTGCAAGTATTCATGGAGGGTATGAGGATATAGTGTAATTCAAGGTTGATTTTACTTATCAATTTTTTTTTTTTTAATTATAAAAAAAAAAAAAGGTTGATTTATCAAAATATTCTTTCAATGAAAGTTATGAAGTGATGTAGCATCACATAGACTTCACATTGGATGTCTGGTAATATTTTTGTGTGTGTATATATTATTTATTAATTAATGACTGATAACTTTAAGTAATCTGTAGAAAGTCAAATACTTTTGTAGTTCTAAGGGAAGGAATTTTTGATAGGGCGTGACACTAGTAGACTCCTAGAAAAGGCTCTTTCCAACCCATTCTTCTCTTGGAAACTACAAGCCAAAAAATGCCTGTTGCCCTTTTTGTTTATTTTGTGAACAATAATTCACCCTCTAACCCTTTATTTATTTATTTTTTTAATGAACTGTTCATCCTCTGTTCTATAATTAGTCTGTTTTCTCCATTTTTGTTTGTCCCATTATAAAAGTTAAAAAGTTTTTCTACAAAGGGAAAAAAAGTTAATAATCTAATGAACCTCTAGGAGCTAAGAATTTTTCTCAAACTATGCATGAGTTTTCTGACTTCATTTCAGCTCATTTTTTGATGGATTTACCCTTGGAAGTAGGCTCTTTTACAGATTTAGAATAATTTCTTGGAATGTTAGGGGGTTGAATGATAATGAAAAATAAATTTGGGTCAGGAATATGATCAAGTCTTGGAGGGCATATATTGTTTTCTTATTGGAAACTAACATGGATATAATAAATAGAAGTGTGATTCGGAGTTTATGGGGCTGCCAGCATTTGGACTGGTTATTTCTAGGGTCTATTGGGTTCTTTTGGTGGTGTCTTAGTGATGTGGGATTGAAGGGTAGTAGACAAAATGAAAGCAGTAGGTCGTTTTTCTATGTCCTGTAAGTTCAAGAATGTGGTTGACAATTTTGAGTGGGCCTAATTCTGATAGAGGCAAAGACTTCTGTGGGATGCATTGGCTGGAATTAGAAGTTGGTGGAATGTGCCATGGTCCTTGGTGATGAGTATTTTACCCCTGCTATGCATGAGTTTTCAGACTTCATTGCAAATCTTTGCTTAATAGATTTACCTGTGGAAGGGGGTGCTTTCACTTGGTCTAATTCATGTGAGAATGCTTTGAGATCTAGGCTCGATATATTTCTCTTGTCAGATGATTGGGAGGAGAAATTTCTGAATGTATGACAATGCCAAATGGCAAGGCTACTCTTGGATCATTTCCCGGCTATGTTAAAAGGGTGTAATTTTCAAAGGGGTAGTAGGCCATTTAAATTTGAGAACGCGTGGCTGAAGGCAGAGGGGTTGGTGGAGAAAGTGAGTTCTTGGTGGGAATCTGATGGAGTCATGGAAGATTAATATGCTATTGCTTTGCAAATTCGTCTATTCAAGAATTATTTTATTGGGTCCTTGTGTGAAGTCCAATTGAAGTGAAAGTCATGCCATTTTAATGGTTTAAGTATGAGTCCTTTTTGGGCTAAAACAGTTTTTATTTTGGGTTTTTATTTTATTAGTTATGGTCAGTTTTATATTGAGTGGCAAATCTGTAATTTTTGCAATTCCTGTGAATTAAGGGCATTTTGGTAATTTAGTTGAGTCTAGAATCTTCTAAGGTATTCTAGGTATCTTAGGTTTATTTACTTTGGGTCCAAGTTAGTATTTATTAGTAGGAATCCTATTACTACTAGTAGAAGTAAGAGTCTTTATATATATTGTGCTCAATGTATTCAAAGAAAAGAGAATGGGTTGATTAATAAAATTGAGTATTTTGAGCAATAGGCACGTTGGCCTTTGTTGTTTATTTCTCCTTCCCTCTTCCCTCTTCTCTTTCTGTTCTCTATCTTTTCTCTTCTTTCATTCTTTCTTTCTAATTCTTCTTCTTTCCTAAGCCTAAACCCACCACAACTGAATGTAGAAAAATTCCTAATTTGTCCTACATCAGAATCCTATCACTTTCAGGGATCTCCTAGTTATAGAATTGCTTACAAACTGAGAGCCCTGAAAAATGATATCAAGAAATGGAATGAGGAAGAAATTGGAAATGTGGAGAAAAAAAAAAGCAATTTATTGAAGGCCCTTAGTGAGTTGGATACTGCCGAGGAAACTCGTTCTCTATCTGATTAGGAGAAATTAGAAGAGGACCGACTCAGAAGTGAGCTGGAAAAGACAATCCTTATGGAGGAAATTTGTTGGAGGATGGCAGAAATACTAAAATTTTCCATCACGTTGCGAATTCTCATAGAAGGTTTAACACCATAGATAATATTTTGGTGGATGGTGTATTGACTTTAGAGTGCATTTCTAAGTTCTATGAGGAGGTGTACACTGAAAATGGAGTGTGACGACTTGTGCTAGAAGATGTGGAGTTCTATAGGATACCAGTAGAGGAAGCAGCTTGGTTGGATAGGCCACTTGATGATGATGAGGTGTTTGGAGTGATTCAAGGTTATAATGGTGATAAGCTTCCAGGTCCAGATGGTTTGTCTATGGCTTTCTTTTAGTCTTGCTGGCATATCTTAAAAGTGGATATTATGGAGTTATTTCAAAATTTCCATACGCATGCTGTTTTTGAGAAGAGTCTGAATGCCGTTTTTGAGAGATTTCAAACCTGTTAGTCTGGTGGGTGTATTTTATAAAATCATTGCTAAGGTGTTGGCTAATAGGCTTAGGAGGGTGTTGCTTAGAATTATTTCGGAGTCCCAAGATGCTTTTGTGATAGATAGGCAGATCTTTGACTCAGTCTTATTGCAAACGAATGTTTAGACAGTAGGCTGAAGGTAGGGGTCCCAGGAGTGCAGTGTAAATTGGATGTAGAGAGCCTTTAATCCTGTGTGGTGGGATTTCCTTATTATATGCTTCGGCAGTGTGGATTTTCTGAAAAATAGAGGAAGTGGATTATGTTTTGTATATCTACTATGCACTTTTCCATATTGATTAATGGTAGTCCTAGTGGTTTCTTTAGGTGCCCCCTCTTTCCCCGATGTTATTTGGCATAGTGATGGAGGCTTTTAGTCGCATGTTGGATGCAGCTGTTAGAGATGGGCTTATATCAGGCTTTTCAATAGGCACTGCAGCTAATTCCTCTATGATGGTGCCTCATCTTTTGTTTGCAGATGACTCCTTAATTTTTTGTGATGCCAACTTGAGTCAATCAGTAAAATTGCGTGGCATTCTATCAATGTTTGAGGCAGTGTCAGGGTTGAAGATTAATTTGGGCAAATCAGAGTTGGTTCTAGTTGGGGACGTGAACAATATGGGAGAGCTAGTAGCTTTGCCGGGATGGAGACAAGCATTGCTTCCGGTGAAATATTTGGGTCTTCCGTTGGGCGCTAAATTCAAGGAGAGGACGATTTGGAACCCCATACTTGAGAAGCTGGAGTGAAGATTGGCAGGTTGGAAGCTGTCATACTTATCTAAGGGGTTCGATAACACTAATTAAAAGTACTCTCTCAAGTTTACCTACTTATTTCCTCTCTCTTTCCTATTCCGGTGGAGGTGGCTAATCGCATTGAAAAGCTACAAAGAGACTTCTTATGGAGTGGGATTGGTGAGGATCCTAAACTCCATTTAGTTAATTTCTCATTTTTGTGAGCCTGTTCAGAATTTGTTGTTGGGGGGGGATGATGATGCACTAAAGGTGTGTAAGGTCCTCGTGGTATTAGTCTTTGGAAATCCATAAGACAGGAATGGTTTACTTTTTCTCATTTCTACAGTTTGACGTGGGTGATAGTACTAGAGTGAAGTTCTGGCAAGATCTGTGGTGTGGAGATTGCCCACTTAAAGTTGCTTTCTTGGAGTAATATAGTATCAGTTGTGATAAAGATTCCTTAGTAGCAGAGGTTATGCAACACTCTACTGGGGTGATTCATTGGGATGTCCGCTTCTCTAGACCCATCCAAGATTGGGAGTTGGAATCGTTGGTTGGTTTTATGGAACTAATCTATTCCAGGCTTGTGAGGGGTGCAGGGTTTGATGAACTTTGTTTTACTTTTTTAGATATGTTGGAACATTGTAATTTGAGGTTTTGATTGTATTGCTTCCTAAGTACACACCAGGTGTACTTCAGTTTATTTTCTTTCAATAAAATTTTCGTTATCTGTCCCCCCCCCCCCCCCCCCCCCCCCAAAAAAAAAGGGGATTGGGAGGATCACTTCCCAAATTTTTTTTAACAAAGGCTGCCTAGACTACTTTTGGACCACTTTCGGAACTTAAAGGGTGCAATCTATAGTTTAGACAAGTTGTTATATAATTTATTTGAGTTTAATATTGTGCAGCATTTATATGTTTCTTCTATATGTTTAGTAGATACATCATAAATTTATATTTAGCAACTACTTTGCTGCTATGAAATTGACTGTTTCTAGCTCTGCAGGTTGCCCGGGGCCAGATTGAGCAGGCAAGTAATGTGAGGAAGAGGCTAGCATCACCCCCTATTTCTAGTACTCTGACCAGCACCATGAACGCTACAACAGAGGCAACAAGGGTTGTAGAGCACAATCTGCCTCAGCCTGTGGCTCCTTTTGTGCCACTCAGAAATTCTGAAGATGAGAACAAGAAAGCAGCTGCTGCTGCTGTTGCTGCTAAGCTTGCTGCCTCTGCATCCTCTGCACAGATGCTTACATCTGTTCTTTCTTCCCTTGTTGCAGAAGAAGCTGCCTCCATGAATGGAAGCTTAATTTCAACTGGATTTAGTTCAGGGCTACCAATGTTCTCTCCAGAAAAACGGCCCAAACTTGAGAAACCACTGCCTGTTTCTGATGTTAGCAGTTCTGATGTCAGCAGCACAACCTATTTTACCCCTCTACAACAGCAATCTCTGACTAATGTGCCACCAGCACCATCTACTGGCATGCAACCCATTTCCCAAGCCAACCAGATGCAAGGTCCCTTTTCTGCTCTACCACCACCACCACCTCCACCACCACCTTTATCTCCTGCAACTCCACCTACGAGTCAGTATATCCAATCTGCTGGTATGGTTGTGATGCCTTATGGGTATGGAGCAAATGCTCTGCCACCTCCACCTCCTCTTCCTCCACATGTTTCAATGAGTATGGCAAGGCCTGGTCCCCAGCCATCAGGACAGCAACAACAACAGTCAGCTACTGGAGGATATTATCGGCCACCGGGTATTGGGTTCTATGGGCAAGGTCATCAGCCAGCAACCCCTCCAGTTCATCGACAGTGAGTTTCCATTAAAATCATTGTACTAGAGTTATGGTATTCTGTGGGGCCTCTGGAAACGTGTATTATGGGCACAGGCATCAGTGCCAAAACCTTGGCTGTAAGTTCCTCCTGAAATCACATAGGCTATAGTGTCTTTGCAGAGGCACTGTGTTATTATGTAAAGTATTAGAAATTTAGTGATTTTTCTAGATTTTATTTGAATGCCTGCTGAACTCAATTCCCCAATCCCATTAGTGCATGGGATCCTTTGATGCCTCCCATACTGGTAAAGAAGTTATGTGACAGCGATACTTCAATTGTAGATGTTTTCTAGTACTTGCTGCAGTGTACCTTCTCTGACTGCATAAGCAGCGAGACTATGAGCAACAGAGAACCTGACTGGAGTTACACTAATGTGTGCATGCTAAACAAAATTGCATGGGCTTTTGTACTCTTATTGGGATGGGACCTATTTAAGCTGCGTCCAGGAAGCTGTGATTAATTTAATGTTCCTATCGACCCTTGTTGGTCATCAGCTTTCTTGGATGGAGCCTCTGGGAAATTATCTTGTAAACTTCATCTTTCATATGAGCATGCTCAGTTTGGCTGCATCAAGAGAAATTGATATGAGTAAAATGGTAGCTACTGTAATTATAATGCTAAATTTTCTCTTAAAAGGTGAAGAAAAACTTTACTTTTTAGTGCATTTGATCTCATCTAATGTCTCCTAGTAGAGAGTAATATGATTCTACTGTCTGCACTTTAGTTATCAGAAGATTCTTATGAATCTTTCATTTAAGTTGTATTTCTGGTAATTCGTTCCCTAAAAGAGGTGCAAGTTAATCTTTGTCTATCTGTTTTCGGCCTCTCTGTTGCCAAAAAAAAAAAAAAAAAAACTAATTCCTTTCAGCACAATCAGCACGTTCAAAAAATAGAAAGGGAGGTACTTTGCCCCCCACAAAAAAAGTGGAAGACCAAAGAAACATGGCCTAATGATCTTTCAAAGGGTTTTGAATTCATCTTCTACTGTCCCGATTCTCAAAATGCTGGCATAGGATTAAATGAAACAATTTGCATGAAGTTGACAAAGTAGGACACCTTTAATTTTACTGGGACAAGTCTCGTGGTCCGGTAGGTCTTAAATTTAAACATTATTAGGGACTGATATGATATTGGTTTAGCTCAAGGACCATGATTAATGGTTATTTGTTCAAATGAATCTTGTGATCCGTTTGTGTCAGTAGAAAACTTAAGTCAATGGACAATGTTTCTATGTTCAATGGAAAACAAGCACAATGTAATGGAAAATGTATTTCAAATTTTAAAAGCAGAAAACGTTTATTTATTTATAAACGTCACATATATATTCCATAGATCACCACAAATAAACTTCACAACAGAATCTGGTAAAAATAAATATAAAAATTCACACCACAAAAAAGTTCTCCCAATGGTAATTTCTTACTCTTAGCCTTAACTCTCTCCACAAACCAATCAATGATAAATTATTGACTATTTTTCAAATGACCCCTTTTACATGATTTATTTTTATTTACACATTCTTTTGTGAGGATTTTGAATTTTGGTATATTTTTTCATTATTCTTGTCAAATATTTAGCTAAATTAATCTAAAAAACCTAACTTTTCCTAGTTTAGCTATCTATTAGTTTCATACACATACATTAGTTTCAATACTTTATCAATATTAAAATCATTGTTAATAATACCGTTCCATTCCGGTTGGAACTGCCGGAAAATTTTGTACCAGTCCTTAAACTGGTACGAATCACCCTCTTGTTCCACCTCGGATCAAATTTCGGTTCGATCTGGCCATTTCGGTTTGTTTCGGTGAATTTTGGTCGGTACTAAATCTACTGATAAATGTAGAAAAATTTTACATTTTCAAGTTTTAATAGTTATTACCTGAATATAGCCACCCATCGTAGTTCATCTCACTTCATTAGTAGCCTTAGCAACTTGGCCTTCTTCAGTTCTTCTTTTCTGCTGCACTTCGTCCTCTCCGTTTTCTTCTTTTCTTTGTACATTTTCTTAGTTGTTTGCCCATTTATTTACTCAATTATCCTCCACTTATTTATTTATTTATTGAGCTTTGTATTTTGGCATTTTTATTCCAATTTTTTAGTTTTGTGAGCCACTCCATGTGACTAGCATTATAATAATACAATTCAAAAAGAGTGTTAATAGGTTGTAGGCTTTGTGTCTTTTCCATCCTCTTTGATTTTTGTTTTTTTTTTGTTTGTTTTTGGTCTAGTAAATATTATTGTTATTATATTTTAAAAAACTTGTTAGTTATTATAATAATAATTATTAATATTAAATATAGGCTTATAACTTTAATATTCATGGTAATTTTTATAGGTTTGACCAAAAATATATATCAAAATGGTAAATATATATTATGATTGTACCTATAAAATAGTACACTGGTATTTACTGGTATTGATTGATACAGAAATATTTCGTTCCAATGAACAAATCGAAATGGGATCTGAAACGATATTCATAACATTAGTTAAAATTATATGTTATTTCCTCCCATTCACATTTGCTCTATGTACTTATGAGTTGGAGTAGTCAACATTCCTGTATAGAATTTAATATGTTAGTGTGGGGTCTATGGGCCTGATAGCCTCAGCCCATCGTGTGGTAGGCCCAAGGCCCACGCCGAGGAAGACTGATCATCCGAGGCTAAAATGGGGAAGGCCTCTTTTTCGGTTACAGGTAGAGGACCTCTTTGTCCTCGGCATGCCAAGGATGAATTTTGGAAGGGACAAGCCCAGGGCAAGCTGTCACCTCCGCACTTAATGCATTTACCTAACCCTTCTGGCCGCATTAATGGTGATACAACCCTTTGGCAGGACAGCGTTGATCAGAGTGAACCACTTGAGTGCTGATAAGACTTCTGATGGGATGGGCAATTAGAAGGAAGGCGAATAGATGATCAACAGATGGAAGAGCGAGAGAGGACAATGAGGACTATATAAGAAAAGCAAGTAAAGTAAAGAAAGGGGGGGGGGGAAGAAAGCCAAAGTAAAAGGGCTCCCGGGCCATGGGCCGAGGAGCATTCCCCGGTTGTAAACAGTTACAAGTATTTTTTATATAAAAGAAAAGAGGTTCATGCATGGTAAACGACGGCCAGTTCCTAAATCTTCTACCCATTCTCTACAAATTTATTGTTTGGGCTTGTTGGACTGAAAACCCGTTTATATTCTGGGTCCAATCCAAACTGAGTCCTTACAATTGGCGCCGTCTGTGGGGAGGATTAGTGCGCTGGCCGGCGCACCAGGCGATTGCTCTAGGTGGTCTTTTTACAGTAAGTTGACTAAGCAAAAAAAAAAAAAAATAGAGAAGATTTGACAGCGAAAAGAGAGATTGATATTATTCCATACGAAAAGAAAAAGTTACAAGTTACAATGAGAGGTATTTCAACAAAAAAAAAAAAAAAAAAGAGTTACAGATTACAATCAGAGGCTCAGGCAGGCTTGCTTTACAACCATCCCTACCAGCTAGATCTACAATCAGAGGCCCAGGTGGACTCCACTCCAAAACCAGCCGGAAGGAAGTGTCAACCCGTACTTTTATTGGCATCAAGAGAATGGGAGAGCTTGACAATAAAAGCAGGGGACGAAGAGGGCCAGGTGCACCAAAGCTTGAACAAAGTGAGGCTCAGATGCAGGCGCACCGGCCACCCTTCCTCATGATGCTCCCTTGATTCTCTCCAACCCTCACGAGTGCTGGCCGTTGGAGACGGCAACACTCGGGCACCGGCCATGACGTGAATTCACACATCTCCTCTGTCGGGTTATGCGCTCCGAGGAGGGACATTAGGTACTCCAACGACCTCCCTTCGGGCCATCATGCATGGCACCATCGGGGTTACGCCTAAACTCTACCGTGCCAGAAACCCAGTGGGGGCTGCGGCCACGACGGCTCTTGGCACGGATGTCCTCACACCCGCCCAAAGTCGCTTCATAACTACCAACTTCGGTAAAGTTATTCAGGGGGCTAGGGGAGCTAAGGGTGTGTATTTTCTCTGTTTGCGTTTGAGAATTCATGGAATGTGAAGAAGCCTTCCTCCTGAAGGAATCTTATATAGGGAATAAATGTTGGTGGGAATTAATTCGCGCAAAATCCGAAAGGAGAATTGTCAACAGTGCAAATCACGGAGCCATCAAATTTCGAGGGGCTGTAAACCGCTGGATGTGTGCTAATTTACGAGGACATTAATGAGGGCGCGTTTCGAGCACCGAAATGTCAAGCGTGGAAAACGAACTGCCAAAGGACGCCTCGTAAATGAAAAGGGTGGGACTCGAATTGGAGGCGGGACAAAACGCCACGTGTAAGGTCATAACCTAACTCGAAGAGGAATAGTGTCCAGTGAAGCAGTCCGAAGACAAACACCTCCTTACAGAAAAATAGAAGTGGTAGACAGAACCAAGGCATTGCATGGTCCTCGGACCCAAGCCTATGGTAAAACTATTCACACCGTTACATCTGGGTACTAGACAGAACCAAGGTATTGCATGGTCCTCGGACTCAAACCTATGGGGAAACTAGATACTTACAGAAAAATAGAAGTGGTAGACAGAACCAAGGCATTGCATGGTCCTCGGACCCAAGCCTATGGTAAAACTATTCACATCGTTACATCTAGGTACTAGACAGAACCAAGGCATTGCATGGTCCTTAGACCCAAGCCTATGGTAAAACTATTCACACCGTTACATCTGGGTACTAGACAGAACCAAGGTATTGCATGGTTCTCGGACTCAAACCTATGGGGAAACTAGATACTTACAGAAAAATAGAAGTGGTAGATAGAACCAAGGCATTGCATGGTCCTCGGACCCAAGCCTATGGTGAAACTATTCACACCGTTACATCTGGGTACTAGACAGAACCAAGGTATTGCATAGTCCTCGGACTCAAACCTATGGGGAAACGAGATACTTACAGAAAAATAGAAGTGGTAGACAGAACCAAGGCATTGCATGGTCCTCGGACCCAAGCCTATGGTAAAACTATTCATACCGTTACATCTGGGTACTAGACAGAGGCATTGCATGGTCCTCGGACCCAAGCCTATGGTAAAACTATTCACACCGTTGCATTTGGGTACTAGACAGAACTAAGGTATTGCATGGTCCTTGGACTCAAACCTATGGGGAAATTAGATACTTACAGAAAAATAGAAGTGGTAGACAGAACCAAGGCATTGCATGGTCCTCGGACCCAAGCCTATGGTGAAACTATTCACACCGTTACACCTGTGTACTAGACAGAACCAAGGTATTGCATGGTCCTCGGACTCAAACCTATGGGGAAACTAGATACTTACAGAAAAATAGAAGTGGTAGACAGAACCAAGGCATTGCATGGTCCTCGGACCTAAGCCTATAGTGACACTATTCACACCATTAAATCTAGATACTAAACGAAACCAAGGTTTTGCATGGTCCAGGGACTTGAGCCTTTGGAGAAAATAACTATCTGTAGAAAAACCAAAGTGTTACCTAGATTCAAGCTATGATACGGTCCTTGGATTTATATTTGAAGGATAGCAGATGGTCTCATAAGACTAGCTCCAGAACAGAATACAAGTATTGAGCAGAATAATTGAGAAAAGCAAGTAAAAGAAAATATCCATAAATGGGAAATAAGGTATCGAGCATTTATTCTAAACAGAAAATATATAGTTTCCTTACAACGCCACTAAGGCTAGAAATAGAATAAAATGAAAGAGAAAGTAAACAAAACTATCCAATGTCTTACACCAGTCTCTTCAACTTAGTATGCAAATTAATTCGACAAACAGATCAAAAGGCTTTAACCAGTGCCTAAGGGCCTTGTCTCGAAGGATCCGCAGGAGGCCTCACCACGTCCTGTGGTATTTCTTGACCCTCAGTTCTAGCTCCCCCCAACGTTCTCGGGGGTTCAACTTCCTCGGGGGGTTGGTCAGCGGCAGGTATATCTTCGGCGGTCTTATTGCGACTCTCAGTCGCTGGTAATGAGGACCCCTCCTCGGGGGCATTAAGGGCAGTCTCACGAATCGCAATAGGGTAATATACCCTGTCCTCCCTCCTAAGGTAGGATGAGGCATCAACCCCTGCTTGGTTGAGGGCTTCATGCCAGGTCAGAGAACAGTAATGCCTGCACACTGCAGGAACTTGTGCCCGAAGAGTGGCTTTAGTCTTAGCCACCCCATCTGTGAAGGCTTCCTCTTCCGCCTGTTCTACAGAGCGCTCAGCGTCTATTTTTGCAAATACCGCCTCGTCTTTGGCTCTCACAGCCTCGTCCCTAGCATACTCGGCAATACCTTTCTCATGGATTGCCTTGGTCAACTCTTTCTTCAAGTAGACATTGTCTTCCTTGGCAGTCTGTAGCTGGCCCTCAACGTCTTGCAAGCGGGTGGTTTGATCCTCAGCTTACTTCCTGGCCTCGGCCAGGTCGGAGGCAGCAGTGTCCCTGGCTCTTCTCATCTTCTCCAGATCCTCGGTCGCCTTTTTCAGGTCGGCCTTAGATTTCTTGAGGGTACTGGCAGCTTTCAAGAACTTGTCACGCTTTTGTGCTAAAGCACTGCTTTGGCCATCAACCTCCTCATCCAACCTGAAAAGAGCCTGGATAGCCTGCCGATAAAAAAAAAAAAAAAAGGTAACTCCGTAAAGAAAAGGGAAGGCACTAAGCAACAAAGCTCGAATAAAGTAAATAGGTACCAAAGGACCCACCATGCCCAGATGCTTCTTAAGGTCAAGGACAACCTCTGACCCACTCATATTTTCAAGCTCGACCATGTCGGTGGGAAGAAGGAGAGACTTCTCCAGAGCATTGGCCACGAGAGCCCCCTCAGCCCCTTGAGATTCCCGTATAGATGCGTCATCCATTAGGGGCTGATCATGAAGCATGGCAGCGGGCAGCCAGGCTTGAGCCTCAGACTGTTGGACGATCTTCTTACCTTTCTGTTGACCACCGAGCTTCAGTTGTTTCGGAGGCTTGCGAGATTTACCCTTCTCGGGCGGGGAGTAGGATTTACTCCCATCCATTGGCTCCTTACCCTTGGCAAGTCTTTTCCTTTTCGGGTCGTAAGACTTGGTCTGAGGGTCTGGTGCTACGGGGACAGAAGATGACCTGGTTTGCACAGTTAATATCTGGGGCGGAGGTGTTGGGTGCTTTGGCTGCGACTCTTCCGGTGCACCCTTCTTGGAACCGCCTTCAAGCAGGTCAAAAAGACTGGTTTGAGGCTGTCTTTTTAAACCCATCTCAGCTTGAGTGCCGACTCTTAGAGACCGGAGGTCGGCTTCGGACAAATGAGGGTCTCCTAGATCACCAGAGGGATCCTCGGACTGATCAGCTAGGTTGAACACACTATATTCGTCCTCAGAAGAGCTCAGCTCAACTACCTCCCCCGCCTTTTTAGATTGTCCTTCCTCGGCCACCGTTACTTGTTGGGATGAGGAGGGACCTGCTAACGGAATGCCTTCAGGTATGTGAGACCCCTCAGAAAACGTAAAACCATCCTCTACCATGGTAATCTGAGTAAGCCGAGGGTCGCGAGCCCTAATTACGTGCTTCGGGACTGGGAGTGATTTCTGAGCTGGGTCGCATCCGAGGATTTTGTGAGCAGCTCTAACTTGGTTATCAGTTTCGTTCAGGAAAAGTTCTGACCTAAGAACGGTTTCCAAGTCCGCTTTATTGACTAGGTGGAAATGGCGTGCAAAAGCGTGCAAATCTGCGAAGAGAAGAGTGAAACTCCTGTGGTTAATCAACCAAAACAGATATACGGCTATGAAAAATAAAAATACTGAAATCCCTACTTCAGATACCCTACCTGGCTCCCCCTCTACCGTTGGGCAATGAAAGCCATTGTGCCACTCCCCTGACACTATAAGGAAATCTTGAGTCAACCCCTTATTAGAATTAGGAAGACATTGGATGAGTCAGACCCTATCGTCCCTCGTCTTCATATAGTACGTCTTACCCCTAAGATGATAAAGGTTGTATCTCCAGTTCACATCATGGTGAGTCAGTCTCAGCCCCATTTTCTTATTTAAGATATCTACACACCTTAATATCCTAAATACATTCACGGCACATTGAGTAGGAGTCAGGCGGAAATGCCTAAGGTAATTAAGAGTCACTGGCCTCATAGGGATTCTCATCCCTCCCTCTATGAAAGCGACTATCGGGATCACAATTTCACCCTATCTCCTCTTAAGATACCACTCCCCTTCTTCACAGTATTTCAAACTCACATTATTGGGTATTCCATAGTCAACCATGAACTTGTTCATCATCTCGTCGGACTCAACCAACTTCTTAAACTTACCCATTCCCCAAGGACGATTAAAGACTCTAAAAGAAGAAAAGAAGGAACAGAATCAAGAAAAATTTGGAGTCCCCGGAAGAAGAAGACTTACAGAATTATGACGATTCTCTTCAAGTAGTGCGCAAGTTGAACCAGATTCAAATCATATACGTCAATGGTCGTAAGCGCGAAAACGAGAAAACCAGGCGGTTTAAACAGGTACTTATACTCCCCCTTAGGTTCTCCCAAAATGTAACCGCCTGCCCATAAAAGTAGGAAATCTCCACCGAACGATTACCATCACACCGTTGAAAGTGGGAGACGTGGTGCTGCCAAAATTTAATGTGGGCACACGTTAAATCTTGAAATGCCAAAAACGCATATCGGGCAGTCGAAAGGTCGCTGGCGTGATCGCGGAACGAAGTGGGGCGATGCGTCTAGAGGGCCCGTAGGTATCAAAACCCTCCTCCTCGTCTAAGGGAACGTGCAGCAGGGTTTTGAGGGGCTATTATGGGGTCCATGGGCCTGATAGCCTCAACCCATCGTGTGGTAGGCCTAAGACCCACGCCGAGGAAGACTGATCATCCGAGGCTAAAATGGGGAAGGCCTCTTTTTCAGTTATAGGCCGAGGACCTCTTTGTCCTCGGCATGCCAAGGATGAATTTTGGAAGGGACAAGCCCAGGGCAAGCTGTCACCTCCGCACTTAATGCATTCACCTAACCCCTCTGGCCGCATTAATGGTGATACAACCCTTTGGCAGGGCAGCGTTGATCAGAGTGAACCACTTGAGTGCTGATAAGACTTCTGATGGGATGGGCAATCAGAAGGAAGGCGAATAGATGATCAACAGATGGAAGAGCGAGAGAGGACAATGAGGACTATATAAGAAAAGCGAGTAAAGTAAAGAAAGGGGGGGGGGGGGGGGAAGAAAGCCAAAGTAAAAGGGGTCCACTGCCCATGGCCGAGGAGTATTCCCCGGTTGTAAACAGTTACAAGCATTTTTTATATAAAAGAAAAGAGGTTCATGTATGGTAAACGACGGCCAGTTCCTAAACCTTCTACCCATTCTCTACAAATTTATTGTTTGGGCTTGTTGGACTGAAAACCCGTTTATATTCTGGGTCCAATCCAAACTGAGTCCTTACAGTTAGTATTTTGGGTCATGTACTTAACTCAATAGGATGTAACATTAATGTTATGTATACTACCTTAATTGCAACCTCAATAAGATCTTAATTTTTTAATTATTTAATATTTGAAGGGTGTAAATTATAATTTAGTATAAATAATATTTGACGTGTTTTTAATAATGTTCAAAACAACATAATATATTTTGAACAAAAAAAAAAAGTCTTTTTCAACTTAATTTTAAGTGACAATGCATTAATATTAATAGAAGACTTAATTCTAAATAATATGTAACATATATACAATCAAAACTATCTTAAATTTTAATTTTAAATGTGTAATTGTAATTTAGTAAAATAAAAAAAATATTGGATAGTTTATAAAATTATATAACAAAGACAAATATATGTATATATATATATATATATAAAATTTCAAAATTGGGGACTTACAGTAAAAAAAAGAAAAAAAAAAAAAAACACCGTTAAATTGATAAAGTCTTTTTATGATTAAGTAAGAGATTTAAAATTCAACTATAGCTTATAATAAAAATTGATTAATATTTTAATTTGAAGATAAAAAGTTGTTATCTAGGGCGGGGATATGGGGATTTTTTAGAAAATACCTACAAAACCCAAACAATATTATTAGTTAGGCAACGTTTCAAACATATTGCATTTCTAACAATTCGACTTTAGAGAAGTCGATTTTACTGTTCATATCTATTTTTTAGATAAAAAAATCGAGTTTTTTGTAGTCACTTTTCATACATAGAAATCGACTTCAGTGGGGTCGTCTTGAATAGAAAGAAAACGACTTCAGTGGAGTCGTTTTCTTTGTATTGAAAATGACTCCATTGAAGTCGATTTGCCGAAAAATGTAAAAACTTCGTTCTTTGTTCTTCGTTCTTCTTTGTATTGAAAACCCAGTCCTTACCGTGACCGAAGAACGAACTCAGGCGCCTGGGTTTCTTGTCGATGAACCCAGGCGCCGATTCTGACCGACGAACCCAGCAAACCCCGACGAGCAACACCAAACCCCGACGAACCCAGCAAGACCGATTCACCAAACCCCGATGAACCCAGCAACACCGACGAGTTGTCTAACACGCTCGAATCGGATCAGTGGAGGAGAAGAACACGTTCGTCGGCGCCTGGGTTCGTCGGCGCCTGCGTTCGGTGTTGCTGGGTTCGTTTGCTGGGTTTGCTGGGTTCGCTGCGTTCGTTTTTTGGCGCATGGGATCTTCTGGGTTCGTCGGTACAAAGAAAACGACTCCACTGGAGTCGTTTTCTTTGTATTGAAAACGATTCCACTGAAGTCGATTTCTATGTATAAAAAATGACTAAAAAAACTCGATTTTTTTATCTAAAAAATAGATATGAATAGTAAAATTGACTCCTCTAAAGTCGAATTGTTAGAAATGCAATATGTTTGAAACGTTGCCTAACTAATAATATTGTTTGAGTTTTGTAGCTATTTTCTAAAAAATCCCCGGATAGGTGAAAAGACCTTAGCTCGAACTTGGAGTCTCGACCTGATAGGGGGGAGGGAGGGAAGAGAAGTATTCTGTTTTCTGAAACAAAAAGTCCTTGTGAGAGAGAGAGAGAGAGAGAGGTTTCTTTCTCTTTCTTTATTTAGTACTACTCCCATTCTCATATTTGCTTAATAATTAAGGTTTACAAATATATAAAGACGAAAAAGAAAACTGATCCTCTGAAATTGGGGCTTGCTCTAGTTTTGGCATTTCTCACAAATCCCATTCTCAGGTAACCTAAATTTCCATTGACTTTATTTGAATGAAATACTAATAGTCCCTCCCTCTTTTTCTTGGATCCCAACCCTAATTCTTCCATCTTTTTACGTTTTCAATTTTGGCTTGAATTTCACAATTTCTTTTGCTTACGATCACGACTACGAACTGGGCATTTTTTTTGTTTTGAATTATTAATGTTTGATTAGTCAATTGTAAATTAACGTTCATATGCTTTTAGTTTCATAGGTATTGATCGTTAAACACAAGCTGATTTGTATTGTATGAGCTAATTTTGCTTATCTAACTAACCATATGCTGAATAATTTAAAAAAGTTTATAAATATCTGGGAAAAGATAATACCCATTTTTTTTTTCTTCTTCCTGTTTTTTGATGGGCAGCAAAATGTCATGATTTGACCTTATTTAGCTGATTTATAAAGGTCTTCCTTGTACCCAGTCCACAAAACTCCCACTTTTTTGGAGAGGTTGATTCTTGGATCGGAACCTGTGACTTGTTATTTTTTGGTGGAAGGCACTTGCCATTGTACCAAGGCTACCTTATTTAGCCGATTTATCTATTGAAACTTTACATGGGTGTGTTCAGTTCGGGTTTACTTTAAAATGTTGCTGATATTTTGTATCAATGTTGTTGGATGATCTGTATTGATGTTGTTTGGGCCCTTAGAAGTGAATGTGTTTGATATTCAGGCTCACGTAATTCGTACGTTGATGACGTCAAGAACTTTGAGGAGAAGGCTTCATCATGGGGATGTTGATGGAAAAAAGCAGGAGCATATGGAGGCATCATCGGGGTTGGATGGTTTGGATGAGCCTCTGCTAGGAAATTATGAGCATGATGATAGGCATTCCGAGGTGAGGCACCGTTAGTCATTTTAGTTATCTTCCATTCTGGTGGTTCATTTTAGCTATCTTGTGTTATGTGATCAATATTTGGCTTTTTTGTAGGGAGACACTAGTGAAGATCTTTGGGAAGAGGAGCGGAGGAAGGAACACCTCCATTGGACGCTTCTATTCTCACAGTTGATTGCCCAATGGGCTCAATGGTTTGGTATGCTGTTTTTCTCTTTTTGGAGTTGCTTTGTAGTTATATGCTTCATGCTTTTCAGATGCTATCAGTGTCAATTAAGCTTGTTTATTTGATTGGATGGCTTTGTTGGTATGTCTGGCCTATTATCCATCAATATTTTTATCAACTGATGAATTTTCTCCTTCTTATTGCTAGTTGTGAAAGTTAGATATATTAACATGGTCACCAAGAGCCTTGTAGCTCTATTGACACCTGCTGAAGTTTGCTTGAAGTTTGTTTTTTGTCCCTAAGCTATTGAAAATATTACACTCTATGTTCTTCTGTCTACTCTTGTTAAATTTTAATCAAAATGTCTAATTAGGTGGCACTATTTTTCACATTAGAGAATTTGACGTGTTTGACCCGAACCATTAAATCTAATGAAAATATAAAACACACACATCAGGTGAACAAGTGGCATGAAACTATAAAATATAAATCATATGTGTAGAATGAATAACCTTTTTAAAGTTGAGGGACGAAAAAAGATTTTTTGAATTTTAAGGACAGAAAGTGTAAAGTTTCAATAGTTTAGGAACGAAGGAAGAACTTTTTAAAGTTTGGGGACAAAGACAGAACTTCATGTGAACTTTAGGGACAAAAATATTTTAATCTACCTTCTACATTTAACTGCCTTCTTTTCATGGTTAACTACCTCAAAAATCATGCTATAAGCCTGAAGATGTCTTGTTCTTTGTGTGCATTGACTATTTGACTTCATCCTAGATGTTGGGAATATTATTGGTTCATTGACTGATAATTTCATCTTGGTTTTTCTAGCAAATATTGTCCTTGGATCAGGGTCTCTAATTGGACGCCTTTTACCCTTTTCATCCTACACACAAAGAGGACAAAGCAATAAGCTGCTTCCACTTTCCCTTAGTCCTTTGCAGGTATGTCTAGTGACATAATATATTTAAATCATAGCAATTTATTGAACTTTCTACATCCTCTGAGTAAAGGAAGGTTTTCAATATAATTGTTGTCATCTCAAACTTTTGTGATAAGGATTGAACAGTATTGATTTATTTTCCGTGGTTTTTATACTCCCTGTATAATTTCTATTTTGTTGAGTAGTTATGTTTTCTTATTCTTTGAGGCAATTTTAACTGATGCTCAAATTGGTCTGAAGAATGATATTCTTGCTAGTTGGAGTCTAGGATTGAGAACATGTTTCAGGAAGGTGATTTGCAGGTCCTCTCCCTTGTTCCTACCATTGTTAAAGGATCGAATTCTAATTTAAATTTTGGCTTAGGGAGAGAGGTTTTGTAGGGAAAATTGTTATGTGTGGTTGTCGTTGGTTTAAGGTTAGGAATTGCGAATCTTAAGGTTTAGAATTGTTTTGAAGAAAGAGTTATGGGGCTGTGACAAGGCATTAAATTTGGTTTGATGAATTATTTGATGTCTATTTGGTACTAAGTAGTTTTTGATATGTAAAAGAAAGGGTTTGAATTGGGGTATGTAAGGAAGAAGAAAATAGAGAATTTTTATAGTGTATAGAGTTTGTATGTATAGTGCCCGTGAATAGTAACATAAAAGAGAAGAAGGAAAGAGAGAATAGAAAGGGTGAAAGAACACACAAAGGCCAACATGCACCAAAACACTCATTGCTCAAAACACTCATTATTTTAATTAATATATATATATATATATATATATATATAAGGACTCTTTCTTGTGCTAGGAGTATTAGGGCTCCTAGTTTTACTAGTAAACTAAAACTTGGACTTAAAGAAAATAAAACCTAAGATACTTAGGATCTCCTAGAAAATTCTAGATTCAACTAAACTACCAAAATACCTTTAATTCGCAAGAATTGCAGACTTTATAGATTTTCCTGTGATTACAACATTGATCATAAGTAATAAAAAAAAAAAAACGCTAGTAAAAGACTATTTTAACCCTAGAACACACATAACTAGACCTTTAAGACCACACAATTTTCACTTCAATTGGATTTCACGTAGGAATCCCATAAAAGATATTGAATCGATGAATTTTTTAAGTTCTTACAAATAAAAAAAGAAAAGAAAAAGGAATTTGCATAGTAGTAACAACTCAATCTTCCGTGGTGGCATCAAAAAGTCTTGCTGAGGTGAGATTCAATTTCCAAATTTAGGCGTGTAGTTTTGTAGATATGGTACAGGAGTGCCACTTTTAGATTATAAGTACCCAAAGATTCACTCACTCTCAACCGCATTTACTTGAGGTAAAGTCCACGGGTTAGTACAAGTAAATTATTATCATGACTAACAATGGGGAGTAATTATCATTGGTAAATTATTACTTGTCCCAAAAGTGTAACCTATTAGGAAAGGGAGAATTCAATCATTTAAGGGTAAATTGCAAATTACACCCCTAAAGTTTGGAGGTGTTTGGATTTTACACACTAAAGTTTTAAAATTTGGATTTTACCCCCTTGAAGTTTGGGGTGTTTGGATTTTATACCCTGATATTTTAGAATTTGGATTTTATCTCTAAATTTGGCAATGTTTGGATTTTACATCCTCAAATTCTAAAACTTCAGGGTGTAAAATCCAAACACCCCAAAAATTTAGGGAGTAAACTCTAAAACCTCTAAAATTTAGGGAATAAAATCCAAATTCTGAAATGTCTTGCTATAAAATCCAAACACCCTTAGTTCCGTTGTGTTTGATGTGGTGTATTTGGAAGGAACGCAATCGGCAGGCATTTGAGGATTTGGATAGATCTGAGGACCAAATGCTTGCTATCTTTTCTAGTTCTCTGTTTGATTAGGCTAGGGCTTGGGGTCTCACATCTAGTGACTCTCTTCCTCTTTTCCTTAGCTCTCTCTTTGTAATTATAGTTTTTATGTTTTTGCTTTTCCTTCTTCTTTGTACTTTTGTTGTGCTGGTGCTAATTTGCATCCAGCAGTTTTTGAATATATTTTTTCTTACCTATCAAAAAAAAAAAAAAAAAAAATCAAAATTCTAAAATTTCAGGGTGTAAAATTCAAACACTCCCAAACTTTAGGGGTGTAATTTGCAATTTATCCATCATTTAACCATTATTGTAACACTACCCTTATGCATGGCCCAAGCTTCCCCCGTAATAAGTGGAACCTAACACATAGGATATTTAGGGAGTAAAATCCAAAACCTCTAACATTTAGGAAATAAAATTCAAATTCTGAAACGTCTTGGTATAAAATCCAAACACCCTCAAACTTGAAGGGGTAAAATCCAAATTCTGAAATTTCAGGGTGTAAAATTCAAACACCCCAAACTTTAAAGGTGTAATTTGCAATTTACCCATCATTTAACCATTATTGTAACACTACCCTTATGCATGGCCCAAGCCTCCCCCGTAATAAGTGGAACCTAACACATAGGATATTTAGGGAGTAAAATCCAAAACCTCTAAAATTTAGGGAATAAAATCCAAATTTTGAAACGTTTTGGTATAAAATCCAAACACCCTCAAACTTCAGGGGGTAAAATCCAAATTTTGAAATTTCAGGATGTAAAATTCAAACACTCCCAAACTTTGGGGGTGTAATTTTCAATTTACCCATTATTGTAACACTACCCTTATGCATGGCCCAAGCCTCCCCTGTAATAAGTGGAACCTAACACATAGGATATTTTACTTTGTTAAGTGATAGGTAGAGTGAAGATAGAGTTCGACTTTTAGACTGTTTGCTCTGAGACAATGATAAATTTTTTGATTGTCCCCAAAACTTAAGTTTTTAGGAAATGGTGAATTTAGATTATGTTCGGGAAAAGCTAAAAAAGGCAACATGTTTTTATTAATCTGCTTATTTTTGCTACTCTTCATGGGTCCCATTACACTTTTTGATACTATTTATAAGTTCCACGGTATTATTTCAACTACTTTTAGTTTTATCTACAGTATTTTCAGCGAAATAAGCTATTCTCAAATGGACTCTTAATCATAAATCTAAAAATCATCAAAGAAATCTGAACCAAGATTATCAATAAACCAATGTATATTGTTGTTCATTTTTGGAAATATGAAGTGAACTTGTTTCCCCAAGAAGCAAACAAACTCTAGCTCATTTGGCAACTCCTTACCTTTTAATTTATAGGGGGAGGGTGAGGTCGTGGTGTATATGGAAGGAGAGGAACATTCAGAGCTTTGAGGACACCAAGAGAACTATGCCAAAACTGAAATTCATTTTCTTTAGAACTTTGTTGGATTGGATGTCAGTTTTGTGTAGTTTGTCTTTATGTTCTATTAGTGATTTGATAGATTTATGTAATTTGCGTAATCGATTGTTTGATCCCCAATTGTATACTCCTTATGTATTTAGGTGACTCTATTTTTTGATATCAATTAGAACTTTTTTACTTATTAAAAAAGAAGTGGGGTGTGGGGGGAGGTTGAGGTCGTGGGTTCAAGACATATTGGGTGCATGCATTATTATTATTCTCTCTCTTTCTAGGTTGAAATTGAAAGTAAGTTGATGGAATTTCCTTTTGAAATGGTCAATCGAATATTTTTTAACAAAAATCTATGTAAGTATACATGTTTGGTCTTTCTAGGACGATTAATCACAGGAATTGTTTACTAATTATGCTCTATAATCTGATGTGGAAAGTTTTATTTGTTTTTTTAAACTGTTCATTTTATAAAATATTCATTAATTTACTTCAGTATTTTTTTTTAATCAATTTTTTTAATATATGAGGGTACTTGTTATTGTTACTTTACTTATCTTTGCTGCTTAAAATTTGTTTCATTTTAGGAAGAAAGACTCCAGAATCTACGGCAAAGGCTTGAAGTCCCCTTTGATGGTTCTCGTGTTGAGCATCAAGTAGGCTTCTTTTTTTGGTTTTGTTTTGCTTCTTTCAATTTGTTTTATTTTATTTTATGTTTTAGTAACAATTGTTACCTGTCCTTGTTTTTTATTTTCTTTGAGATTTTATTGTTGGATGCCTTCAATCAAGTTTTAGAATCCGGACTTTATCATATATTTATTTCTTCAGTATCTATTTTTCATTGATATGTAGTACTTTTGAGTCTGTGTATTATAGTAATCATATAATTATTGTGTCTGGTTCATGTTGCCTTATTATACTTTATTGTAATGACAATTTACTCACTGTTGCATGCAATACATGGATGCTAAACATTCATCGTCTCAAACTATGGGCTGACCAACCTACTTGTCTAGGAAATTATTCCAATAGAAAGTCATTTCAATTTTTTTGTGTTCTCTATGATTATGTCTCAACATATAGTTTCATGCTTTTTTTAAAGGGAAGGTAATTTGGATTACTTGGATTTAGAGACATGTCAATTTATTGAAAGCAAGTCAAAACATAACTCGTTTTCAATAATGAGTTTTTAGGCCTATCAGCCTAGTGGGCAGTGTGTATAAGCTGTTGTTTAAGGTTTTAGCTAATAGATTGAGGTGGGTTCTGGATAAACTTATTTCGGAGACACAGAATTCTTTTGTGGGTGGCAGACAGATTTTGGATTCAGTGCTTATTGCTAATGAATGTTTAGACAGTAGACAAAAGTGTTGTACTCCGGGGGTGGTGTGTAAGTTAGACATTGGGAAAGCCTATGATCATGTGAATTGGGACGCTTTGTTTTATCTGTTGAAGAGGATGGGCTTTGGGGATAGATGGAGGAGATGGCTTAAGACTTGTGTTTCTACCGTTTGCTTCTCAGTTTTGGTTAATAGATCTCTTGCTGGTTTCCTTGGTAGCTCTAGAGGTCTCAAACAAGGTGATCCTTTGTCTCCCCTTCTCTTTCTTTTGATCATGGTGGTTTTAAGTCATATCCTGAAGAAAATTGAGGATGGGGGTTTAATTCAGGGTTTTCATGTGGGTCCTGTTAATTCTACTAGCATTTGTGTTTCTCATCTTCTATTTGCTGATGATACCATTCTTTTTTGTGATGCCTCTAGAGAGCAGATTCTTTCTATTAGGCTGGTTTTGACTTGTTTTCAAGCTTTTACTGGTTTGAAGGTGAATGTGGAGAAAAGTGAAATTGTCCCTATTGGGGAGGTGCGTAACATTCAGTCTTTGGCTAATATCCTTCATTGTAGGGTGGGAAGTTTGCCTATGATTTACTTGGGTATGCCTTTGTGTACTTTGCACAAAACACCCTCTATTTGGAATCTGATCCTTGAGAGGATGGATAAGAAGCTTTCAGGCTGGAAGCGGCTTTACTTGTCAAAGGGTGGTAGACTCACCTTGCTGAAGAGTATTCTTTCAAGCCTTCCGACTTATTACCTTTCTCTTTTTACTATCTCTAAAGCTGTGACAACTAGATTGGAACGCATTCAAAGGAGCTTCTTGTGGGGTTCAATAGTTGAGTGTTTCAAATATCCATTGGTGGCTTGGGAAAAAGTTTGCTTACCACGTGAATTGGGTGGTTTGGGAGTTCGGAAATTGGCGCCTTTTAATCAAGCCCTATTAGGGAAATGGCTTTGGAGGTATGGCCATGAAACCTCACATCTGTGGTGTAGGGTCATTGCCATGAAATATGGGGAAGGAAAAGGGGGTTGGTGCTCTAGAGCTTGTAGTAGGGCTCATGGTTGTGGGTTATGGCGGAGTATTAGTGAAGGGTGGGGAACTTTCACTAAACATTTCTCTTTTGTGGTGGGGGATGGTTCTCGTATTCTTTTTTTGGCATGATAAGTGGATTGGGGATGTTCCTCTCAAAATTCTATATCCTTAGTTATTTTTGTGTTTAGCTAATAAGGAGGCTTGTATTTCTGAGGTGTTAAGCCCTCCGGTGGGTGATAATGACAGAGTGTGGAGTTTAAGATTTCATGGGGAATTCAATGATTGGGAGTTGGCGATTTCCTACTCCTTTCTTCATTTCATCCAAACCTGAATTCGTAGGGGTGGAGGGTGTGACAGACTTTGTTAGGATCCTAATGGTAGTGGGAAGTTTGATACTCGATCCTTTTATCATAAGATTTGAAGTTCATAAGATTTGAAGTGCAGCTCCTTCCACTTTTCCTTGGAAGGGAATTTGGAAAGTCAAGGTTCCTAAAAGGGTGGCTTTTTTTATGTGGACAACAGCCCATGGCCAGATTCTAATTTTGGATAATCTTATGCTTCGTGGTCGCCCTTTGGCAAATTGTTGTTGTTTGTGCTGTAACAATGTGGAATCTGTGGATCACCTGTTACTTTTCTGTTCGATAGCTCATTCTTTGTGAATGTAAATGATTCGCTTGTTTGGGATTGAATGGGTCATGTCAGGTTCAGTTGTGGACTTATTATTTTGCTGGTACCACTGGCTTGGGAAGCATAGCTCTGATATTTGGGATTTGATTTCAGGTTGTTTAATGTGGACTATTTGGACTGAATGAAATAGGCGGTCTTTTGAGGATAAGGGAAAAACTGTGGTTTAGTTATTAGAGTATTGCCAGTGGACCCTTTTTGATTGGTCTCGTTGTTGGGGTTATTCGGATTGTTCTACCCTTTTGGATTTTCTTTCATCTATTAGAATAGATTAGGGGATGCTTTTGTCTTTTTGTTTCTTCTTTTCCTTTGTTCACTACCATGAACTCTCTGTGTTTCTCTTGCTATTCTTTTATCAATAATATTCTCTTCTTACTTAGCAAAAAAAAAAAGTCAAAACATAATTCTCAAGTTTATGTTGTTCAATTAAAAGACATCTATGCACGTATCTTAATTGTAATCTAGTACAAATTTGATACTCAAATAGAGATGGGTTTATGAACTGAGAGCCACAAGAGCAGAAGACTTGCTAGAGAAAGAAGGATCTTTTATTTAAAATATAATTTTTTAAAGTAAATATAAACTGAATATTACTTATCAAAAAAAAAAAAGTAAATATAAACTGAATATTTGGGTTGCAGGATGCACTTAAACAATTATGGAGGTTGGCTTACCCTGAAAGGGAGCTCCCATCTCTTAAATCTGAGCTTTGGAAGGAAATGGGTTGGCAGGGTTCTGACCCTTCAACAGATTTTAGGTAAATAGGAGAACTTATATGAGAACTAATTTTTTGACAATGAAATTTGGTTTTCATTGTGATTTCTCCTTCATAAAATTATCTTCAACATGAAGTTTTCAACGCTATTTGCAGGGGTGGGGGATTTATATCATTGGAGAATCTTATCTTTTTTGCTCAGAGGTATCCGGTATGTTTACTTCGCTATATTTATATACGTACTACTTGCATAAATCTCAACTGTCATTGTAATCAGCTGTATTGTTGCCTTCAATGTACATTAAATATTTATTTCATTCTTTTGGTTGAGTGAGTTTATACTGCCCCCTTTTTCTTAAGCCTCATTGTTCATTTGTTTGTATGATTTATTTAATTATATCTTGTCTTGGAAATGCATTCTCCATATGTAAGGAAGATGATTTTGATAAAATTCTAGCTTTAAGCTTTGAGAATGTGTTCTGTGTTGCCTTCTCCTACCTAAGTGTAATAGCTTCTTGTTCTATTCAATGTCTAACACCAAACAACCATCAAAATTATTGAAGATCCCGTGAAGTTACTTAACTTTCTAAACCTTTTTAATGAAGCTTGTTAGGAAAATGGTTTTGGTGGTATGGTTTTGAGAGAGATGCTCTTTAAGGAAGAGTGATAGAGGTGGTATGGTTTTGACTGTTGACAATTTAAGGAAGAGAAAGGTAAAGATCATAGATTGGTGTTATATGTGCAAATGTAATGGTGAATTTGCTGACCACCTTTTGCTACATTGCCCCATTGTTTCAGATTTGTGGTCCATGATTTTTGGTTTGTTAGGGAAGTTTTTTGCGTGATGCCAAAATCTGTAGTTGAGCTTCTAGTTTGCTGGCAAGGTCAATTTGGTCGTCATCGAAATGGTTGCATTTGGATGATTATCCCACATTGTCAGATATGGTGCATTTGGAGGGAAAGGAATAGCAGAAGTTTTGAAGATACCAAGCATTTTATGCCTGATCTCAAGTTTTTCTTTTTCTGAACTTTATTGGACTGGCTGACTACCTTGTGGAACCTTTCTTTCTTTTCTATTGTTGATTTATTAGACTTATGCAATTTTTGTAATTAATTGTTTCACCCTGGTATAATTCCTGTATACTTGGGTGACTCTTGATATATATATTTTTATTACTTATCAAAAAGATAAAAAAAAAAATCAAACCATATTCAAGAATCCCTCAAAATCTTGTCAAGAACCCTCATTAAGTGCTGAATTCCTAAAGATTCTACCTCAAAACAGGAAAATTTGGATCTTCTTTGTTCATATTGTACTTTGGTTTTCCTGATACCAGTAGTATTTATATTTTATTTTGCGTTTCATCACATGACACAGTTCCAGTTACCTTCTCTATTTGGGAGTAGTGTTCTGTTAAGGCAGATCTTGGCATTACTTTGTTTGGAATTAACCTTGAGTTATACCAAAACTTGTGATTTTTGAAGCATGGTGGTCTATGGTGTATCCGTCATTTTCATATCTTAGCGAACGTTTATTGGTATTTTTTTTATTGGTAAGTTGCACATGCACTTAGTAGGTCTTGAACTCATAACCTCATAGACCTAGCACTTACAAGGGGAGGAGGTGTTAGTTGAGCTAGATCTCATTGACACGGATGCAATATGTACAAGCAACAAAGAAAAAAAAAAAAAACTTATGTACGAGAAGAAAGTGAATCTAAAAACAGCAGAGTGGATTCTGTAGAAGTAAATCCCCACGCGTGAGACCAATCAAAGAAGAGGATACGAACATATATTGGTATTTTTTGAGAGATTAAAAATCCAGCCAAAGAAAAAAAAGAGAGATTTATGCATTGGCATTAGGGGTTGTTTCTCTTGGGGGTGCAGTATATGGCACAAATATGCATTCAAAGTTCTTGTTTATAGGGCATCCTAAAGGAATAAGAGTTTTACTGGACATGGCCTATAGATTGATCCTTCTACTTATTGGTTCTGTGCGTCCCCTGCTTTGAAGTTTGGTATTAAAGGGCATCTTTACTTGTATTTGTCTACTTAATGTTGGTTTTTGTTTTTATCGGACTAGTCTCCTGCACATACTGTAAGATGCTCTATAAATGGTAGGCACACAAACAAGAGAAATCATTTCAAAAGAAAAAAGGGAAAAATTATGCAATACTTTAGAGAAAAAAAGAAAAGGAGAGCTGGCACACTGGGACGTGACTATAAATGCTCAATGTTCCCAAAACTAAAGAATCCTGCATCTTGGATTGAAAAGATAGCATAGAAAACTACTCTCTTAGTCATAATTTTTTTTTGTTGATCTTCCATACACTTGAAGTTGAAGGAGTGTAAAACCCAAGCTTCAATTTAGAGAGGTTGAGAGAAGAGAGATTATTGTGGAATAAATTTTGTGGGTTTAATTTAGTAATTGATCCAGAAAAGAGTTAGAAAGATGAAATGATTTAGAAGTTGGAATTTCACTGGTGAAAAGTGGGTGCTAATGTGTATGAATTCTAGGAATATTACTTTGATCCTTGCAGCAAAAGAAGCCTGATAAGCAGTTAAGAGTTGTAGAAAGAATTGTGCTAATATTAAGGGAGTAAAAGGGTTAACAATTTTCTATTTTAACATCATATACCACTGTTTCAATATTGCTTTGGGATCTATGTATCAGGCGTATTTTTGGACAATTACAAAGATGAGTATAGAAGGGCAATGCCTTTCACATAGTTGCTTTGGTGCTTTTAACAATAATAATCACTTTGCTTGCTTATGTGTCTGCGTGAGAACTGAGAACATTTCCCTGTGTACATTTATATTTTGGGGAGTAGTGGACTTTCTGTATGAATTCATATGTACATATTGATGGTGATTTTGGTTATTGCAAAAATATATGTAAAGGCTTAACTGAAAACAGAGGGGCTTGTGAAGGCTATTAGAGATGATGTTAGAGCATGTGTTGGAGGTCTTTGGAACATTCCTAATACTATTATATAGAATTTTATGTAGTAGATGGAGAGTTTCTGTATGTTTTGGAGTTATCTCCTTTGTTTCTGATTGTGTGTGCAACTCATCAGCTGCTTGTGTCTGGAGGTTGTTTGAACTGATTGTAATCTCTTTTTGTTGGCTATGAAATTATTTCATTCATAAAAAATTAGGCCAAAGTGCACAGCTGGTTTCTAAACTTAAGGTCATGAGAAATTGTAGTCCTTGAAGTTTAAAGTGATCATTTTTAGTCCCTTAAAACTTAAAGTGATCGCTATTAGTCCGTATGGAGTGATGATCGAAGGGACTAATAGTGATCGCTTTAAATTTCAAAGACTAAAATTGCTAATGGGTTAAACTTTAGGGACCAACAATGGAATTAAGCTAAAAAATATCACGATATTTCCTTCTACAGGAATCGTTCCAAAGATTGTTACACAAACAAGATGGAACTAGAGCTGAGTGGGAATATCCCTTTGCTGTAGCTGGGATCAATATTTCTTTTATGTTGGCACAAATGTTGGATCTTCAATCAGGTAATATGCATTTCTCAAATGAAGAATATTCACATGTTGTTTAACAGCTGTGCTTCTCTCATGACTGACCAGATGCTGAAAAAATGTTTCAGCTGCAATAGGTTATTTATTACAAAGCCTACCCCAAACACATTTTTGTGGTTGGGCATGACACTTATTTTTAGTTGTCTGATGCCAAACAGACTTAACATCTTAGATTAGGAATTCTTCTAAACACTTGATTTGAAAGCTCCATTTATGAAAAATTAACATCTTAGATTAGGAATTCTTCAAAACATTTGATTCTAATGCTCCATTTATGAAGTATTTGGGGTTATGTTTTTTTCTTTTGCAGGAAAGCCAACTTCTCTAGCAGGAATTCGCTTTTTGGAACTGCTTGGGGAAGATGAAATGGCATTTGATAATCTCTATTGCGTAGCCTTTCATATGATGGATGCTCAGTGGCTTGCAAAGCGTGCTTCTTATATGGAATTCAATGTAAATCAGTTTAGCAAGTTATATCCTGTCCATTTGATTTGATGTATGAATTGTGTTCTCTCCCTAATCAAATCTGCTGTTGGTTGTAAATTTTATTTTGGATTTCCAGGACGTTTTGAAGTCTACAAGAACTCAGTTAGAGCGTGAGCTTGCACTTGAAGATGTCATCAACGTGAGAGATCTACCGGCATACAACCTCTTGAAAAGATAGTGTACTTTAGTTTCATTAGTTCACTGACCCTTCCCATTTTTTTTTTTTTTTTTTTTTCTATTTTCTGCTTTTTTTCTTCTTTTTATACATAAGTTGTTCTATCACATTTCCAAAACCACACCGAAGATTCTGTTCTTCAAATAGCCATGGCATATAAAATTTTTGCCATCTTAATAGTGCAAATGTCAAATGTTAAAGAGAGTACAAGCTTTAAGTGCCTCAGATTCATATGCGGCTGCATTTTATGTATATTTTTTCCAGTCCTTTCCTTTTGCTTACCTTTTATGTTTTTTGATAGTTCCTTTCCAGTCTGTATTGTATTGTATTGTTTTATTTTTGTGTTGGTTTTTGTTGTTAGAGCGGCAAGAAGTCATATGAATAGGGTTTTGAAGAACAATTTCTTTAATCACTCTTTGTTACAATTAAGAATGTTATTTTCCGGAGGTGCATGTCAAGGGAAAACATAGGGCAAAAAGATGATTGGTTTGCTAATGCAGTTAAATGTTTTATCAGCTGGCTGGGATGAAAAATCAATATTTTATCAAATACTTTCAAATGAACTACTTTCAGTGGTTCAATCTCAATCAACCGAATACAATTTAGAGAAATTGAACTGTTCATTCATTCAGTGGTTCTTCAATAGAACTTCCTTCGGTAGGTTTCAAGAACAACTTATTCAAACGTTCTGATGCTTTATTCACCTAGAAGAACACACAAAAAAAAAAAAAAAGGGGTTACGAAATGCATTTGTCATTCTGATGAGATATTCATGTAAATCAAAATAATTGATACTGATCATGGCTTTTGCAATATATACATTTGAATTACCTGGTCATTCCAATTGGTCTTAAAGGTTATGTAACCAAGCACGAGTGATTGCATTACCACACCAAGGATCATTCCAATCCATAGGCCCTGCATAATTTATTAAGAACAGATAAGAATATATTCCTCCATCAGTTAGCTAAGAATTATTCAAAATGATTATGTAAACTGACGTTATTAAAATCCCATATTATAAAACTAAGATCAATTTTCATGAGGGAAAAGAATCTCATGGGAACAGATGGTTTATGACTCGGAGTTTGAAAACTAGAAATAGGTTTCTTACCTCTACTTCTAGTTTGGCCACATATCCAAGAATAGCTCCTACTGGGATCCCAATCAGGTAATAGCAACCTATGTTAACATATGCAACCACAGCTTGCCGACCAGCACCCACAGCCGCCCCTGCAAAACAGAAGTTATAGATTAAGAAAAATTGGAGTGGAAGGAGCACCCATGTTTACACTTGTAAAGAGCTTGCCAATCTATAAGGTGTATAAACGATAGTTTGACATTTCACTATCATCATAGTAATAAATTGAAATACATGCCTGAAAGTACTGCCTGGACACAGTTGAGTAAGATTGACAAACTTAGCAGGATATAGAGGCTCGACACATATGCTACAACTTCCTCATCACTTGTGAACAAGTAGGCAAGTTTATGACCAAATATTAAACATAGAATCCAAAAGAACACTCCAAGAATAACTGAAGTACTGGAGATAACTTTAACGGAGAACTCTGCAGCTTTAGCATCTCCTTTCCCTAGTTCATTGGAAACCCGGACGCTATACAAAGGAAATATGTTAATCTATCAGTTTAAGAGAAACTGGATTACAATGTCAGTCATCAAACAAGAAAAAAGGGTAATAGAGCAAAGCAATACCTTGCTGCAGTTAGGAAGCCAAGGAAAACCATAAATTCCCAAGCAATGATATTGAGGCTGCAACAATGTCGGTTCAATTTAGGACACTTACTAGTGCACCAAAATCTAGCAAGAAACTTAAATGAGAATCAATGTGGCCTTACCAAATTGAAAATGCAGATATTGCAACCGTAGCGTTTTGCACATATCCCGCCAATAAGATTAAAACAGCATTGTACCAAAACTCCAAGCTATTGGGAAAGTGAAGAAAAAGAGAGAGAAAGAGGATGATTATAACAGTATGATAAAAGAGTTACAAAGGAAATTGTAAAAGGAATGAGAAAGGAACTAGCATAGAGTGAATATAAAAATGCTTAAGAATGTTAAAATTTTGTTGTGCCATACAAGGAATGATGCAATAAAATGTATTCCTCGTAACTTTGTCTGCTGCTCTATTGTTCTAACTATTGAATTTAAAAATTAAAAAAAAAAAAAGGTGGGCAAAAGAAGAATTGAGATGAAGTAATTTAGTGAAGGACATGGAGTTACCAAAGCATGACACCTGAGGATAGTGAGAGCTTTAATACTGGTAGTAAATCTTGAAAAGCAGCTAGTGAGAAACCTGTCCATGTGTTGGGACACCAACCTCCAAAGACATACACGAATGTTCCAATTAACACTAACCAATAAGATATAATCATCGCACTCATTGCACCAGGAATCCCCCAGTTCAATTTGCTCACAAAAATCCATGACAAAAGAACATGAAGTACAAACGTAATAGCAGATAGCCATCCGACAATTTTGTTTTTGAGCTGCGTTTGTAAATACTTCTGGACGCTAAAGCCAAAAGCGAAATAGTAGAGAATTGGAATGAACCATAAAGAGATATATCCAGCAACTTCTGATGTTTCATCTTCCTCTCCTAGTAGCTTGAAGATGGAAGCTGAGTAGATAAAGACAGGGAGCAAGATAGTTGCAATAACAACATTGATAAGCCATGACCTTTGCAAGTAGATGCCCATCATGTGGTGTTGCCTTGCTCCAAATGCTTGCCCACAAAGAGTCTCAGTTGCACTTGACATGCCCAACTAAAATATGAAAATTAAAATGGAGGCAAAATTGTGTTACAGATTGATAGAATCATTCTTTCATAAACCCATCGGCAATTAATAAAGCCTTAGTTCCAAAATTTTAGCGTTGGTTCTATAAATTCTCAATTGACTATTACAAAGGAAAAAAAAAAATTATTTTAAAAAATGCATATTCCATATTTTAGAAACATGTCTCTATTGGTCTAATTTTATTTGTACGGGAGGCAAGAATGAATGTCTGGTTACTCTTCTTTCTCCTTTTACTAGTAGTATGCTCGAGTCATGCACGGATTGATTAATTAAAATTTATTTGTATTGAAGAAAATATTTGACTAATAATATCCAGAAATTGAAAATTAAAAAAAAAAAAAATCTTAAGTTATATGATGGAAGGATATCGTGTAAGACCAAGTTTTTACTAGAACCAAAAATTATGGTAGATGATTGAATAATTAAAAATAATTCATGAAAATTCCTTTAAATCATTAGATTTTAGTAATATAATTTAAACTGGAACAGCATCTTAATTTTTTGAATAATGTTAAGAACAGAATTAAAATTTTACTTATGGTAAACTGTCTCAATATTATGAAAGTATAATATTCATGATGCAATGGTAAAAAAAAAAAAAAAAAAAAAAAAATGAAAAAGAAAAGAAGGTACCCTGTCACTATATTATGAAAGTATGGAATAATTAATCTTATAGTATCATTTTAGGAGATATGATTTAAAATTTTGAGAAAAGATTGGGTGTCAATTTATTGGCCAAAAATATTTTAGGGTGATATATATATATATATATATATATATATATCTATTTATATATATCTTGAAAGATTTTTTTTTTTGACTGAAAAATTAGACTTTAATTGAATTACATTTTGATTTTTTTTTTTTTTAAAGAGTTTTAACCTATGGCGTTCGCTACTGATGATAGCTCTTTATCATCAGATCAAGACACCAATCGGTTTTTGGTGTAAGCGTGGATTGAACTCCAGATCTCTTATTCAATCATCAGAGACTTTACTAGTTGAGTTAATATATAGATATTATATAGTTTGAAAATTAGTTAAGAGTATACTGATACCCAAAAAAAGGAAAAAAGAAAAAAAAAAAGTTGGTACAAATATATAATCTTCCCAAATATCAAACAAAAGAAGAAAAAAAAAAGTATGATAAAGATACTCACCAGTATCCCGTTTACAAATCGTACAGTTAGAATTTGAATGAGTGCATAAGCCGCAAGATCCACTTCACCAAGATGCCCTATAAATGCCTGTGTTACCACAAACATTCCAAATTGAGTAACCCTGGCTAACATAGCAGGAAATGCAATCCTCCATATTTTTTTCGATTCCACCCAAATTCTCCTTGGCAGATTACTAATATTTTCTGGTTCTGCTCCAAGTAATCTCTCATCCATCCTGTTGTTAATCACCTGTAAGAGGAATATATATAATACATAAATATTTGGTTAGACTATGATTTTCAAGTTGGATTCACCACTTCGCTCATTTATACATATAGATCGATATGGCCAATATCCAAAGCAAGTTTGCACCATTTGGACATTATAATTAATGTCCAAATGTTAAATATATGTGGAAACAATATTGTACCAAGTCTAATCTGTCTACGGTTCTACATTCTAAATTTCTAATACATCATGAATATGTAATGGCTATATGTTAAAATATTAAACCACCATAAAATCAAGCTAGATATGATAAAATCATTTTAATTATTAAAATTGTTTTTCTAGCCCTCCAACTTTGTGGTAAATTTTGTATTTATATAGTATTTTAGAGCTCCACCCATGTGGTAAAAATTTCCATTGAAAACACTAAAAGATGCCAACCAATTAAGCTGCATAATTTTAAACTTACATATTTCGCTTTAAACAAAACATGAGGATTGATGTCTACCCTAACTTTTTACTTTAGTCATTCAAAAGTCTCTTTTACTTTTTATGTATTATGAATAAAGTGACATGCATAATATTTTTATAATAATTTTACAAAAAATCTTTAGTAACAAATTGTTTGTAATAAGTGAAGAAAAAAAAAAAAAATCCTGAACTAAATTGACAAAAGTATGCATCTGGCAGTGAGTAGACTGACAGTTGAGGGGTCTCTCTCTGGTTCTCCACGTCCACATGCCAACAAATCCTTGTAAAATGATTGTTTTTTAAAGCATGCACCTCGGACTCTATCACATATCTGATTCGATCTCTAAAATAAATGGAACTGGTTTTCCCTAAAAGCAACTTTTTTTTTTCCCCCCTCACGTGTTTGTTCAAAACTTTTTGACAGAGACTAATTATTATTTGTGACGGGTAAGCTCATAATAGGATAAATTGTTAGTTTAAACAGTTTTTTTCAAAGTGTTAGTACTTAAACTTGAATTAAAAAAATTCTAGTCAAATCTAAGACAGCTATTTTGAGACTGAGTGTCCAACCACTCGGCCAACCCCATGACATATTTTTGTTTCTTTTATATTGCAGGGATTCTACTTTTTCGAATATTGTCGTACATCCTCTAAAACTGCAACCATACATTCCCTGTCAAGTGCAATACTTCGGCGCTGTGAAGGCCCACCCAAAATAGCATACATTTGTATTTTTTTTTAAAAGTGTTAGTCTACTCTTCTAACTAATTTTACAATTTTGTCATAATTGCGGCCAGTGAGTGTTAGAATTATGACCCATGTGAATTTACTATTTTATTTTTACTATTTATAATTTGTCATAAAAATAAATTGTGGTAAAAATTATAAAAATGGTTGTGATAATATACTCTCTTTTTTTTTTTTCCTGTGATTTTTATTTATTTATTTTAGAGTTGAGACTCTTTTTATTTTACCGTCCCAGGAGCTAATGCAATATATATATATATATATATATATATGTAGAAAGAGAGATGATTATTTTATAATATAATAAAAGTTATGCAAAGTTCATTGAGTATTCTTCTCCAACAAAAAAAAAAAGGTTCATTGAGTAGTAGACGCTCACAACTTATAAAAAAAGAAAAAGAGTAGACGTTCGCAATATGATTTTCCCCCCCTTCTACTAGTAATTTGCTTGCACGTGCAATATGCACAAATTAATTAGATTGAAAACAAATATAATGAAGAATAAGATTGTTAATAAAAAAGGGTTACCTTATAAGTTATATAATGGAAGTATGTTATGGACCAAATCTTTGTGTAAATATATAGAAAAGAAAAACCTATCCATGTGGTTTATCGATAAAAAATGGAGAGGACGGTTACTTGACACAATTATCACATGTAGGATACTACTTTTATTATATATTATATATATATATATATATATATATTTTTTTTTTTTTCCTTTTTTCATGTGGGACATCAAAACTACTAAAAATTATTAAAAATAATTTGGTCTAATTATGGTTTCGCCAAACACTATTTTTTTTTCTTGAGAATCGACAAACACAAGATTTACACCATGTGAATTCGTCACATAACTCACAAGTATATTTATTTAAATAGAACTTCATTAAAAATATTACAGTACTACAATTAAAACTCAAATATCAAACTTTTAAAGGAGCAAGAACAAGTTTTATTATTAATTTTAAATATTTTTTAGTTACTTATTATAATGTTTGGTTTCAACTAAACCCCAATTTTGCACATTTTATTTTCGTAACGGAACTTGAAAGTAATTTTTGTTTATTTATTTATACTATCCGCTATTTTATTGTTTAATTTTAAAATATTATTTGAATTGGACATATATGGCACGGTTATGCATATATCTTATCCAAAAAAAAAAAAAATAAAAAAAAAAAAAATCTTATCTACTTCTGATCTATACTTTTGACTGGTAATTCCAATTATCAAAGAGAACCACAGTTAGCACCCAACTTGAGTGAGGAGTTCATGATTTGTCCACGTGATGATTCTTTTAACTTTGTGTTTTATCATTATAATTAATCTTTTTACATTTTGTAAATGCACATTCGTACATGAGTTAGATCTTTCTAGTGTGTGATTGCCTATTTCAAAAGGGTTCCCTTTTTAAATTGTAAATATTTTGCTCTTGAAATAAAGTATGAAAACCATCCGTTACTACTGGTAGTTCATTTATCTTCCTTTCTTAGTTAGACAGGTAGGTGTACGAACAACAATAATTTTTTATGATATCTTCACCATTCATAGAATTCTAGAATAAGAAAAAAAAGAAAAACAAACTAGTAGGTATCTAGTCTATTTTTCAGCAGTAGACTTAACCATCAACAAGAGGTTGTGTTTCTAGCTAGCTTAGTATTAGTATTACTTTTGTGTGTGTGTGTGTGTGTTTTTTTTTTTTTTTTTTTTTTTAAGATGGAAGAAATTGAAAGGAAAAAACAAAGGGTCAGACAATAAGCAAGTCAGTTAAAACATAGAAGTATATATTTTTTACCAGATATCAGAAAAAAAATCAGAATATAAGATAAGACCCTGCAGTATCATGTTCAACTGTAGTGTAGTCTCTGTGATGCTATTTGACCTTATTAGAATGGATATATAGGTGATCTTCCGCGTACCATTATAGATTTGTAGATTTGTGCGTTCTATTTGTTAATATGACAGCGAGTAGAGTGTTAGATTACAGAGTTACTTCTAGTTCTATCTATCTCTGTGGCTTAAGGATATTATTATTCATATTGTGCAAAAACATGAAGTTTTGTAAACACAAATGTAGATAACGTCAAAGCTAAAACAGGTAACAGTGAGGATAAACATTACTTACTTGGTCTTGCTGTTGCTTTTAGGCTATCTGGATCGCCTTGGGGTTACTCTTACTTTGATTATGACTCGTCTCTTCTAGCAGCAGACAACAATAATAGCAATAGGGAGAGGAAGAGAGCGAGAAAAAAGGGGGGATTCTATATTGGAGAGAGAGAGAGAGAGAGACCTGAGTGTGTTTGGCAGGCTTTCTCCGCTTTGCGTTCCTTTCCTTTAGATTTCTCCTATAAATACCTCAATATTATAACTACGAGACATTCCGAAAAAGAAAAGAACCTCCCCCCACCCAAATTAACAAATTGAACTACGAGTTTTAATGGAGACAAACGAGGATATACATTATTATAATTTATGAAGTATATGATTTAAAATGTCGAAGTTAAACTACTTAAGTTGAAGAGTATAAAATTATGAATGACAAATCCATTGGAATATACCTGATGGTACCAACCTAATGGACGACTAGGGTCCGTTTGGATAGCACTTATTGTTGCTGAAAACACTGTAGTAAAATAATTTTTAAATGTGTGAATAGTATTGTGGGACCCACTTTTAATATTAAATATTGCGTGAACAGTGCGTGAATAGTACACGCATAGTACATGCACAATGTATTTTGTCCCCCCAAAGTCAACAAGTGCAGCAAAAAAAAAAAAAAAAAGAAAACGCACAGAAGGAAAACGCACCGCAACTAAACCTGCTATCCAAACTCACACTTAGTATTTCTACATGGACGGATCTAAGGCACATAGACACAAGGTGGATGGATCGAAAGGCCACGTGACATGCACATGACTTAAGTGGCCTCCAAGGAATCCTAAATGGAAACAACTTGTGTCCCACAAATAAACCTAGTCAATAGAATCCTAACATGAAAAGAATCTCAAACATGAGAAGGATCTTGTAATATACACGTATTTATGATGATCTTTTCCCATAATGAAACACATTTTTACGCAAGAAACGGAGGTCGATTCTACACTACTATAAAAACCCAAGGCCCTTAGAAAATAAAGTATGCATAATTCACCCTAGTTTTGGCACTCTAGAGTTGTGAGAAGTTTTTTAACTTAATCTTCGGAGGGTCTTTGGCTAGTACCACACTGTCTTCTTGTTTCGTGTTGTGCAGATGTTGTCTTAAGCACGCGAGGATTGTACGACTAACTGACGATTTTTCGGCATCATTAGTTGCATGGTACTTACTCGTTTGATGGCAACCACTAACAATAAGGGTGACAAACTGCGCACCACTGCCTTAGAGAGACAAGTTCAAACCCTTACGGCAGTAGTGGTATGCCTCACCAAGCAGAATCATGACTTGGAGGAGCAGTTGCGCCAGAAGAATACAGCATTTAACACCTAGGAGGAGGACTAGGAAGGAACTAGTGTTGAAAGAAGGAATCAAGAGGGGCCGGTAGGTAGCCATGTCCCAAGTAGGCAAGAGCGACAAGATACCAGCCATCCATATGCCATAGACACGACTCACCCTCACATAGTCGCGAAGATGCAGATGATGAAGGAACAGATGGACTTCATGATGAACGCTCTTAGAGGACGGGTGTCTAGTATCGAACTGATTCACCATTTATCACATCCATCATGATGTTCCTCCTACCACCAAAGTTTCGTATGCCTCAAGTGGAAAGCTATGACAGATCTAAAGACCCTCTGGATCACCTAGAGTCCTTCAATACTTTGATGCACCTACAAGGAGTGGTGGATGAGATTATGTGTAGGGCCTTCCCCACTACGTTGAAGGGCCCCGCAAGAATTTGGTTCAGTAAGCTGATGCCCAATTATATTGGTACCTTTAAGGAGTTGAACGCCTAGCTTGCCTCACACTTTATCGGGAGACACAAGTATAAGAAGTCCATTGTGTGCCTAGTGAGCATTAAGTAACGGGAGGATGAGACGCTAAGATCTTACATGGTTCGCTTTAACAAGAAGGCGCTCTCAATTGATGAAGCTGACTACAAGATACTCATTGCTGCGTTCACGAACGAGCTGCGGAAGGGTAAATTTCTATTTTCCCTGTATAAGAATAACCTGAAAACTATGTTGGGTGTGCTTTACAGGGCTACTAAATACATGAATGCAGAAGATGCGCTACTAGCTAGCAAAGAGAAGCCCAAAAAGAGAGAAAGGCAGGAGGAATCATGGTAGTATAGGGGCGAAAGATGGCCATGATAGGGGATAGAAGAGAAGATAGACGCTCCAAGTCTTGATGTAGATCAAGGACGAAGGGGCACTGACATTTCCTGGCAAGTTGAAGGGAGATCGCAGCAAGAGGTCTAGAGATAAGTACTGCTGTTTCCACCATGATCACGGCCATGACACGTCTGAGTGCTATGACTTGAAGCAGCAGATAGAATCTCTCATCGTGCAATGAAAGTTGCAGAGGTCTGCTAGTAAGGAAGGGACAGAATAGCCCCAAGGATAGCCTGCTCGGAGAGAAAACGAGCATCCTAGGCCACCCTTAGGAGACATAAGGATGATCATAGGGGGTAGCACGACTTCTAGTTCTTCCAAGAAATCATGCAAGACTTACCTATGGATGGTTCAGAACATCCAGCTAACGAGGTACGCCCCAAAGATGGCACGAATCAACAACCTCGTAATTGGGTTCATGGAGGAAGATGCCCGACGTCTTCATCACCCACATGACGATGCACTTGTAGTCAGGATATGTGTGAGTGATTACAATACCTATTGAGTCCTTATGGACAACGGGAGCTCTGCTGATATCCTATACTATTCGGCATTCTAGCAGATAAGGATAGGGGGAGAACGGTTGATTCTGACCAACGCACCACTCGTAGGATTTGGGGTAATAAGGGTGCATCCCCTAGGAGCGGTCACCCTACTAGTAACGGTTAGAGATTACCTTCAGCATATCACCAAGGATGTCAAGTTCCTAGTTGTTGATTGTTTGTCTGCGTACAATGCCATATTGGGTCGTCCTACTTTGAATTTATGGAAAGTTGTGACCTTAACCTACCACTTGATGATCAAGTTTCCCACCGAGTATGGGGTAGGGGAAGTAAGAGGGGATCAAGTGGCAGAATGCGAATGCTACATTGCCATGCTAAAGATGAATGACCATTTATAGACTATGTGTATAGAAGAACAACAGATGGTAGTAGAACTAGTGGAAGGGTTGGAAGAAGTACTCCTTGATGATTCCAGGCCTGAACGAACAAAAAGGATAGGCACTTTGGCCAGCCAGCTAGTACGTCAAGCATTCACAATGTTCCTAAGGGAAAACTAGGATGTGTTCACCTAGAGTTATGAGGACATGCCAGGAATTGATTTGTCGATCATAGTCCACAAGTTGAACGTATTGCCTTCATTCTTTCCCGTCCGGCAGAAAAACTGGGTGTTCGCATAAAAGCGGGACAAAGCCATAGCTAAGGAGGTTAAAAAATTATAGGAAGTAGACTTCATACGAGAAATGTACTACCTCGAATGGCTGGCAAACGTGGTGATGGTCAAGAAAGCCAACGAGAAGTGGAGGATGTGCGTAGACTTTATGGACTTAAAAAAGGCTTGCCTCAAGGACAGCTACCCTCTCCCACAGATTGACACCTTGGTAGACTTAATCGCAAGACACCAGCTACTAAGCTTCATGGACGCATTCTCTGGTTACAACCATATTAAACTGAATGAGGCTGATTAGGAGAAGACTTCATTTGTTACCAGCCAAGGCCTCTTTTGCTACAAAGTGATGCCATTCAAACTCAAGAATGTGGGCGCCACATACCAAAGGTTGATGAATAGAATGTTCGTACATCAGATCGGAAGGAATGTACAAGTTTATTTGGACGACATGTTGGTAAAAAGCATGCAGGAGGACGACCACTTGAGCGACCTTTAAAAGACCTTTAATACACTTCGGTCATACAGTATGAAGCTGAATCCAAGCAAGTGTGTGTTCGGGGTGACAGAAGGAAAGTTCCTGGGATTCATGGTATCCCAAAAAGGTATTGAGGTCAACCCAGAAAAGATACAGGCCATAATAGAATTAGCTCCGCCAAAGACGATCAAGGAGGTGTAGAGCCTGAATGGTAAGGTAGCTGCATTAAACAGGTTCGTCTTAAGAGTAATGGATAAATGCCTACCTTTCTTCTGCACATTGAAGAAGTCATTCGAATGGATGACCAAATGCCAACAAGAATTTGAAGATTTGAAGGTGTATTTTTCTTCTCTGCCTTTACTAAGTCCGTCCAAGCCAGGGGAAGAACTGTTCTTCTACCTAGCCATTTCTCCGGCTGCTATCAGCGCAACTTTGGTCAGAGAAGAGGATGGGGTATAGAAGCTTGTATACTTCACGAGCCAAGCACTATGAGGAGTGGAAGAGAGGTACCCCCAGATGGAAAAGCTCACCTTCACATTAGTAATTGTAGCATGAAAGCTCAAGTTGTATTTCCAGGCACACATTGTGATTGTCCTGATGAACAAGCCCCTGTGTAAAGCTATGATTTGCCCTGAAGCTACAGGATGGATGGCATTATGGGCAATCGAGTTAAGTGAATTTGACATGCAGTATCGACCGCGCATGGCTATAAAGGGGCATGTAATAGCTAACTTAATTGCAAAATTCACTCTCGTGGAAGGCCAAGGGGCAGAAGAGATCCCACAATGGAGCATCCACACAGATGGATCATCTAATAGGCAAGCAGGAGGAGCTGGTGTGGTACTCTATAGCCTGGAAGGAGATAGAATCGAATGCATGGTCTGTCTGGACTTCTCTATGACTAATAACAAACTAGAATATGAAGCCTTGATAGCAGGGCTGGACCTTGCCAAGGCCACGGGAGCTGAAATTTGGTCGTATATTGTGATTCCCAAGTAGTAACCAGTCAGGTTAATAGCGACTATGACTGCAAGTATGAATGGATGAAGAAATACCTCAAATAAGTGAAGGATCGAATTAGTAACCTCCAACTAAAGTTTGTTTAAATCCCAAGGGAAGAGAATGAGCACGCCGATCGACTTGCTAAAATTGCTTCAGCAGAGCACATGGTCATCCTCGATCAAGGAATGTCCTTTGTTCAGGAGATAGGTTCTAAGAACTATTGGACGACACCAATAGCCTCCTACCTAAAGTACGACGCATTACCAGACAATAAGGAGGCTGCAAGGAAGTTGAAGGTTCAAGTAGCTCGCTTCATTTTGATAAAAGATGTTCTATATAAGAGAGGCTTCTCTAGACCGTACCTAAGGTGCCTCGTCTCCGAAGAGGCAGACTATGTCATGAGAAAGGTCCATGAAGGAGTTTGTGGAAATCATTTTGGATCACAGTCGTTGGTGTATAAATTAATCTGGCGGGGTACTACTGGCCAACCATACAAAGAGATGCCTATGCATACATCAAGGCTTAAGACAAGTGCTAGAGATTCAGCAATCTCATAAGACAACCAATAGAGGAGCTCACCCCAATGATGGCCCCGTGGCCATTCGCTTAATGGGGGCTTTATATCATGGGCTCCTTCCCAACAACAATGAGACAGTTGAAATTCCTTGTTGGGAAATTTAAACTTCGGTTGATAGAATTAACAAATTTTAAACCCAAGTTGTTAATTAGATTTATTATAGATAAAAATTGTTAAAACCAACAAACATCAATATCATGTCAAAATCATGTAGCGAAAAAATAAATAAGACAAAATATGATGACCTAGGAAAACCAATGAAACAAACTAGTTTCACAGTAAAAAACCTGAGGGAAAACCTTTCCGAAAAGCAATTCACTATAGTAAAAAAAAGTTTCAGATCTAGTACAAAACCTTTGTCCCTAGACTTTACAATTCCTGTAGATGAACTCACAGCAAAAACATTTTACCGCTTCAGAACCTCTGAACTCTTCAATATATAAATGCCACCCTTTGATGCACGAATCCCAGTACGTGACTAATCAGTTACGCAGATCCCAGTACGTGACTTCAATCACTATCTAGAATAAGATATTGGCTGGAAAGTTCTTCACTTCATCAACAATGAAGATCAAGAAGCACTTGGTTACAAAACCCTAAGGCGCAAAGATGCAGTAGCGCCTTATAGAGAGAATAAGGTATTGGTCACTTTTTGCATATGTTCTCCTTGTATTCTCTTTTTTGTGACGGCCTCTAAAATAAACCTTATATAGGTCTAGGGTTGTGATAAAAGAAACCCTACACCTACATGTCAGCATGGGCCGAAAATTAGATTGAAAATCTGAATTCCCGTAACCTCGATCGATCGAGAGGTGTCGAGCTTTAAACTTCGATAGATACAACTATCGAGAAGCTATCGAGGAGCTGTCGAGGAGACAGAAGCTTTCTTGATCAATCCATCGCTGTCAAGAAGGTGTCAAGATTGTGATAACAATCAAATGAAGAGCTCGATAGATAGCCTAGCTGTTGGGAGGTGTTGAGCAACTATTGAGCTATTTGTCCGCAGGTGTTGAGTTATCTGTCCAGCTTTAGTGAACAACTTTTCTTCACTTGTTTCTTGGTCTAATCTTTATGGCTATAATACTAGACTTGAACAACATGTTTCTTCAGGTATTAAACACATATTAGATCTACCCAATTACAAGTAAAGTGCGTTTTGTCAAAAGATTAGCCAACTACATAAAATAGTGACATATGTTCCTAATAAATGAATCACATATATCCTAATATTCCTAGTAGTCGGCATTGACTATTTCACCAAATGGGTAGAAGCGGAAGCCTTGGCCATCATCACGGAGAAGAATGTGCGCAGCTTCATATGGAAAAACATTATCTGCAAGTACGGTATACTTGGAGTGCTTATCTAGGACAATTGAAAGTACAATGATACGTTCAGAGACTTCTGCTCGCAACTTGGGATCCAATGGACAAGTTAAGGTCACGAATCGATCATTGCTTAAAATTATCAAGACTCAGCTTGAGGGGATAAAAAGGGCATATGGCTGAATGAATTGCAAGTGTTTTATGGGCATATAGGATGACGACAAGAACGCCCTACAAGGGGAGACATCGTTATTGACTGGCATACGGAAGTGACGGGACCAGGTTGTATCTCGCAGGTTGCATCCTCGTACGCCCCCCCCCCCCCCCCCCCCCCCGCCCCTACAGTTATATGGGTAGGGAACCATTATGAAAGCAAAAATGATGAAACTATGCGCCTGTAGCTTGATCTGGTGGGATGAGGTATAGAGTATAGCTGAGCAAAGGTTAGCACAATTACCAGAATCTCATGACAAAGCACTACAACTTCAAGGTCAGACATAAGGACTTCTAGGTTGGAGATCTTGTCCTAAGAAAGGTGATGAATGCCACGAAAGAAACCTCCCAGAGGAAGCTAGGACCTAATTACGAAGGACCATATAGAGTTGCATCATGGCATAGGAAGGGAACCTACTATCTGGAGATGCTGGACGAACAAAAGTTGCATCACCCATGGAACATAGAGCACCTAAAGAAGTACTACCAATAAACGAGCGATGACACTCCTCATTTCTAGTTTATTTCTTTTTAGTTTAATTTTTATTATCTATAGTTTCTTTTAAGCCTGAGGGTAAGTTTTTTATCTTTTAAGAACAACTTTTATGCATGAATTACCATAATAATAAGAGGAGTTATTCAGAAAGGCCATATGTTTCTATATCTACATTTCTACAATATCAAATCCTTAAAGAGGACGAGTTTCATCCTCAAAGGATGACTAATGACAAGTTGATAAAGTGGACGGGTCTTATCCTTAAAGGATGACTAATGACAAGTCCATAAAATGGATGGACTCAAGTTATCAGGACCACGAAGGGAATGAGTTTCATCCTCAAAAGATGACTAATGAATGCATAAAATGGACGGATTCAAACTTTCGATTCCATAAGAGGACGGATTCATTATAAAAGGACGGTTTGAAAACCTAGTCCATAAGTGGATGGGTTCCTCCACAAAGTGGACGAAATCATCCCAAAAAATAACAGCTTAAATTTACCAAGTCCATATAACGGACGGATCACCCCAAGGGGATGACTTAAGATTGTCAGGCTCAAAATTTTTTGCTTAAACATACATGGTAGACGGATTCATCCTAAAGAATGAGTTATATTTATAAACTGAATGGATTCATCCACAAGAATAAAAGTAGACGGATAATTTAATAAGTAATTATATTACGAAGCCCAGAAAGGGAGAGGTCTAGATAAAAAAGGCAACAGTTAAATTAAACATAACTTTTCACCAAAATCTTTGCCAAAAAAAAAAAAAAAAAAACTACTATTGGACAGGGGTATCTTTATCTTTCCCCTCTATAACTTGAACTTCATCAAGGTGACTAGTGCTATCCTCGACGGGTTTAACTTGGCTTTCAACAGAAGCAGTCTTTTCATCATCACAAGGGTCGTCGATGAAGGCATCATTAGTGAACAATTCATCCGTGCTCTGGGAGTGGCCAGTCTGAGTCTGGACCGGGGGATCAATAGAAACATGGGAGAGGTCTAGGTCTGGAAAAGAAGTTTTGACTTGACGGAGGCAGTCGTCAAAGCCATCAGCATAAGAGCCTCCAAGCTTTGCCAAAAGAGCGTCAGAATCGCGATACTCTCGTACCACATCTTCCTTCGCCTGATAGAGCCTATCCCTAGCATCACTGATCTCTTTTTCCTTATTTACAAGAACTCACCTCAACATCTTTATCTGCTTCTATAGCTCACCCCTTTCTTGCTTTAAGCAAGCAAGCTTCCTTTCCTGGACTGCCTTCCAGGCCTTTAACTCGTTCAGCTTGTGCTTCGTCGACCTCGCCTTCACCCTGATACGGTCTAACGATGTCTCATGGTTTAGGCAACAACCCATTAACCCTTTCATCATTAACATTGTCTGGAAACAAAAGAGGGGTTGTTAGTAACTAGGCAAGTTGAAGGAAATAAAAAGAGAAAGGGGATGGACATAGTTACCTGTGCAATGCTAAAAAGCCCCGTCTCCCCTATGGCTTCAGTTGTGTGGTTGCTCAGGTCCTTATAGTCATCAGCTGTGATGATGGATGAGAGCTGTTCTAGCACATACTTAGAATCCTCACGGAGGAGGACGGGCGGTTTTTCAGTTACAGGGGCAGGGCTCGTCATGAGATCCTTGCCCTTTCTTGGACCAATTGGGGTGACCGTCTTCTTAGTCTTAGCCTTTAACCCCATGACGGACTTGGGGACAACTTTGGGCTTTTTTGGAAGACGGTCAGTCTTCTCTGATGGCTTCCTCTTAGTAGACGGGTTGGCCGGACTCGTCTCCTTAGGAAGTTGACTCCCCTCTTGTTTCTTCTTTGCAGCTTACTGCTTAATGTAGGCCCTCCTCTTGTTGTCTTCCATTTTTGCAGAAAGATGGACAAGGATATCAGGAGTTAGATAATGTGAAAAACAAAGAAACCAAAGTGTTGGGCGACAGACTTATGTTGGCGTACTTGACGGTCATAGCGTCGGGCTGCTGTTGTAGGCTCTAGTCCATCACAATACCAGTGTAGAGTGTCTAAGTTGACTAACTTAGCCCACGTCCTCTCTGATAGATTGGTTTTGTTAAAAATATTTTCCAAGAAGCTCCACTGCTTAAGTGAGACTTATGGACGGTCTTGGGTTGTAAAAGGAGACGGCTAGAGTAACATAAATCTACACAATTAAAAACCTAAATACAGACGGATGCATACCAGACGAGGGCATTATACCCTATGTTTTGTCGACGGGCATGAACTCTCGGTCACCAGGGTGATACATCCATTCGTCACCCTCCATGAAAAAATAGTGACTCTTCCAGTTCCTGTTAGAGTCAGGAGTGTCACACACGAGCCTCGGCAACGGGCTCCTGGGCACAAAGCTGTACATACCCTTGGACTGAACGATTTCAGTCGGATGGTAACAGTGAAAAAATTCTTCTACCCGTCGGACATGGCCCCATACAAGACCTCCACGTTGGCCCTTTAAAAGACCTCTACGCTAAGTAAGACCCACTAGGCGTTTGGGGTGATTTGGGTGACGACTAACCCTAAGTATTGAAAGAGGTGACGTTAAAGGGCACTCAGGGGGAATCTAAGCCCTACTTTGAGCATTTTCTCATAGACTCTGATGCCTTCGTAATAACACTTCTTTGATTTGTAGGTTAGATGGAGGGGTATGTTATCGGGTATTTGGTACTTCTCCTTAAGTGTTTTGAAGTGTGGCTCTTTGATGGTTGAAACGAAGTCGTTGACCATCCATAAGGGAAGTATTATGAACTCCCTAAGTCTGTCAGGACCTATGACAGATTGGTTTGGGGGTTTAGCACCAATTAGGCCATCATTAGAATCACCCTCTGACCTATCTATGTCCAAATCCTCATCCTTTTTGGAAGGTGAGGTGGCTGACGGATTCCTTTCTTCACTTGAGGTGCCAAGGTAGTTCTGACCTAAAGGGAACACCTCATCATATCCCACCCCCTCATGGACACACAATTGGTTACTTGATACATAAGACATTTGTCACTTACACGTGACGGGTAAACCCTAAGACACTGACGGATCTACATAGACGACGGGTGTGCAAATTTCTTAAAAAATAGCAAGGGAATTCAATAGAGAGGTGAAAAGTACTTACCGGTTGAAGATGAGCAAACATGAGAAGTGTAAATGACGGGCACGCTAAGTGAACAGTGTGCTGGTTTATTAAGGGAGACAGTTGCACTCTGATCATAAATTCGCTGAAGAAAGTAAAGAATGAGAAGTAAAGAAGTAGGTTTATATAGAGAGAACAGCACAGAAGACGAAAGGACACTTCGTTCCAAGAGATCAACTACTGAAAAAGCGACATGTGCCCTTACAAACATTTATGACCCTAGGCCAGCCTGTTAATCTATGCATGCTTCTTAGGAGACGAATCAAACTGTCACTCCACGGATTCGTCCAAAGGAGGTGATAGACCCATGTAGTGAGGGGGCAACTGAAGAGTATAAAATTAGGGATGACAGATCCATTTGAACAGACTTGATGGTAACAACCTAATGGATGGTTAGTATTTCTATATGGACGGATCCAAGGTACACGGACACAAGGTGGACGGATCGCAAGGCCACATGACATCCACATGACTTAAGTGGCCTCCAAGGAATCGTAAATGGAAACAACTTGCATTCCACAAATAACCCTAGTTAGTAGAATCCAAACATGAAAAGAATCCCAAGCATGAGAAGTATCCTGTAATATACGCGCATTTATGATGATCTTTTCCCATAAGGGAACACCTTCTTACGTAAGAAACGGAGGTTGATTCTACAATACTATAAAAACCCAAGGCCCTCAAAAAATAAAGTACGCATAATTCACCCCAACTTTGACACTCTAAAGTTGTGAGAAGTTTTATAACTTAACTTTCGGAGGGTTTTTGGTCGGTACTACACCGATACTCTTCTAAGGTCTTCTTGTTCCATTTTGTGCAAGTGTTGTCTTGAACGTACGAGGACTGTGAGACTAACTGATGATTTTTCATTTATAAAAAAAAAAAGGTATGAAGAAAAGCAATGTGTATGAAGCCCATGTGCAATTGCACATGGGCATTTTCGTCCAAAAATAATGCCCAATTTCTCCCTTCAGTTTTCTCTCCATTTTGGGGAGAAAAATTTTTGGTGGGCCTGGGGAGAAAATACTTGGGTTCAACCATTTATTTTCCTTCCTTCCCACCCAACCAAACACACTCAAAAAAGTTTTCCTTCCCATTTTCTCTCTAAAATTTTTCATTTACCCTATTTTACCTCCAAACAAATACACCCTTAGTCACATTTGGTGGATATACTTCAACAATTAATTTATTTTTGTGATTATGTAAACAATAATAACACACAAATCTAATAATAAAAAAAATACAATTAGATTCAATATATAAGAAGAAATTTGTACAATAATTAAATAAATTACAAACCAAATGTGTGAAGAATAAACAATGTAGATTTGGCACAATCTCCTTAAACCGGATTTCACCCCGTCACACATTTAGTGGTGTTTAGAGACTCACAGACTTCTGTCTCCCAAGATAAAATGATTAATAACACAGAGAAGAAGTACTGCAAGATTCGTGCTCAACGAACTAAACTATGTCTTTTTCTCTCTCTTTGATTCTATGTTTATGCACACAAATATTTTCTCTTTGAAATTTTTCTTAGTCAAAAGTTGTTTTTATAATTGAGGGATTATGAATATATGCGTTAGTAAACATACACACTGTTTAGGAAAAACTACTATACATAGACTTACTGACTCAAAAAAAAAAAAAAAAAATGGACAAGATAGGGCTTAGTCTACACATGTCTAAACTTAACTCAATGTCCATTTCATGAGCATATAATTAAACTCATATTATCTCTTTTCTTTCTTTTGTGAGACTTAATGATTTTCACTACTTTAAATCAATGTCCAAGTAGACACATTATGAATCAATTTCTCATTTACTCCTTAACATATTTCTAATAGCATATATTTTAGTTATCTATATAAAGGGAGCAAGTGCTCATTTGTGTAATGATTGAACAAATTTATTAACTTGTGATGTTATCACATAAATCACTCTTTTTTCATTAATTTTATTATAGCATTTAGGTTGTGGATATTGTGTATTTTGTTCTTGTAACAAATACCACTAATTAGGTCACAATTTGTAAGAGACATTGTTTTTCAACACCTCATTTTGTCTTATGTGGCTTGGATGGTAAAAGTGGTGTACAACTTTTCAAACGAACATGAGTGGTTCTATGACCACAAACTATTTCACAACTTCTTATAACAACTTTGATGTGGTAGATTGATAGTAATTTGCCTATTACTAACATATGGGCCTACCGTTTTTTCTCTGCCACTCGCATTCTACTACATCACTATTGTGGCAAGAAGTTATGAAAAAATTTGTGATTCTAGATTTTTTCTTTAAACATTGTGAAATAACTCACTTGTCTTGGTTGTGCACTATGTTGGGGGGGGGGGGGGGTGGGGGGTGTTAAATTCTAAATTGAATTTAGGGGGCCTACTCTTTGAGATCGTAAAGTTGTTCACATACCTTCCAAAAGGCTTATTGCCACTAGGTATGTTGCCTTTGTCTTCCTAGTTTTTCCTTCTAGTTGCTATAATAATTGATGCGTTATGGAAATTAATAAATGAGGTACTATTCGAATTGGGTTAGATTGATTTGGAAGCTTTAATTGGGAAATTTTAACATGTTGCTACCCTGTTTTGCCCTTTTGAAACCCAAAATCAGGAATGACATGAGAATTTAGAAAAGCCCCAATTTCACAAAAATTTTAGAGAAAAATATGAAGTTTCATCGAGAATATTTGACCAAGTTTGATTAACTTTTTTTAGGTTTGTTTACCCACCTTTACCACTCCATTCTCCAAATTCGATCGTTCACTCACCATGATCCTTCACTGATGCTAATATAAATTTCATCACACTCTTTCAATAAAACGGGGTATTTTTTAATTGGATCTCATTGCCCATGGGTGGCTTGCATGCAATGGACATATGAATTAATTCCACACTTGTAATAGACATGTTCCACACTACAAAAATTTACCACCCAGATCTCACAATCCAACTATCTAATTGCAATGTTCTTCCACCAACATTAATATTTTCCCACATTCTTTTAGTTTTTTTTTTTTTTTTGATAAGCCCCACATTCTTTTAGTTAAAATGAAGGGTGGCTTCTAATGGACATGCTCCTTGCTTGTAAAGAAAACCCTCCACTTAAAAACTTTTTTCACCCCCTTGACCATAAGATCCAACTATTGGATTTCCATGATTTTCAACCATATTGAATACCTTTATCCAACGGTTCGTTTTCTAATCAAATGCAAAACAAATGAGAAATCATGAAACCAAGCCGAAAATAGGTTGGATCAAAATCAAACCAAACAAACACCAAATTGCACGAGCCACCTATCGTAGGAAATCTTGATTGATCTAATTCACCATAGTTAAAATTCTTGAAAAACTAGTCTAACATCTCTAGAGTCACTTTTTTTCTCCTTCATCTCTGGTTACTAAGGGGTGCGACATACCTGGGAATCATAGATGACGAGGTTATTGATCGCCTGCAACAGGTTTGACTCACACCATACGAAGGAGAACTAATCACGGTACATTTTGAACAATGAGGCCAAACCCTAGAGGCATGCTCTCTAAGCCTCTTTGGGAAATTCCTTTCACCATGACCCTTCAACCTTAGAGCCGCTAAGAATCTATTATGAGTAGTATGGAAGTTGGGTTCAGAACTTAGGATTATTGAAGTCGGTGAGGGTCTGTTTCAATTTAAATTCACTTTGGAAAGCCAACTCGCTTGGGTGGAGAAGAATGGGCCGCGGAGTTTCTCAAACCGAGTTCTAGTGCTTCGACGATAGGAGAGAGGGATGACGGTGTGTTCGATCACTTTTTCCTCACTACCGATATGGGTACAAATTTGGGGCTTACCCTTCAATCTTATCAATGAAGAAGCAGGACTTAAGATTGGCCAGAGCCTCAGTAAGGTGGTTGAAGTTGACTGTAAGGTCTTTGCTTCGGACTAGGCATGGTACCTCCATGTTCGTGTTGAAATACCTTTAGATAAACTAGTTTGTAGGGGTGGTCCAGTGGTTAACCTGAAAGGTGATCACACATTGGTGGCATTCAAATATGAGAGGTTATGTGGACTCTGCTTTAGGTGTGACTGAATTGGGCATGAGAGTAAGGATTGTAGTCTACCTAATATGGAAGGAGAAGAACTTCCCTATGGGGAGTGGATGAAAGCAGGGTTCAAAAGTAGTGGAGTGAAGAGTAGGCGAACATCGGACGGGAATATGGATTGACAAGAAACGGCGCCGGAAAGTGCTGGGACTAGGGCTTCGCCATAAGCTAATCCTAGTAGGAATGATGATGACGTGGGAGATATTTTTGGAAAAGATGTTGAAGAGGATAGAAATATGGCACTTACGAGATATATAGAGGAAAATCATACTATTCTTGCTAATCAACAGCCTAACATCACGTCTATAGGGCTAGATAGCTTAACAAGGACTACTGAACCAAATAGGGAGGATCTTCTAGAGGGTAGAAGCGAGATTGGTTCCTTGAATAATGGGATTCACTTATATAGTGTTCCCATCACTTTTGGGTCACAAAATACCATATTGCATGGGAATAGGGATGGTAGCCATAATGCAATTTACATGGGACCACGTAATGAGGAGAGAACTCAAGTAAAAGATAGGAAGGCCAAAGTGGGTCAGTCCAATAATAGAAACACATGCAAGGCCCAATAGAAGCCCAATGCAAGTTGAACCCATGGCCTTTAATAATAGTGGAAAAAAATGAAGGGTGCATGAGAATTATGATGGGTCTGAGAATGGTGTAAGGGAGGACAGTAGCAAACACCCTTGATTCGAGGGGCATTTTACAATCACATATGCATTAATGGCCGAGGCTAGACACCAGCCCTTCTGAGCAGAATGATTGTTATTAGTTGGAATTGCCGGGGGCTTGGGAACCAACGTGCAATAAATGTTCTCTCCTTTCTAGTGAAGGATAAAGTGCCCAATGTTTTGTTTCTTATGGAGACAAAACAAATAGTGGATGAAATGAGGAAAATTCAAGCTGACTTACACTAGCCGAACATGCTAGTAGTGCCTTATGATCACAGGAGGGGAGGATGGCAATGTTTTGGAAAAATGATACTAATATACACATTCAGATGTACTCACCGAACTATATTGATGCTCTTATTCATGATGACCCTACGGTGCCGTGACGAATTACTGGCTTTTATGGCAGGCCTAAAGAGAGTAGAAGAAAAGAAACATGGCAGCTATTACGACACCTCTCCTCTAGATTTTCTCTACTGTGGATTTGCTTAGGAGATTACAACGAGATTTTGGTTTTTGAAGAGAAGCAAGATCGAATATTGAAGCCACTCTACTTGATGATGGACTTTTGAGAAGCCTTACTGGATTGTAACTTGGTTGACTTGGGTTACCATGGGAATATATATACTTGGAACAATGGGAGGGAGGCTAATAACTACGTTCAAGCACGGCTAGATAGGGTGTGTACCAAGGTGGATTGGCAAGAGTTGTTCCCACATAACAAGGTATCTCATTTACAAGCATCATATTCGAATCATGTGCCCATAATGGTGTGTACCCATAGTCAAAATCCAAGCAACTGTAAAAGAAGGATACCACGCAGATTTAAGGAAAAGTGGGGAACCCACCCTACTTGTGAAGACACTTTTGGTGACTCTTGGGCTAGTACAGTAGTTGAAGGAAGCCCAATGTTCCAACTTTTTGAGAAGATAAAGTATTGTAGGCAGTTCTTAGTTAGTTAGAGTCGTGCGACCTTTGGGGCTACAATAACTAAAATTCAAGAGAAGCAAAAGTTGCTATTGGAGTTGACCAGCCAAAACAGAGCAGAGCTTAATGATGAGATTTGAAGAGTCAAGGCAGAGATAAATGCCATGTTGTATCATGAAGAGGTGGCTTGGTGACAACGATCGGTCACGATCCATCTGGCTTCCTGTGGGTAATAAAAATATGAAATATTTTCACCGATGGGCTATAAAACATCGTCAGAAAAATCATATAGCAGGTGTTTTTAATGGTGATGGAGTGTGGTGCGACAATGAGGATGACATTGCCCAAATAGCAGAGCACTACCTTTAGAATCTTTTTACTTTTGCATAGCCAAGCAATATGTCAGATGTGCTAGACTTGGTGGACAGGTTGGTCACTCTGGATATGAACCGTTAACTTCTTCTAGCTTACACTCCTGAGGAAGTTCAAAGAGCGTTGTTCCAAATGCACCGCTCTAAATCATCGGACCCTGATGGTATGTCCCATTTTTTCTTCCAAAAGTATTAGCATATTGTTGGAAACGATGTTATGAGGGTTGTTCTTTCAGCATTAAAATCTGGTCATCTTTTTCATAAAATGAATTATACTCATATTGTGTTGATACCTAAGAAGAATGAACCACAACCCATATCTGACTTCCACTTGATCAGCTTAAGTAATCTGGTGTCTCGTATTTATTCCAAAGTCCTGGCTAATCTGCTTAAGCAACTTTTGCCTAATATTATATCTGATACTTAAAGTGCCTTTGTCCTAAACCGGTTGATTACTGATAACTCTTCTGTAGCTTTTGAGTTATTACACAGGATGCGGAATAAATGGGAAGGCAAGAAGGGTTAAATAGCAGTTAAGCTAGATATCAGCAAAGCATATGACTGTGTGGAATGGCAATTTGTACGTGGCATAATAATTAAGTTGGGATTTGATGAAAGTTGGACACGGCTAGCCATGGAGACTGTTTGCACAGCCTCCTATTCAGTCCTTATCAATGGTGAACCGTGATGTCTTGTTACTCCTACCCACGGAATCAAACAGGGCGACCTTCTCTCACCATTCTTATTCCTCCTCTGTGCCGAGGGGCTATTAGCAATGCTCTAGCAAGCTGAAGCAAACTGATCCCTGAGAGGTGTAGTCTCCTGTCATAGTGGAGTAAGTATATCCCATTTGTTATTTGCCGACGATAGTTTATTATTCTGCCAAGCCATGGTCCAAGAATACCATAAACTGCTTCACATCTTAGTGCGGTATGAATCTGCATCTGGGCAAGCTATCAATTGACAAAAAAATCCCTCTGCTTCAGTAAGAACACTAAATCGGAAGTTAAGGAAGCTATTCGAACTATGTTGGGGACAAGGATTATGAATGATTGCGAGAAATACTTGAGTCTACCTATGGTTGGGGGGAAATCTAAAGCCAATACCTTTAGGGAAATTTAGGAACGTATTTCTAATCGAGTGCTCGGTTGGAAGGAAATGTTTATTTCCAAGGCTGGTCGGGAAATTCTCATCAAAACAATAGCACAAGCTATCCCTACATACTCCATGAACCTCTTCAAACTCCCTAAATTCGTCTTTGATAATATCAATTCAATCTTGGCTAGGTACTGGTGGGGGTAGAAGAAAGATGAGAGGAAGTTACACTAGATTAATTTGCAAAAGTTTTGCACTAGAAAAGCTAGGGGAGGAATGGGTTTTAGAGACATTCATGCGTTCAATTTAGCGATGTTGGCGAAGCAAGCTTGGCGGCTACTCCACTGTATGCATTTACTGTTTTACAGAGTCTATAAAACCAGGTACTTCCTGAACTGCTCTTTCTTGGAGGCACCATTTGGGGAATAATCCATTGTTTGTTTGGAGAAGTTTGCTTTCAGCTAGGGATGTCATCATTACAGGTTCTAGATGGAGAGTGGGAGATGGATCTCTGATCGGGGTAACTAAACATAAATGGTTTTCACATGATCCTATCTTCTTGGGTCAACTGAATCCTGAATTAAGAGTGAGTGATTTAATAGACAATGATTCTCGACAATGGGATAGAGGAAAAATCCATGCTCTGTTTTCTCAACATACAAGCAGAGAGATTCTAGCAATACCTCTTAACAACTTGCATACCAGGGATTCGTTAATCTGGATGAAGAATAAGTCAAGAACATTCTCTGTTAAGTCAACTTACCAAGTGGCAGTCTGTCTCAAGCAATAGCACGATGAGGAGCACTTAGTTGCGAGGAGGGATTAGCCAATATGTAAGAAGATTTGGTCTCTAAATGTGCCACCAAAGGTTTAGATATTCATTTGGAGAGCCTGTTCAAATAGTTTGCCAACAAGAGCCAATACGCATCATTGAAAGGCTCAGATTAAGTCGCTGTGTGGTGTTTGTTGCCAAGAACCTGAGACAAAGGGTCATATTTTATGGGAGTGTCCTTTAGCTAGGAACGTATGGCCCCTAGTTAAGGGGAAAACACAAAAATGCTTTAATGAGGCATGTGACTTCTTCCTATTATTTGGACATATGGCTAGGACATTGGACTTATGTGAGTTGGAATGTTGGGCTATCCTGGCATGGTCGATCTGGAATGCTCGTAATAAGTTTTACTTTGAGTAGAAACAAGTTCATCCTAGTTTGATTCTCAATGGGGCATACTGGTTGTTGGATGAATACCAATGGCTGATGCAATCAAAAGTTTAGGGGGCTTATGAGTTTAGTAGCAGCTTTATGTGTGGGGCATGGTGTAGTGTGTTTTCTTTAGTGCACTTGGAGTAGCTTTATTCCTTGGTTAACTGCATGTAATTAAGCCTGGGGTTTATACGTTTGTTTGTTTTTTTTTTTTTTTTAATGAAAGTTTCTAATCAGTTGTCCCAAAAAAAAAAAAAAAACTTGAAAGACTCACATGAAATGCTGCATTCAAAGAAACTTTAGAATGTGTTTTAAGGCCCAAAATTCCAAAACCTACAATCAAAACACTTCAAACATCAAACAACATTAAATTACATGTCATAAGCTTTCCAATGATATATGACACGCTAGATTCGGAGTCTAGTAAAGCCTTCATCCAATCGAAAAAGTTTATGATGTGAGCGTTTGGTTTCGGCGTCTGCGTCTTTCAATTTCGCGTTTTACCTTTTTTTTTTTTTTTTTTTTTTTTTAAGCCGCTTATGTTGACTTTCAGTGGCAAAATTTACTGTTGTGAACAGTGCATGCACTGTTTATGCACTGTGCATGCACTGTTCATGTATTTAAAAATATTAAAAATGGACTCCACAACACTATTCACATATTTAAAAATTATTTTGCTACAGTGTTTTCAGTTTTCAGTGTTCAGTTTCAGCAACAATAAGTTCAATTCAAACGGACCTGATGTGTCTACTTTTGGGAGCCATAAATTTTTGCACCCACCTCTAATTTGCCCAAACTTGGTGTTATTGGTAATATAATTTCACAAGTATTTCAAACTTGATATGTTGAATTTTGAGTCCTCGAAGGCCTCCAAAACATACTTCAAAGTTAGAGACAGTGTTTGTTGATACCGTATTTTGTTCGTTCTCATTCTGTATGTAAAGGTCCCAATATTTGCACAAAAATTGCAAAATTATAGTTTTGACTCTGAGATTAAGGGAATTCTAAAAATAATATAATTTATCCAAATTTTTGAAGTGGGAGGTCAAAATGACTAGAATGCCCTTGTTGACTAAATCTTGACCAAGTTGACATGTAGTCAAAGAAAGTAAAAAAATTCATCCAAATGATAAATTTCTTACTTTTAAGTCAAAATAAATATTCCCAAACAATTTTCAAAAGTTTGACTACAATCAACCTATATCTGACAACGATTTGACCAAAAAATCTAACCGTCTAATCGGGATATATATGAGCCCCCATGATAATTAAATTCCCTTTAATTTGACAACTCATGATCCTTGATTGGATTTTAAATGAGCAAGGCATTGCAAAATGAAAAAAAAGTGTTTGACGATTAAATTTTACATGTCATTAAAGTTTGATTAAAACTTAATTTTATTGAATTATAATCAAATGATCACATATTGGCCCAAATAAGAAATCGTTGGAAACGTCTTGTGATTATTTTCAATTTGATGAGCCTTTTTTTTTTTTTTTTTGGTTGAGAATATTAAGTATTTTTAACACACACAAATGGGGAGAGGGGAGAAAGTTTTTTTAAAAAACTTATAGTGGTGTATATTAAAAAAGACCTAACTCTTGGATACACGACACAGACTTTAAACCTCCTTAAAATGAATTTATTAAAGAAAAACAAAAAATAATTTTTCCAATTAAACTTTGTTTTTCACCTCATTTTCTAAAGAATCAAGCTTCCTCAATTTGAAAATTGGAGACAAAAAGCAAGGATATTCATAAATTAGACCTCAAAATCTTTCCAAAGACACCTTGTTTGATCAAAATGGAGGTTGGAAAGTCCAAAAAGATTTAATGGAAAAATAAGCCAAAATCATGAAAACCCATAAAATTCAGTTTTGGCACTTACTTTGCTCAGGAGAATTGGACACAAAAAACATGTACTTTTCTGAACTAGAAGTATTCCTCAACATCAAAAAACAAACGGCTTGACAAAAGGATCTTCGGATTGACCCAGAAATCAAATTGGGAAAACTGACAAAATGGCTCAACAAAGATCTTCAGATTGAGAGAATCAAATCAGGAAAATTGACAAAAACATGACAAATAGTATGGACCAACCTACTTTAGTGGCTAATAACTTTAAGCACGGTGCTCCAATTGATGCGAGACTAGATCCTATGGAAATTACGCTGCGAGATCTTTACGTGAATAGCAAGAACTATAAAGCTGGAGTCAAGCAAGGCCTCAAAATCAATGTGCAAAGTCAGTGCATCAAAATAGGGAAAGCAAGTGAATTAAGGAACAACCAAAACTAGCCTAGAATAACAAAGGCTCAACTTAAAGCTGCGTCTGGCTCTCTAGGAAAACATTTTCCTACAATCATCCTTTGATTTCACGATATCTTACATGTTTGTGGTCTAATTTTAGTCCATAAACTATTGATTGAAATATTTTCCGTGCTCTTTGCTTCAATCAAACAATTGGATTTTTAGTTAAAATTCGGTCAAATTTGCTCAACTTTTAGGTTTAGCCATAAATTGATCGAGTTTGTTATTTACAAGTGTTCTTCACAAAAATTGATGCGTTTTGACCTTAGTTGAATATAAATTTGAATTCAGTTTACCATGGTTGATTGTGAATTTGAATCTGGGTTTCATCTCAGATTTTATTTTGAAACAAATTAGTTTTTGGTTAACTCTTGAAATCTGATTGATTTTGAAGAGGCATTTTTAGGTGTCTCAATTTTTACAAAAGAATTCTAAAAAATTCTAGAGGGGAAAATGGGACGATGATACAAAGTATTTTAATAGGATAATAAGCTTTTATTTATTTTTTAATACTAAAATGGAACAATAAATAGCATACTCTATCCTACCCTCACAAGATTTTTTCAGGAGTTGAAAATAATTAAAGAACAAGTATTGGTAGTTATAATTTAGGTATAAATGTTCAACATGTATTTTATTTTGTGTATATATATATATTTTTTTTTTTTAATTTTTTTAATTTTTGAATATTGTATATATTCTTAAATAAGCATGTGTCTATGTAATATTGTATATATTAATTAAGAAGATTAATGCTCCTATTCATTTTAGTAGACAGTAGACACAATATATCTACTTGTTATTTAACTTGTTAATTCATTTATATATATATATATATATATGCTTTAGGATTCATTTTGATTTTATTATTGATTAGTGGAGAAGTTGATTATCAGTACTAGTGGCGTCCTTTTTTTTGTAGCCTAACTCCAAGTAGAAGGTGTTAAAACATACATGTATACTTCATTAACACTATCTATACTACTACTGCTTCTTCACTCACAAAAAAGCACTGCTTCCTTAACAGTGGCTAGCCCCGCACCCACTGTTGCTTTGCGTGTCTTTTATCTTTTCTCCTCTCCCCCTCCCACTCCATACATATGAACCCTTTTAAGAAGAGAAGTAGCACTACAGCACAATAATAAAGAGACAACAGCTAGATGAAAAGATCTCAACCAAGCTAAATTAATAGAATACAAATCTGTTGTTATCACAGCCTTTTTATTTGGCTTATGATATTTAATCAAATTTTGTTCAATAATTTTTTTTTTTGAGTGTAAGGCATTAATGCAATTAATTAAGTAGTTCAATTCTTGTTAGTTGTTACTCCTTGATTAATTCACTACCGTTATTAAAAAGTACTTTTCATTAAGGCAAAACAAATAGATATCCTTGTCAAAACAAAATCAAATTACAAGACAAGAGCATTCACATAAGTCTCCTCGAATATTTAGCTAAACTAATTCAAAAAACTCTACTTTTGCTAGTTTAGCTATTTATTATTTTCATACACGTACATCAGCCTTTATACTTTATTAACATTGAAATTTAATGTAGTGAGAATAAAGGCTCACTACATGTAGAGATGAGACTATCCTTTATAAAAACTTTAGTTAATTTAGTGAAGTTGATGCGCGCTTGTTTTGATTGAGTTTAAATAAATTTTTGCCGAAATATTAAATTAGTGAGACTGAGGTGAATGCTCTAAAATGCCTTAAAAATGGTCATTCGACGCTTTACTCTAATTAGTTTCCTCAGGCGAATCCAAATACCACCGATTCAGACGTTCAGCTGCCTTTTTAACCTATAGAAAAGAAGGCAAAAATAAGTTGTTGATCATGTGTTACAGCATATATATAATAGACCTTAAATTAACACCAGATATGCATTGAACAGTCACTGTGAGAATTCATACAACAATGATAATTGGAAACTACTGTTGACTTCAAGTCATTAGTATAACTAAATTTAATACTTTCACAGTTTAACTTACCTCGTCGTCCCAATTTGTTCTCCATATAATGAAGGAAAGAACAGTTGTCTGCATCAGCACTCCACATAACAACCCAATCCATAGACCCTGTAAATTAAACAAAGAAAAGTGAACTTTAAGCATAGGAAAACAGAAAGTAGAAAAAACAGAGTATATTATTTTGTTCTCTAATTTCCGAAAAAAAGAAAAAAGAAAATTATATCTCAGTTTTAAATCATAGTATTTATTAAATTCTGTTAAAAATGTGTCATCATTAGGATTTAGTCCAAAAACCCTTAACCACTTCATTTTAATCCAAACGTTAGGAGGAAAATTTTAATAATTGAAAAGGTTAATTAAACTAAATTATGATAAGGTAAACTCAAAAAAGGGTAAATTGCAATTGAAAGTTTGTTAGCAAAATGTAAAATTTGTCATCTTAGGTAGGGGTGGCCATGGGTAGGGGTGTCAAATGGGTGGGCATAAATGGTTGGGTATATAAAACCTATTTACCCATGAAAATCCATTTAATTAATTGCTTCTAGCCCAAATCTAACCCAACCTAATTATTATGGGTAAACCCCAACTCACTCAATTACCCAATTATCAAAATTACCAAAATGCTATTAAAGTGAAAACCCCAACACTTTCTTGGATTCCCTTTTCCACTCTCTTTAGTCTCCATTCTTGGGATTAAAAAAATTCCACATAAGCACATCCACATCAACAATTATATTAAAAATCCAAATAAAAAAAAATATTTTCTTTTCTTTTCTATTTTCTCTCACTTTCTTGGCAACCAAACAGTGCAACAAATACAAAGAAATGTCATTTCAAGCTCAAAACTTTCCTAGAATTTTGAAAGCAACTGTCCTTGAAACAAATAGAAATTCTTCAAGGACAATGAAGGAAAATGAAGAGAGAGAGAGAGAGAGAGAGAGAGAGAGAGAGAGAGAGAGAGCTATCTCTCTGGTGTGGCGGAGATCCATGGCAGACCATGCGCGCCAGCCGAAGTTGCTGATGGACAAGATCATTGAAAAGATCCCCGATCACCAGGACTTGTCGTCGCCATTGTTTGAATCAAAATCTGACAACAAGTTCAATCCCTTTGGCTCTGCCAAAGCCAAGGTTTGCGAGCTCTTTGGCAGAGAAAAGCCCGTCCACAAAGTCCTTGGCGGTGGAAAACATAATCTCTCTCTCTCTCTCTGTGTTTGATCTGTTTGTTTGATGAGGAAATGTAGGAAATTTTGCGTTTTTGTTTTTTTGGTTAACCTTTTTTTCATGTGTGAAATTTAGTGCAAGAAATCGGTATTAGTTTATATGAAATTTTCGATTGCTTGGTTTTATTTTTTTTTACTTGTTTCAAGAGAGAGAGAGAGAGAGAGAGAGAGAGAGAGAGAGAGAGAGAGAGAGAGAGAGAGAGAGAGAGAGAGAGAGAGAGAGAGAGAAGTGTTTGGAGGCCGAGAAAATGAAGGAAAATGAAAACCATGAAACATTGAAACGTCTGAAGGCTTTTTATTTTTATTTTTTATTTTTAATGGGAAGGGCTGGGTTGAATTTAGGTATATTGTTTTTGGGTTAAATGGGCCTCAATGGGTTTTTAGTTAAAACCCAATAATCACTGGGTCTAATTGGGTTGATGCCCATTTAACCCAACTAATAATTGGGTGGGTTTGGGCGGATAAATGAGTTTGGGCTTACTTTGCCACTGGCCCATGGGTAGGGTATACCCATGGCTATACCCAATCCAATTAATTTATCCATGCATACTAGTTTACCTTACCCAATTAGTACTCATACCCAATTATTACTCAGTTTGTTTACCCATGAATATCGAAACTACCGAAATACCCTAGAAGCCTAAAAAATGACCAAACTACCGACAAAACTTAAAAAATTTCCAAAAGTACCCCAAAAACTTTAAGATTACCAAAATACTTCCTAAACCTAAAAAATGACTGAAATACCTCCGAAACCTAAAAACTGACCGAAATACCTCCGAAACCTGAAAATTGACCGACATACCCTTGAAACTTGAAAATGACCAAAATACCCCCTAAACCAAAAGAATGATCGATATACCCGCTGAAACCTAAAAAATGACTAAAATACCCCTGAAACCTAGATGATGATAAAAATACACCCTAAACCTAAAAAATAACCGAAATATCCTCAAACCTATAAAATGACTAAAATGCCCTAAAACATTTAAAATGACCAAAATACGCCCAAAACCTTTAAAATGGTCAAAAATAATCCCAAACCTCTAAAATTAGCAAAATACCCCAAAACCTATAAAACGACCAAAATAGCCCTAAACTTGTAAAACGATCAAAATATCATTGAAATCTTTAAAGTGACCAAAATACCCCTAAACATGTAAGATGATAAAATACACTTGAAACCTCTTAAATTACCAAAATAGAGGTTCGGGGTATTTTGGATGTTTCGAGGGTATTTTCATCAAATTAAAGGTTCTAAGAATATTTTAGTCATTTTGTAGGTTTTGAGGGAATTTTGGTAATTTTTTTAGGTTTTGGAGTTATTTTGGTCATTTTTTAGATTTTAAGAGTACTTTGGTAATTTTTTTAAGGTTAGGGGGCATTTTTTGTCATTTTTAGGTTTTAGAGGTATTTTGGTAATTTTTTTTTTTGGGATTTTGGGGCTATTTTGGTAATTTTCTAGGTTTCAAAGGTATTTTTGGTAATTTTAAGGTTTCGGGGGTATTGTAGTAATTTTAAGATTTCGGGGTATTTGGTCATTTTTTAGGTTTTGGGGGTATTTCATCTATTTTCTTAAGCTTTGAGGGTCTTTTGGTCATTTTTTAGGTTTTAGGCTATTTCGGTCATTTTTTTAGGTTTCAGGTGTATTTTAATATAGGTTTTAGGGGCATTTTTGTCATTTTATAGTTTTCGGGGGTATTTTGGTCATTTTATAGGTTTCAGGGGGTATTTCGGTCATTTTTTTTAGGTTTTAGGGGTATTTCAATTATTTTATAGGTTTCAGGGGTATTTTGGTAATTTTTTAAGTTTAGGGGGTATTTTGGTAATTTTTAGATTTCGGTGGTATTTGGTCATTTTTTAAGTTTCAGGAGTATTTCGGTTATTTTATTAGGTTTAGGAGGTATTTTGGTAATTTTTAGTTTTCAAAAGTATTTTGGTCATATTTAAGATTCAGAGGTATTTTGGTAATTTTTAGGCTTCGAGGATATTTGGGTAATTTTTTAGGTTTCGGGGGGGTCTTTTGGTCATTTTTTGGTTTTGGGGATATTTTGGTAATTTTAGATTTTAGGGGCAATTTGGTAATTTTGATTACTGGGTAATTGGGTTGGTTGGGGTTTACCCATAATAATTTGGTTAAGTTGGGTTTGAGTTATATTTAATTAGTTAAATGGGTAATAATGGGTAAACGGGTAATATCCAAACCCTGCTAAAAAATTTTGGGTAATATCCAAATCCTACCCAATTACCTTCTACCCATTAAGAATTGGGTATTACTGAGAATATTTGAATCAGGTTGGATATTCATTACCTAATGGGTATGGCCATTCCTATTCTTAGGTGTGTCACGGACGGTTTCGTGACAAAGGTTGAAATGCAAAAAGCGGCTAAATATATACTCTCAAGTTCTTTAAAAATGTGATTGTTTTAACGGGTCAAGCCCAAAATTCCAAATGCATAATAAACAAAGAATAATGGTGTTTCAAAAAGACAGAAATCAAAATGATAATAACAAAAATGCAGAAATAGTGATTAGAACACTAGGATGGTAGATTGTTAAACATGTTAAATAAAAATAAATAAATGTAGAGAGATTAATTAAAAGATAATGAGAAACCATTGTCGTTGTTCTTTTCAATCGATCAACAATTAATGGTGTTTGAACTTATTCAGCTATTATACATTTTATGTTCTTTACTCATGGTTGAATAATACAGATAGAATAAGTTTTTATCTCTAAGATCAATTTCCTTTTTTCCATTAAGCAAGCATATACAATTATAATTTACAATATATCTACCATTGACACAATTAATTGATATTTGTAAAAATATATTGTGCTTTTTGATATATGAAAATTACTAAATAAGTTGAGGAAAATTAATTTGCGTTATGTGATGATTTAACATTCTCTAGGTGCACTAATCACTTCTTACCTGCACTTCAAGATCAGCCACATAAGCAAGCAGAATTCCAATTGGCACGCCAACCACATAATAGCAGCAAATGTTAACAATTGCAACAATGCCTTGTAAACCTGCACCTACGGCCACGCCTGATGACAAGAACCTAAAGGTGAGTAAACGTTGAAAACATGTTTACATATATCAAGGTATATATGTATATATGCTTGCTAAAAGTTCAATATGATGAAACAATAGAAAATACTATTGCTCTCAGCTAATCAGAAGACGAAACACTCACCTGTAAGTACTGGTTGAACACTGTTTAGTAAGACTGAGAAAGCAAGTAGAATAGAGAGACTTGACACAGCTTCAGCAACCTCTTCATCACTTGTAAACCAGTAAGAAATTTTATCCCCAAAAGCTAAAAACAAGGCCCAAAAAATCACTCCAATAGTTGTTGAAGTACAAAGAATAACTTTAATGGAAAATTTTGCAGCTTTAGCATTTCCTTTGCCAATCTCATTTGATACGCGCACACTGTTCAAGTTACATAACAAGAGGATTGAGTTTGGAGACAAAAAGTGGCAGCTTCACAATTGAGAGAGAGAGAGAGATGAAATCATGAAAGCCTTACCAAGCAGCACCTAAGAATCCAAGACACATCATAAACTCCCATGCAACGATATTAAGGCTACAAAAAGGAGTTAAAAGTTGAATTCTATTTTTCAAGTAAATTGAATAGAAAAACAAGATCAATGTGGAAAATGAGATAAATCTTACCAGATTGAGAAAGCTGATATGCTTACAGTTGCATTTGTCATATATCCAGCCAACAAAACCAAGATAGCATTGTACCAAAGCTCTAAGCTGTTGAAGATAAAATAAAAATCATTGAAAGGCATTAGATATATATTACTGTCTGAACCACAACCGTGTGTTTGTTTGCACAGCAACCTCATAATCTGTTGGTTCCCAAAAGCCCTCAATAATTGAAGCCCAATACATGAAATTTTCAAATTTTAAATGGGATAGAGTAGAGATGTGGAGGTTTGATCTGAGAATCACCTACTATGATATGATAAACTATATTTATTTTAAAATTTTAAACTATTAAAACAGATGTAATATTTAATCATTAACCATTATTTGAGTATTTTTTATACTTGGAAGGCAAGAATTTTAGATTAACTTTTGAGTATGGGACAACATTGTATATGATCCCATTGTTATTGCGTTTCCTGATTGTTATGCCTTGTTTTATTGTTTAAAGATGATTGATGCATTGGATATCGCTTAAGTGAAATGCAAGCCAATTTGATCGCGGATAAGAGTTTCAGTTCTAGATATGATTAGGTCTTGGTCATGACATTAATAATTGTTAAAAAAGTGATGTAAAATCCAGAAAACCCCCAAATGAAGTGGAGAAAATATACTCATTTTGTATAAATATGTGTATAGTACAAGTAATATAAGTAAAAGACAAGTTATAATGGGCCTAAAACTGAGGCTTACACATCAACAGTCCCTCTCAAAGTCAAGGATGATGAGAGAATAGCTTAAGTTTGGAAACAATAGATCACAAAAATGTTCTATAAGATGTGACTTGGTAAAGATGTCGACAAGCTGATCTGGAGAGGAAGTAGAGACCATTCAGAGAGAACCTTGAAGGGGTGATGCTAGACAAAATGAGAATCAATTTTGATGTGCGTAGTATGTTCGTGGAAGACATCATTACAAGCAATTTAAATGGCATTTAAGTTGTCATAGTAGATGGAATTGGTAAAAGAAGTAGTGACACCTAAATCCTTGAGTAAGCAACATAACCAAAGGAGTTCATATGTGATATTAGTTAAGGCATGATATTCTTCCTTGATACTAGAATGGGCCACAACATAATGTTCCTTACTTTGCCAATGAGAACAAAGAGAAGCCAAGGAGAAAGTAATAACCAGTGGTGGACTGTCAATTTGTGGAGTCCCTTGTCCAATCAACATTAAAGTTGACTTGTAGAGCGAAAGGAGATTGGACAAAGAAGTGTAGACCATGGAAAAGAGTGCCTTTAAAATATCAAAGAATGCACAAGACTACAACATAGTGATTCAATTGTGGAGTAGACAAGAACTAGCTCACTTGGTGTTCAACATAGAAGATGCTTGCATGAGTGATTGAGATATAATAGACTACAAACCAATTGCTGATAAAGGGTGAAATTAGGCAGTGGTTCTCCAATGGAAAGTTGCGCATTAAGTTCGAGATCATTAATGTTGAGGTCATCACTGATAATTATCATATCATCAACATAATGAAGAAAACAAATGGTGCCTTTATCAGTGCAATGAAGGAATATAGCAAAAGGAATATAGCAAAGTCATAAGAACTAGTAAAATAACTCAAACGAGAAACCATGGAGCTGAACTTAGCAAACCAAGCACGATGAGCTTACTTAAGACTACAAAGTGCACAAAAGAGTTAACCATCATTGTCTGAGGATGAAAGAGACTAAATGGAGGTTGCATATAGATTTCTTCACTCAAATCTCCCCATCAAGAAAGACATCTTTGACATCATTCTTGAAGAGGAGCCACTATCGAGAGGCTACAACAACCAATAGTGTGCAAAAGAATAATGGACAAGCAACCAGAGCAAAGGTTTATTATAGTCAATGCCATACTCTGGTGTGAAACCTTTGGCAACCAGACAAGCATTGTATCTCTCAATAGACACATTGGATCAAGAATTGATCTTGAAAACCAACTTACAACTAACTATAGACTTGTTAAGAGGTAGATAATATAATCCCAAGTATGGTCTTTAGCTAATGCATCAAGTTCCTCGTTCATTATAGTATATCATAGAAGGTTAGTGGTCGCCTCAGCTTGTGCAATGTAGCAAGAGTAGTTTAGCAGTGTAGCACTCGGAAGGGTCGAATAAAAACACAGCTAGAGAAATAAGAGGACTCGTATGGAAAAAGGTATAAAAAGAAAAAAGTGAAAAGGAGGGACAAAATTTAAATACCTTAGTAAAAAGTCAATGTTGTTAGAAGACATGTCAACAATGAGTAATTGGATCATAATAATAATAGACCTTCTAAGTTTCGCCGTTCCTAAGGAAGCAGGAAAGACAAGAGTGAGGCTCAAGTTTGGTATGCTTATAAGCCTTTAGCCAGTGCTTTTGGCAGCTCATGTTGGATTGATTGGTTTCATTCTCGCAATGTTGAGTTGATTGCCTTGAGATTGTTCCAACAATACGATTGAAGATGTGATTGGATGTTGGAAGATGATGGTTTTGGAATAGACAATGATCTTGGTAGTAGTAAGCAGCTTTTGATAGCAACAGAAGCACCAGAAATGTCTAGCAACTAGAAGTGACGTCGAACAGCTTTGATGGTGGCAATGGCTGACCAGAGAAGGCAGGGGTGTCAGAGGAATGCCTAGGAAGACAAGACTATTCTTGAAAACCAAAATGTTAGAGCGATTGCTCTGATACCATGTTAGAATTGTAAATCAATTATATTGTATTCGATGTGTAAAAGTATACAAAGGACTGTCTTTATATAGGTAGACATAAGAGTGTAGTGCAAGTATGAAGTATGTGTTCAATACAAATAATAAGTGTGAGACATGTAAAATATGGTGTGCCTAAAACTAGTTGGACTTGTATCCTTACAAGTTACTGTAAATTAATGTATTCCTTTAGGAGCAATTTTTTTTTTTTTGCTAGAGAATGTCATGTACCTTAGCAAGGGAGTAATAAAAAAAGGGCAGATAGTGAAATAAATTTAACTCTATAAGAGCATTAGCATTGATGGAGCTAAAATTTTTAGCTTTTAGCATCTCAAAAACCCATTTTATCTATTTTAACACACCTCTTTATAATACACCTAACATCAATGATTCTATTTTTTTTTGTTTTTGTTTGTGGTACTAAAAATAGCAATTTGGCAATATATCTTGATCAATACTAATGCCCTAATGTGAAAAACAACTTGTACTTACCAAAGCATCACGCCAGAGGAAATTGACAGCTTTACTACAGGCCATAGATCGATGAAGGCAGCAGTAGAGAATCCTTTCCATGTATTTGGACACCAACCTCCGAAAATGTACACAAACTCTCCAACGATTGGTAACCAAGAAGCTATGTTGAACGCGCCCATGGCACCAGCAACCCCCAAGTCAAGTATGATCACGAATATCCAAGATAAAAGGATATGAAGTATAAACGAGAAAGCAGATAGCCATCCAATAATCGAGTTTTTAAGTTGTGCTTGTAAGTACATTTGGATGGTAAAGCTAAAAACAAAGGAATAGAATATAGGAATGAACCATAAGGAGATTTCTTCGGATGCTACTGCTATTGCTTCATCCTCACCTAGTAGCCTAAATAAGGGAGTTGTGAAGATGAAGAATGGTACCATGATTGTTGCTGTAACAACATTAACGATCCATGAACGTTGCAAGTAAATACCCATCATATGATACTGTCCTGCTCCAAATGCTTGCCCACATAAAGTCTCAGTCGCACTTGACATGCCCAACTTCAAAAAAGAAAATAAAAAATTTTAATAATAGAAAAAAAGAATTTTGTTTTTATTGTATATGACTATACAAATTGATTATATCTACACTCAATGGTAGCTCTTACGTAAAGGTAAAACAAAATCAACAGCTAACTAGCTTACCAGTATCCCATTTACAAATCGTAAAAGAACACTCTGCACAAGTGCATATGCAGCAAGGTCCAGTTCAGAAACATGTCCAAGAAACACTTGTGTAACCACTATCATTCCAAATGCAGTCACTCTAGACAATATGGATGGAGATGCTATCCTCCATATGAGCTTTGATTCAACCCAAATCCTTCTTTTAAGATCAGTTGGCACTTCTGCTTCTGATCCAAGAAGCCTCTCCTCCACTGCATTATCCATTGTTCTGTATAATAAAATAAAAAATGAAACAGTTTGAGTGCAGTTTTCAACTTCTTATACAATTGACCCCATTAAAAATAAATAAATAAATGAGAGCATGTCTGATTTTGTGCCGGATAATTGTCAATTGAAAAATGAAAAATGCTCAAACTAGTACTAACTTTACTATAAAAGACTTACAATGAATGTTGTTAGAATTATGATTAAATGAATAAATTTCCTGTTTTTTTAACAATTTAAACTTTTTGGACAACTAATAATTTATCATAATATTAGAGCAGATAATCCTAAATTCGAAACAGTGTCTTTATATCAACATAATGAATACTTGAAATACATTTAGTAATTAATGACAAATAAGTTTTTAATATTTTTATAGTAATATGTGTACTATCCCAACATCATTCTTAAACAATTTGTTTATTTTACTAATACGATTCATATAAAAATGTAAAGACAGGAGGCTATACCCATATCGAAATTTAGTCCTATCATACCAATAATATAATATATAGACAATGAAGAAGAAATATTAGACTTCTCTACCTCTGAAAATATAAAGTTAGCTAAGTTATAACTTATAAGGGCTACTGGGCTAGTATTTCGTTTTTCCTTTTCCAAGCCCGAGGGATTACAGAATTAAAAATGGAGCCCAAGCAAAACGAGTTTTCCAAAATTGTCTCCAGTTATAAAGAATCTCAGCGGATTACAATAAATTATAAAATAAAAAAGAAAAGTGCAAAAACTTATAATTTAACTGGTTTTTCTTAAGAGATATATTTAAAATTCAAATCTCCGACCTTTAATTTTTAAAAAAAAAAGTTTCAAAAAAACTAATAATGTAAGAAAATGTTCCTTTTACCAATAATGTGGAGCAACCAATGCAGGTCCCAAAAAGTTTTGACTCAAGTCCCTAAATTTAAGATTCTCAAAAAAAAAAAAAAAAAAAAAAAAAACCTAAATTTAATAAATGTTCCCTTTACCAATAATGTGGAGCAACCAATGCAGGTCCAATTCATAGGGGGAAAAAAAGAGTAAATACTAACGAATGTCTTTAGGGCATTGATTAATAATCCATTTAGAAAAATTTTTTATGGAAAAAGGAAAAAAAAAACCATTAATGTTTTGACAGCTTTTTTTATTTCCTATAAAAGTAATGTTGAAACTTTTCTAAAATTGATTGTTAACCAATACTCTAAAGGTACTCATTAGCATATTGTTTTATCATTAGATTGCGTGTTCTTATGGTTGACATTTCCTCATCTTTTTTTTTTTTTTTTTTGTCATGCTAACAAGTGCCCTTAGAGTAATGGTTAACAATCTATTTTAAGAAAGTTTTAATATTACTTTTATGGGAAATGAAAAAAGTTATCAAAATATTAATTGTTTTTTTTCCCATAAAAGCTTTCTTTAAATAGATTGTTAACTATTTCCTTAAAAGTATCCGTTAGCATTTCCCTAATAGAGTAATAATAATAATAATACAAATAATGCACCTACATTGTATATGAAAATTATTCAATGATTTATATAGGACAAGGAGAAATCTTTCAAATTCCTCTTATATTTTTGTTATTAAATGTGAATTTTGAAATTTTAACTATTAGATTTCATGTTTTTTATTTTTTTAACAAGCATGTCAAATTTCATTTAAATAGGGTATTATTTACTATTCAATCAATAAATTTATTTTTTATGTATAATTTTTTACCACAAAAACTTGAAATTTAAATATGCCATCGATAATATAACTTCTGATTTTTTATTTTCTTGAAATTTTGCAAGCATAAAAAATACCATAAAAATATACAATTTAATGGTTAGATTTTCAAAATTTACAACCAAGAAAAAGATAAAATAGGAGTTCAAATGATTTCTTTCTAAATTATTTTGGAGAGAAATATTTTCCATTTATATAGCTTGTTAAAATCATTAATGAATTTTTGATAATTCAATCTAGCTTTAAGGAGTTGATATTTTTGTATATTAACATTGATTCTCTTGTTATATTAAATCCTTCAAAGTATTGTAACAATTGAAGGGTTGGGTTTAAGTGATAACTCAATACTAACAGCATCATTTGTGATGTCTCATATCTATAATTCGAACCCTATCTCCTCCTCTCCCATTAAGTGTGTGTGTGTCGAAGAGTCCTAGGCTATTGTAGTCCAATTCTTTATAAACTCTCACTAAAAGACAAAAATATAATAATTAATAATAATAATAAACTAAAAAAACTCTTTATAAACTCCTTTATTGCAATATAGGTTACTATTTTGGCATAAAATGATAATTTTATAATTTAGAAAAAAAAAATGTAATAAGTCCTTCAGCTACCATAATAGAGTAAAATGGTAAATGCACTATAAGGTGTTGGAAAATTTTAGTGCCAAAACATGTTAAAAATGGGTTTTATAGGTTTCTATTTGTTTAAAGATGAGAAGTTGTTGCCCTTTGTTAATATTTACTAGACCAACAAATAAATTTCTGAGTGATGATTCTTTAACCCAATTTCAATTTGAAAAGAGCGAGATATAGTCAATTGAAGTTGATATAGCAACGATGTCCCTGAGAGTCCACTCATAACTCACTTGAGTGAAAACGGTAAAGTTTTAAATTTTTAGTTCTAATACTATTTTTTGCACCAATGTAAAACTCTTTCTGCACAAATTTTAGGGGGACCAAGTGCAGCCTCACCAAAGCTAAAAACTTAAGATTTTTAAAATCTTCTTCCTAAGCCTAAATAAAGAAAAATCAACCTTTTACCTATAGCAAAAACAAGGAAAACAAAGTGTGTTCTTGATAACGCCTCGAGTTAAACCTTTCTTTAAACCATAGAGATCTTTTATATTGAATTTGCTGCAACAAATCTTCAAGGAGGTTCCCTCTAGTGCTAGAGATTTTGGTTCATGTGGACGAGAAATTTATAGAAGAAATCACTATATAAGGAGTACAGAAGTTCTAAGACTACTGTGGTAAAAAGACAAACAAATGCGTTTGCAGAGTTTGAACTTACAATAGAGAGTCTAAATGTGCAGAGGTTTTATAAGTATTCAATTGTAATTATTCTTTTTTAGTATATTTTTTACGACATTGCGACCCCAGAGTAGTTTTTCTATTGAAGATATTTTTTTAATTGGTGTTTTACTTTGTTATAGATAAGAGCTAACTCACAGATTCTAAGAGTTCAGGTTGTTGTGATAGGTGATAACTATAATACGAAATGCTATGAACCTGGGATTTGATGCTCTTCTTGAAAATTCCATATGGACTCTGGTTCCTCCACATGTTGCTCGCAATGTTATCAGCTGCAAAGGCCAAAGGGTATTCCGGCTAGTGGCCAAGGGCTTTCATTAATTACCTGGAGTTGATTTTGGTAAGACTTTTAGCCCAATTGTTAAACTCACTACGGTACGTATAGTTTTATGTATTGCGGTTTCTAAGGGTTGGGTTATACGACAAATTGATGTTCAAAATGCATTCTTGCACGGTCATCTCTCAAAAGCTGTTTATATGACTCAGCCCCCGAGTTTTACTCATCCCCAATTTTCCAAGCATGTTTGAAAATTGCAGAAGGCCCTATATGGCCTAAAATAGGCTCCTCATGCCTGGTTCTCACGACTCTCTGGTCATTTGTTTAATTTTGGTTTCAAAGGCTCAAGGTCAGATTCTTCTCGGTTCATTTATCATGGTACTGCATTCACCATATTCTTTCTCATTTATGTGGATGAAATAATTATTTACCAGCTCCAAACCCTCTGCTATTGATGATCTTCTTTGGAATTTGTATTTGGATTTCGCTATTAATGATTTGGGGAATCTCAATTTCTTATTTGGTGTTCAGGTTGTGTCTATTTTACAGGCATTTTCTTGTCTCAAAAACACTATATTCTTGCCCTTTCTTCAAAAGACCAAGATTTTGGAGGCTAAGCCAGTAAGCTCCCTTATGGCACAATCAACTGGTCTCTTTGCCTTCGAGAAGGATCCTCTTGATGATGTCACCATTTATAGAAGCACTGTTGGCACCTTGAAGTACCTCTCCCTTGCTCGCCCCGATATTAATTTCACCGTTAACAAGCTCTCTCAATACATGCATTGCCCCACATCTATTCACTGGCACTCTGTCAAGCGTCTTTTGTGTTATCTCAAACAAACACTACACTTTGTTTTGCAACTCAGATGCTCTATATTCCATTCTCTTCAAGCCTTTTATGATGTAGATTGGGCTAGATGTCGATCATGATGATCATCGATCTACTGGAGATTTCTACGTTTTTCTAGGTGATAATCTCATTTCATGGGGTTGTAAGAACAAAGTCACTGTGGTCGCTCCAGTACAGAAGGTGAGTACAAAACCCTTGCTAATGCTGTTGTAGAGGTCAAATGGCTATGAGTTCTTTTATTCGAATTTGGTACTCTTGTGTCAGTCTCCTATTCTGTGGTGTGGCAACATTGGAGCTACCTATCTATCTTCAAAAACCTATTTTCCATGCTCGCATAAAGCATGTGAAAATTGATTTTCACTTTGTTCATGATATGGTTGCTAATGGCTCTTTGTGGTGGGCCTTTTGTGTTGTTGGGCTTTGACCTTCTTTTGTTGTACCACAGCTCGTGATTCCGGGGTAAGAGAGCTAAGGCTAGCCTAAGTGAAACACACCTTAGATCAATTTGTGCACAAGTTGGGCCATCCTAATACAGACGTGCCTTGGCTGGAGTATTGAGTATGTGGCTTGCCCATGATAGAAACAACTGCTACAAATATTACAACAGGAGCGATATGGTAGAATAACTATAACATTTGACAAGTAATACTAATGCTTAAATAAAAAGAAAACCTAACGGGGTCCTGGCAGAATAACACAACCGCGGGGAACAATGCTGCAGTAAATAGTTTAATAATAAGGTAACGAGCTAATCATTCATTAATCACGAAAGTAAAACTCATTTGCCAGAGGAATGAGCCTATTCTTCTCAACAAATGCAAGTCCAAAGAAGGAATTGATCCCCAATGTGAGTAATCTCAAAGAAGGCATCTGCCATAGAGATTGCACACTTTGGAAAAAGGACTCAGATGGCTTAAATTTTAACTCTTAATTTCTCAAAGAGAGGGTTTTCAAGAGGGAAAGAAATGGGTAGCCTAGTGATGCATGCCTCTATTCCTATCGTTTGTGCTTTTTTCTAGTTTGCTGTGTTTTCTTTTCTTTTCTCTCTTCTTTTTCCTTGTTCTACCTCTACTGATTTCCGTGATGATGATACCTCTTTTTTCGATGATCCTCTACTGTTCATAGCTACCACCCTTTATACTGTCTACCATGAAGGGATTTGCCATTTTTACCCCTTAACTGATTTTGGCTCCTTGTGGGTGTCCTTCCAAGACTGCCCACTGGCCTGCTGGTTGCCCAGCCACTACCATTACACTGAATGTGTTGGTTGCACCACTCCTTATTCCCATACAAAATGGCTTGTCTTGTTTCTTACCTTCCTCTGTTCTTACTACTCTCACCTGGATTAGGATTAAGCCTCTCCCTCACCTACCTTTATGGCATGCATCGAGTGTTCCCAGCTCATTCTTACTTCTTTTGGGTGAGATGCCATCCCAGCAGGACATTTCTCTCAAAGAAGTTTGAGCGGGAACCCCAAAATAAACCCCCTCTTTCTCCCCACCGCCAAATCACACCCTCTAATACCCTTGACCCGTGGCGTACCTCCCATGTATTAGGTGGGCACAAGTAGGTGGTACCTGGGCCCTTTGTATAGGCTCCATTTCCATTTGAATCCATCCCTTTCTGGCCTTCATGCCATTTCTGTTGCCTCCACGTTTGTTTGATTTTGTTGTACGTTCTGGTGGGTGTTTTAACTCTTGCGGCGTGAAGGACATATGAGCTTTTGGGCTTGTGTTGCCTGCCTTTTATTCCTTCCCAAGATTGGGTATTGCTTAGGTGAAAGCCCTTTCCATCTTGCCAAGCCCATGTTCTTTTCTTTCCTGTGTCCTTGGGCTTCTTGGCTAGGGATCTTGCCATGCCACTTCATTGTTCCTGCTGTATCATTACCTCTTTTTTATTTCTTGTTACGCGTGGGCTTATAGGTTGATGCTCTTGCCATGTCAGTTCACTTTCCACATCTTTACCTCTTTTGGGATTTATTGGCCAACATTCCTACTGTGTCAGCCCATTTCATTCCTCGGGCTTCCTCGGCCCATTTACTTTTTTTTACCTCTTTTATTCCTATAGGCTTTTTGCTAAATCCTTAGAGCCTTTTTGGCCCAATTACCACATCTTTACCTCTTATTATTTTTCTGGCTTATTGGCTTTTAGGCCAACCTAATGAATTTACTAATTCATTTCTTGGGCTTCCCCAGCTCATTTACTTCCTCTTTACCTCTTACTGTTCCCATGGGTTTACTACTTCATTCTTTGGGCTTCTTCGGCCCATTTACTTCCTTTTTACCTCTTATTATTCTTGTGGGCCTGCTGCCTATTATTCCTGCCATTCTGGCCTGCTAGACTTACTTTACTATTTTCTCTTCTCACTTTCTTCATATTGTTGGGCTTCTTTTGCTATTGGGCCTTTTGTCAAAAGTGGGCATCAACATTTAGCCCCCTGAGCATATGAATTGCTCCTGTAATTCATATGCAAATACTTACATAATAATTTTTTTTGCGGGTTTTTTAAACAATGGACCCCATCTTATTTCCTTTCTTGCCATGGCTTGTCTCTTTGAATTTTCCAGTTTAGCAGTTATTTTGGAACATAGCCTCCACTTCATTAATACGATGCTTCTTGTGACGGCTGACCTGTTGCTTCCTTTCACGTCACTTTTATTGTCCTTAGTCCTAGCACTTTTTTCTTTCTCATTATTCTCTCATAACTCTTATTTACCTTTCCCTTCATCGCCTCATCTTCCCCAAAAACTCATTACCCTTCTTCTTTGTTCAAAAAATCCGTCATGTCGCTTGCAAAAGGTGATGGTTCTTCCTGCCATAAGGGGAAAAAGGTTGCCGTTGATGATCTGCCTGCCAACATCATGGGTGAAGAGGCTCCCCATTCTGAATCGGATTGCTCCGAGGAGGAGGAGGGGGGTTATGATCTGGGTAATAAGTGTCCTCCTCGTAGTACTTGATGATTATTTGCCTTTGCTGCTGGGTCGCATGTGGCTTTCTATTTGCTATCGTGACATGGAGGTTTCTTGGGCCCTTTTGGCTTCCATCATTCTTGAACTTGATATTTGCCAAGGAACTTCACTACTCGTGCCCATTCTCTTCAAATTTGGGTTAGGTACTTCTTTAGGTTGGAAAGAATGGGTGGACACAAAGTTGTCCGATATGGGTTTCATGGCAGCGTTACAGTAGGCTGGCATGTTGAAGGCCATTGTCTTTTCCTAATATTTGTCCAACTATCGTGATTTATTCAACCTTCTCAACTTGGTTCGTCGATGGTGTAGCACCACCCATACCTTCTTCATTTCTTGTGGCGAGATCACTGTGACCTTAGAGGATGTGGTAAATCAACTGCTACTACCCATCCTCGGTGATATGGACCTGAACGATATCAAGTTTTCCATTGAAGAGGACGTGGAGGCCAAGTTGAAGAAAAGGATAAGTGGGGCGAAGTTGTCTCATTGGGTTGGGGCTTTCTCCAAGGCTTCCACAGTCGTTCGCCGTGTGGCCTTTGTTGCATTTTGGCTTTGTAAGTTTATCTTTGGATTTCTTCCCCATTATGTTGTAAAGCCTCTTTAGTTTCGATTAGCCATAAAGATTTTTGCCGGGATGAGTCTGCCATTGGCGTCTATGTTTTTGGGTCATTTGTATATACAACTAGACATTCTATAGAGTGATGAGAGGCAAGCAAGTAGGTTCCTACCATATAGTTACTATTTCCGCCCACAGTACCATATTGCAACACCTACTATGGGAGCATTGTGTAAGGCATTTGGCTAAGTGCAAGTTCGTCTATTTTACCAAGGAGAAGTACTAGTCTTGTTTGAAAGTGATTACTGATTTATGTGGTTGCTTTGCTTTTGATTTTTCGTTGGCTTACCACTGGGTTGGGTTAAAGCTATTTGGGCATCTTGCCGTTGAGTTCTTTGATAAAGAAGTTGGTTTTTCTTGGAAGGCCTACAGAGATTTAGGCAATGGGTTTACTTGTGCTTATTCAGCCATGGGCCCCTTTATGGCCATTGCTGGGACCACCACCCCGTTGACTGATTTTGATGAGAGGGGGATTACATACTTGCCACCAATGCTGGGTGGTTGCCTTATCTGGCTAATGAGGGTATCCATTATATTCATTTAAGGGACATCAAATATCCCACAACTTACAGCCTGACCCAAAAACCCAACGGCCCATTGAGCTAATGGGAGGTTTGACCCGTTGTTATTGAGGCCTATGGGTAGCTTACTAGCCTAGTGGGTCAGACAATGGGATAGTTTTTATGCCTATAGGTACCCGGTGGGCTAGCCCAATAGCCCAACCCATTGCGCAGCCCGTTGGCCTAACTCGTTGGCCTAGCCTAATAACTCATAATTCATAACAAAAATATATAGGAAGTGTATGAAGGATTGATCTTGAGATATTATAGAGGCATTTCTAGAAAAACTCCCTTAACCACTAAGATACTCAAAGTAATTATGCTAAACTTAGTTTACCTAAGTATATATTTTTCTAGTAGTCTAGCAAATTTGAATTAACCATTTGACTTTTTTTTTTTTTAAATTTATTAAAGATAAAAATGAAAAACTATTTAAAGCCTTAATAAAAAAAAAATTTAAATAGGTTTCCATCAACAAAACAAAAAATTAAATAGATTTGATTGTAAAAAAAAAAAATTGTAATTAAGTATCAAATTCTTTAATTCTTTCCTTTAAAAAAATAGATTGATTATTCCCTTATAAAAAATAGATTCTTTCCTTATAAAAATAATAAAATATTATGCTAATACAAGCTCATGGGTAGCCCATTAGGCCCAACTTAATAGCCCAGCTCGCTAAAGACAAAATGGGCATTACCCATGGGCAGGGTCATGCGTTGAGGTTTTCTTTTTTGGCCCAGCCTGACCCGGCCCCTTTAACTAGTTAATAGACCATTATGCCCAGCACATTGTGCCCATGGGCTAAGTAAAAATGGGTCAGGCCGGCCCGACTTGGCCTATTGACGACCCTGATGTTCATTATTATGCTAACAAAGTAAGGAGGCAGTTTGGGTTGGATCAGGACCTACCTGATGACTTTAGTGCTATCTTGAAGTCTACTACTTCTGTTCAACTTTTCTTGAGCCCTAGTGCCTTTAAGTTTTGGAGCAGGCGCTTCACAATAGTCACTATTCCGAGTTCTCAGAGAGAGGGTTTTGCACTACTTAGATGCATGGATATTGGCAGTTTGTGATGACTTTTTTTAGCCAAAAATTTTTAGGCGGCCATGGGTTTTCTCTCATCTCTCCTGAGGGCCTTCATGCCGTTATTTTTTGCCAGCCCATGATTGTTACTTCCCACCAAGTCCGTGGTGGTGTATGCTAGGAAGTAAAGCAGGTCCACTATATTTGAGTGGAAGGAGAAGGAAAAGGGATGGCATTTGTATGCTGGTGAATATCCTTCGAGTTGGGAGAAGGGGGTGAAGATGGTGAACCTTCCTATGCCTGCGAAGAAGGGCTCGGTGTCTTGGACTGCCAAGCTCAAGTCTGCCAAGAGAGGTGATGACTCTTCTGAGACTTGTTTTGATCTTATTTCGTATGGAGGAGGCATTCCCCCTATCAACAACATAGTTCTTGAGAGCTCTCCTTTTCCTTTTGCTCGTACCCATTCCAGCAGGCATTCTACTGCAAGCAAGCCCAAGCCTTTCGCTTCGAGGCCATCCATGGATACTCCTCTTTCTAGCAAGACCCGTGGTAGTAAAAGAAAGACATCTCCACCAGCCTTATCTGCCACTTTCGAGAGGAGAGTATGTTATCTCTAAATTTCATTCATTCTTTATTTTAATTATTTATGGGGCTTTCCTGCGGCTAACTCCGTATATATTTTTTTCTTCCTTGGTAGTCTAAGCACTTGGACATTTCTGCCACTCACCCTATATAGTTTGAGGTATATTCCTTTCCTTTGCATGCATCTTCATTTTCTATCATTATCAAATATTGCCATATGCTTTCTCTCTCTTCCTCTCTTTTTTTTTTTTTTTTTTTTTTTTTTTCATGTTCGTTTATTGCTTCTTTGCTTTAATACTCTTCTTTTAGGTTGATCCCGAACCCCTCTTTGTTTATCACCCCACAAGTGAGGAGGCTCCTACTACTACTAGTGCACCTATGAAGGGCTTCTTTGAGGTGGTAAATGCCATGGCTGAGGTTATGACTGAGGCTTCTGCTACTGCTACATAGGGAGCTCCTGACGAGGCTCTAGTCCTTTCATCTAAGCCTATTCCTACCGAGGAGAGTACCCAAGCCGAGAGAGTTTTCAGTGGTGAGTCTGCTTCCATTCCTACTGAGTTCCCCACCCCTCAAAAGGAAGTTACTCCTGCAGGCACATCCCAGACTAAAAGTACCCCTCCTCCTACTCCTCTAATCATATCTGCCATGATCCCTTCATTGCCCTTTCCTAGGCTATGAAGGATGGTTTTTCTTTGGTGGTCACTCCATCATCTATCCTAGTTCTACCACTTGAGGACTCGATGCAGATTTGTCTTCAGATGAGGGGTCAGAGCAGGTCCTTGAGGATTTTGAGGATGAATCCATCGTGAAGACTTGAGTTTCTGATTTCGACGAGGATGGTGATGGTGGTGAGCAAGAGGTTGAGGCTATGGGTGCGTGTCGTTCATTCTTATTAAGTCTTCTTTTTCCTCCCTTCCTGCTATTTCTCAAAATATCTCTTTGATCACTTTGCATGCTATCCTTGCAGTCACAGACATACTTGAGGAGCCTAAGACTGTGGTAGACCCCACGATGCTCACAACCCTTGTTTCTGTAGTACCCGCAGCCCCTATGCTTGTGAGTCCTGGTAACTTCCTCACCCTCATACTTTCTTTAATTAAAGCCTTCATCATTACAAGTAAAAACGTGCTACAATGCTTTCTTGTGACATTATCCTTTGAAAGGGTGGTCACTTAGAGGAAAGAAAAAACATGAAAGAAAATGAATAATTACATAATATTTCCTATGTATAATAACGTTTCAACCACTTGCCATTAATGGGTCCATTAAATCTTTTTCATCCATCTGGGCTAAACGATAATACCCACTTGCATGTGCTTCCCTTACCACAATGGGTCCTTCCCATTTTGGTGAGAATTTAGATGGTCCTGCCATACCTCGCCTGACATGGTTTGCTTTCCTCAACGCGAGTTGTTCTTCAGTAAATATTCTTTCTTTAATTGTCCTACCATAAGCTTCAGTCATTCTTTGCCTATATTTGTGGCTACGCTCTTGGGCTTCCTTCCTTTTTTCATCCAACTCTTCCAAGTCCTCGCACCTTTCTACCCTAAAGACTTCCTTCTCCCTTTCCTTCCTTCTTGCCTACATAACCTCAAGGAAGGTATCATTACTTTCGTTGGGCTCATCACTTCTGTCCCATACACTAAAGGGAAGGGAGAGAATCTTGTGGTAGATTTGGGCGAGGTTTTGTAAGCCCAAAGTGCGTCTGGCAGATGCATTGCCCAACCTCCGCTGTACTCCTTGCTCATCTTGCTAATGATCATGATGAGGGTTTTTGTTTGTTGCTTCCGCCTGCCCATTCCCTTGCGGGTAATAAGGCGACGACTAGTGATGCTTCACTTGATAGAACTCCAACATCTTCCTTACTTCTCTATTGACAAATGAAGTACCATTGTCACTTGTGATTCCGTGAGGCACCCCAAATATGACAATTATATTTTCTTTAATGAAATTTGTCATAGCTCCTTCAGTGGCTTTACAGAGCGGTATAGCCTCTGCCCATTTAGTGAAATATTTTGTAGCCACAAGGATCCATATGTACCCGTGGGAGGATGGATTGACTGGTCCTATCAAATCGAGCCCCCAAGTGTGAAAAGGCCATGAAGTGACCATGCTATGTAAGCTTTGTGGGTGAGTGTGGATCAAATTGGCTTGCACTTGGTAGTTGTGACACTTTTTTACAAATTCTATTGTATCCCTTTTCATAGTGGGCCAATAGTAGCCCATTTGTAGCATGCATTGATATAACTTCTTCTTTCCTTAGTGCTCTCCGCATTCTCCTGCATGCACTTCCTTTAACATCCCGCCGGCTTCTTTTGGACCCAAACATCGTAGGGGTCCCCATTATATCCATTCTTAAAAAGAATTCCCTCATGTAGGAAGTAGCGGGTTACCAGCTTTTTGAGTTTATACCTTTCGTTATGCTTCTGTGGCAGGACACCTTCTATCAAGTATTGTATGAACGAGCTTCTCCAATCCTTAGTGGCAAACATAACATAACTCTCTTCCCTGTCTACAGTTAGGTGGCATGCTTCACATTGGGTTTGGGTCAAGTCTGCATCCTTGCCCGTGCTTGGCAAATAGAAACCTACCTTCTACAACCTACGGTATAAACTGATCTCGCCGTAGAACCCATAAGTTCTGTTGTGCACTTCCTTTAGTTTTCTTTGGGCCTCTTCATGCTCTACTCATCTTGATAGAATTCCTTCTGGCATTTTGCGAGACAGCTCCCCCTTCATTAGGACGTAGTCCTTTAATGTCTTCAATTCTGCCACATCATCTTCTTTTAACAGGGTTTCCTTGATAGGAACCCTCTAATCCTCTTCGTATCCTTGCTTCTCATGAATTCTTTCCTAGAGTATTTCAATGATGGACTCCCTTCACTAGTTGATCTCAACTCTGGCACTATTTCCTTTAAAGGCTATCTGTGAGCCCAATGCGGCCAATGCATCCGCATATCGATTTTTCGCATCTCTAAGTGTGGTCTACTTCAAACGTGAAAATTTTTTCCTCCATTCTCTAGGCCAATGTTCTGTACGAGGCCAGGCTTGGTTCCCAGATTAGAGTAACCTACCACCTTTAGGGCTTTATTGGCCAACATTCTTGCTGTGCCAGCCCATTTCATTCCTTGGGCTTCCTCGGCCTATTTACTTCTTTTTTACCTCTTTTATTCTCATGGGCTTTTTGCTAAATCCTTTAGGCTTTCTCGGGCCAATGACCACATCTTTACCTCTTATTACTTTTCGGGCTTATTGGCCTTTAGGTTAACCCAATGAATTTATTAATTCGTCTCCTGGGCTTCCCTGACCCATTTACTTCCTCTTTGCATCTTATTGTTCTCATGAGTTTACTACTTCATTCCTTAGGTTTCCTTGACCCATTTACTTCCTCTTTATCTCTTATTATTCTTGTGGGTCCACTGCCCATTATTCATGCCATTTCGGCCTGCTGGGCTTGCTTTACTATTTTCTTTTCTCACTTTCTTCATATTGTTGGGCTTCTTTTGCTATTGGGCCCTTTGTCAAAAGTGGGCATCAACACTCCTATTATCCGTTTTCTATCTAGTCGAGATTAGCTAGTTAATATCTTTACAAAGCCATTATCTTCTTCCAAATGTGCTTTTCTTTGGACGAACCTCAATGTAGTTCCCATACAGTTGAGCTTGTGGTGGCATGTTAAGGATAAGAGCTAGCTTATAGATCCCAAGAGTTCAAGTAGTTGTGATAAGCGATAACTGTAATACAAAATAAAAACTCAAACAAATCTGTAGATTGTGATAATATAAGATAGAGTTATTTGTATTTCAAACTCCTTGTATCTGTACATTCTAATATAAAATGCAGAGCCTTCACCGTATTTTTTTAAGGCTGTGTAGAGTCCATATTTTTAGGTTGGCAAACCATGATAAAATGTAATCCATTTATACTGTTTTTGGTAAGTCTTGAGTGTGCTAAATGTGTGCTTCAATGTCTGAGACAAAGACCTAAGTTCAAATCAAGAAATAATCAAGTTTGGAGCAAGAAAACAAAGTTTCTTCTAGTTCAACTGTTGGCATGACATCTGGCTCGATTGATCGATAATTTTGATTGTAGCTTGACACCTAGTTTGATTAATAGAGATTGCGATATCAACAAAAATTTGAAATGCGAAAAAGCCCATAACTTGCACGTTTCAAGCCCCATTCGTGATCCTTTTTTGGGGTGATACTTCATAAGCTATCCCTAGAGAAGCTTTTCAGAGAGAGAAATCACCATTTTAATGGCTTGGGTTTGTATAACCAAATTGGTTATCCAAGCCAAACTCAATGCTCTCTAAAAGCCTACGGGTAGGTTGGATGTTATTGATCTAGGGAAGGAGTTTTTCCTAACACACTTTTACTGCAAAGAAGACCACGATAACGTGCTCAGAAATGGATTGTGGTTCATAGGAGAGCATTTTCTATTGATAAGGCCATAGGAGCTAAATTTTAAGCCTTCCACGATGAACGTCCCTTCCACTGTAGTATGGATTAGATTAAGTGAGTTGCCCATTGAATTTTATGAAGTGGAAGTTTTAAAACAGATAGGAAATACCATAGGTAAGATCCTCAGGATCGATACTCATATTAGGGCTGAAGCAAGGGGTCAGTTTGCTAGGCTCTACATATAGGTGGACATTGACAAACCTTTGTTGACTAACATACTTATTGGGGGTCTCCATCAACCTGTCAACTATGAAGGAGTCCGAGATGCTTGTCCCTACATTCTTTAGATTCAGGCCAAGGTGGACAAGGATGCTGAGGTAAGGGAGGACGTCTAGGTTAGTAACTCACATGTTGAGTGTGATGTAGTGGACCCTAAGCAAGGGGATGCAACTTGGTCGATTGAGACAAAGGACAGCTATGGTCTGTGGTTGGTGGTCACAAGGAAACGACAAGGTAACAAAGGTGCCAGATATAAGACAGAAGGTAGTGGAACGGGTTATCTTAGAGTAAGTGGTGGGAATGCTTACCTATATGTAGGGCCGAGAAGCAATGACACGAGAGTAGATAATAGGAAGCCTAATGAGGCCCAAACAAGAAATCGAGTCCAATCCTATGAGGCTTTGTCTACGGACCGTGGAGAGCAACGCTTAGGCTTTGCTATGGGGCCTGATTTCATGGAAGCTAATCAAGTGGGCTCCTTTCACATCGGAATTGCCACAGCTCAAGCCCAAAGTGTGTCGGTTAAAAGCAAAAAAGATCTGGTACGAAGCAGAGAACTTATTACTTTAGATAGGACTACAGAAGGTCCCAGAAGCTCTTTAAAGCTTTCACCTTTTGTTTTTTCCGCCAAGCTCAGCAATGGGATTAGCGCCTTAAGTGATCCAAACTTCTTGTACAGCTTCAGCTAGCAACGAGGTGGGCTATGATCTTGACAAGGCCGATTTCAAGCTAAGTGAACCAAGTGGAGTGTATAGCGGAGAGGGTGCTAATGGAGATGGAGCGATCAGCCATAGGTGTCAGAAGCTACAGGCAGGTGTTTCAGGTCTCAATGGAGATCAACCTTCCCTGTCTAAGCACCAAGGTGGCATTGGGAACACTTGTGGTCTGGTAATTTCTAATGCCGGGGAGAGGTTAGTTGATGGAAAGGTTGAGGCAGATAGAAAGGAGTTTGAAAGAGGAGGTGAAATGCCAACTCTTTGTTGAAGTTTTGTTTCTTCCTGATCATATTTGTGTAATGAAGATAATAATTTGGAATAGTAGGGACGTTCTGAAGCCCAATTTTCAGAAACATGTGAGGGAGCTGGTGCGTGTACACGATCCAGCTGTTTTTATGGTAATGGAAACTCGTTTGGGAAGGGAGAGAGCTAAGAATATTATGGATCGGTTGCCTTTTGATGGAGCGATTCATGTGGATACGATTGGCTATGCTGGGGGTTTATGGCTAATGTGGAATGCTAATAAGGTGGAAGTTACCCCTCTAGCCAAGACTGAGCAAGAAATTCACATCACTATTAAGGTACGTGCTTCTAATCTTGTTTGGTTATTTTCAGCAATTTATGCTAGTCTTAGACTTGCAGAGAGAATAATTCTTTGGAGTAATTTGATGCGTATTGCAAAGTTGCATAGTATGCCCTGGGTGATTGTAGGGGACTTTAATGAGCCTTTCAGTAGTGCTGATAAGTTAGGAGGCAGAAAGGTGAGCATCAGAAGATCTCTTTTACTAAAGGAGTGCCTAGATAAATGTAACATGGTTGATCTGGGTTATTCGAGGTCACGATTCACGTGGACTAACTGGAGAGATGCTTATGTACTTATCCAAGAAAGAATTGATAGGTTTTTCGTCAACACTGACTGGTGTTCACTATATCCTGAAGCCAAAGTGACTCATTTAACCAGATGCCACTCGGATCACAATCTGATTTTGTTGGAAACAAATCCTACCAGTTGGGCAAGGTAGAATAGGCTCTTCAAGTTTCAAAGCTTCTGGCTATCGAACCCCTTTTTTCCCCAAATGGTTCAAAAAGCTTAGGCAAGGTCTGCTTGCCTCTAGGAAGCCATCAGTAAGTTTTCCAGAGATGCATCGGATTGGAATAAGGGGTAGTTTGGGAATATCTTTAAGAAAAAGAGAAGAATTATGGCTAGATTGGGAGGGGTTCAAAAGGCTCTAGCTGATTGGCCTTTAGTGTCTTTTGTGGATTTGGAAAGGAAGCTTCAGGTAGATCTTTGTTGTGTTAGCCAAGAGGAAGAGTTATGGGCGCTTAAGTCCAGAGTTAATTGGATGCTGCTTGGAGATAGAAATACTTTTTTCTACCATATTTCTACACTAGTTAGAAGGAAGAGAAACTCCATTACAGCACTTATGTCTAGCTCTGGGGAGTGGCTGCATTCTGAGAGGGAAGTAAAGGAGGCGATCCGGTCTGGGTTTTCTAAGCTATACACTACTTCCTATAGCTATTTTGCTTTTAATGTCTCGGCTGGCTCTTCTTGGCAAGCTCATCTCTCTGATGAGGAGCGCAATAGTATTGAGGAAGTGGTTTCAGAAGATGAGATTAAGGCAGGGTTATGGTCTCTTAAGGCTTTCAAATCCCTAGGTCTTGATGGTTTTCATGTTAGGTTCTTCCAATGATTCTGGCTTATTGTAGGCAAATCAGTGGTGGAAGAAGTAAGAAAGATCTTTGTTACTATGGAAATACCTGAGGAGTTAAATAGGACACACATTACTCTCATTCCAAAAATGCCTGGGCCAAAAAATCTTAATAATTACCAGCCTATCAACTTGTGCAGTACAGTGTATAAGATTGTCTCTAAGATCTTAATTGTTTGGTTGAGGCCTTTGCTTGGTAAGCTTATTTCTCCTCTTCAATCTGCATTTATTCCTGGTAGAAGGGGAATGGATTATGCCATCATTGTGTAGGAACTTATCCACACGATCAGTAGAAAGAAGGGAAGGCATGGTTTTATGGCAGTTAAACTTGACATGGAAAAGGCTTATGATAAGCTTGAATGGGGTTTTATTAGAGAAATGTTGATCAGAATCAACCTCACTCATAACATCATTAAGTTGATAATGAGTTGTGTGTCGACGGTGTCCAACTCCATTGTGGTGAATGGGGGAACTTTAGATCAGATTCTACCTTCAAGGGGCCTTAGACAAGGGGACCCCTTTTCCCCATATATTTTCATCCTTTGTATCGACTTCCTTGGCCAACTCATCAAAGAGAAGTGTAGTACTAACAAATGGAAATCGGTTAGAGCAAACAGGAGTGGTGTAGCTTTCTCGCATCTTTTCTTTGCAGATGATTTAGTTTTGTTTGCCAAAGCTTATCCGGAGAACTGTGCTGCCATAAGGGAGGTGTTAGATCTCTTCTGTAGCAAATCGGGTCAATATGTTAATGGAGCGAAGTCTAGGGTCTATTTCTCTCCGAACGTTGAGAGGGATACTAGGGAGGATTTTTGTGCTATTCTGAGTTTCCAATCCACTCCCAATCTTGAAAAATACCTTGGTATTCCCATCAAGTATCCGGGGTCTTCATAGGATTTCAATTTTGTGCTAAAGTGAGTTATGCAAAAATTGGCAGGTTGGAAGGCCAATCTGTCCTTGTGAGGCATGTCTCTTCTACCATTCTAGACTATGTGATGCAATGTGCCCATTTATCTAATAAAATTACTGAAGCCATTGATCGAGTTAATAGGAATTTCCTATGGGGTTCAACGGATTCGGTGAAGAAAATGCATTGGGTTGGTTAGGACAAAGTCACCAAGCCAAAGGATGAAGGGGGTTTAGGAATCCAATAAGTTAAGGGCAGGAATTTGGCTTTCCTATCAAAGCTAAATTGGCGGTTCCATATAGAAGGTGAGTCTTTATGGGCAAAGGTTCTCAAAGGAAAATACTGTACCCCTCGAAGATTGAGCTCTAGAAATAGAGATAAGCTTTCGTGTTTGAGGGTCTGGGTAGCAATGAAAAAGGGTTTTGAGATCTTTCAAAAAGGTGTGAGGTGGACTTGTGGTAGAGACAGTAACCTTAATTTTTGGCTTGATGACTAGTCAAATCTTTGAGCTTTGAGGCAAAGAATATATAGTCCCATGACCATGGAGATTGCGAATTTGAGGGTTAAAGATGTGGTGTTTGCTGCGGGGTGGAATTGATCCACCACATCCTTTGAATTTCCTGAATCTGTCATGCAGGAGCTTCAAGCTATGCCCTTTGCTTTGGCATCCTATGGAGAGAATAAGTTAACTTGGAAGGAATCGGAGCATGGTATCTTTAATCTTGGATTAACCTATAAGATAGCAACATCACAGGGTAGCACGGATTCTTTCAGGGGTAAATGGATTTGGAAGGTTAGGACTTTGCCTAGAATTAAATCTTTTGTGTGGCTTTGCTGTCATGAGAGCAATGGGGTGAAAGAGTGCCTCAATCAAAGGGGCATGTTGGATGATAGTCAATGCCCTCTTTGCCATGCATCTGGTGAATCCATTTTACATGCCCTTCATGACTGTGAAGTGGTAAAACATGTTTGGTATTAGATGGGTGTGAATCGGGGCAGCAACTCTTTCTTTAGTAGTAACTTACAGGATTGGCTGGAAGTGAATGGTACACATTAGCATAATGTTGGTCGACATGCTGTGCCATGGAGTATAACTTTTCTTTTTGCTATTTGGCTGATTTGGAAACAAAGGAATCAGATAGTGTTTAAGGGGCAGAGGTTGAATGCTTGCTTAGCTGAGGATACTTCTCGCAGAGCTTTAGAGCTTCAATTCTTTGCTAGTCCGTATAAGGAGGCTATCACTAGAGTTTGCATAACTATCTGTTGGAGTAAACTGGCTTGTGGATGGGTTAAATTAAATACAGATGGCTCCTCTCTTGGAAATTTGGGCATAGCGGGGGGAGGGGGTCTTATTCGTGATGAGGAAGGTAAATGGATTGCTGGTTTTGCTTGCAAGATCAGAATGACAACAAGCTTCTTGGCTGAACTGTGACTCTTCGTGATGGGCTTAATGTGTGTCTTAACTATAATTTTGATGCCACAGAAGTGGAGCTAGACGCCAAGGCTATAGTAGAGGCCATTGCCAACCCATATTACACTAATGTGTTTGTCTATGCTCTCATGGAGAATTGTAGGCTCTTGGTGTCCTAGATCAGTCAGGTTCGCTTTAGGCATTGTTATCACGAAGCTAAGAGGTGCGCTAATGCAATTGCTCTTATGGGAGGAAGTCAAGCCACTGATTTTGTTTTTCTTGCTCGTCCGCCTGTGAACTTAGTAAAGTTTTTAGATTTTGATTTTCTTGGTTTGTATTTGAACAGGCTTTGTCCTGGGTCTTTGTGCTCTTCTTAGTTTTCTTATGAATTCCTTTTACACCAAAAAATAAAATAAAATAAAATAAAAAATAAACAACAACAACAGCAAAAACGTTTGTACATTACCTAATTTTTTTTTAGCATGAATGCTGTAATAAATTTTCGTAAAGAGCTTTGAATTTTTTGGTACGAACACTGTGGACTGGAGAGTGTCGGGGGCGGTTGGCCCTTGTGAATAAGCAAGCGCCACGACGTAGAATATAGAGAAAACAGAACTATAGAAGTTTTCTGCAGGTGGTCCCTTGCACAAATTGTTGGTTCTAACTTCTAGTTTCTAAACAAACAGTCAAAATCGAAAATCCCATGACCAACCAGCTCGATATATATATATATATATATTCAAAATAATTAAATTTGCTAGTATAATATAATATTACTCGAGAATGAGCATCGATGAGTTCTATAATACTACAATAAATACTATAATTCGATTTTCTAAGCAACTAATAAGTCTTAAACTAATTGCATTAGTATTTTATAACATAACATGACCCAAATCAAAGGCCTCCACAGTCGGGAATCTCGTGATATTCACGCTTATCATGGTTCGAGGCTTCCAAGCACTACGTTGTCTTGTGATCTTGACTCTTTTCTGTCTTCTTCTTGTGGGTGTATATTATATGATACTTATGACATAATTTTAAATTTTTTTGCTTCTGTTCTATAATAATATTATTATTTTATTATTAGTTCCAGACACGAATTAATTTTAGTATTAATATTCGAGTTCAAAAAGTTTACTTGATAATAATTTTTTTCACCAATTGAGCCAATTACAATCCACCCCATTCATCATGTATGTTGTACTTATTCCCTCCCAATTTCATATAATAATCTATATTTATTTTTCTATGAATGATTTTACACAATAGTTAATTTAAAAAGTAATCACAGAAAATTCATTATTGAATAGATTGTTTTCCTCATGAATTAACACACTCTTAGTCCATAGGCTTGATGGATCAACCCCGCCCTTTATGGGAGGTAATAATCACACAAATAATTTGATTATTGAATATATTTCTCACAACTCAACAATTAATTTTTTTAAAAGAAGATTTTTTTTTTTCACATTTTTTGATCTGACAATTATATTTAATATATTAGATATGATTACACTTGCCATATTTCCAATTTTTATGTCTTCACTCTACCATTTTTTTTCCATCTATGAAAAGGATATAAAAAACAAAAAGTGTATCTTTATATAACTTTGAAGCAGTGGTAGAATAAGGATTTCAATTCAAGAGGGATAAAATTAGAAACAAAATTATTCTAAAAAATAATCACCATTAACAAAAAAAAAAAAAATGTTAAACAAATGTAATTATCGTACAAGATCTAAATATACATGTAAAGTATACAAGTACATATTTATATCATTAAAATAAGGAGAAAAAATCAATAAATAGTTTCTAACAACCAAACTAAGATATTAATCTAAATACATAAAGTTTAAACATCTAGTTTGATTTCTTAAAATAAATTGAGAAAATAAATAAATCTAAAATTATTCATAGTATGTAGCAATATACCTACAAAATAGAATATACATCAATTTGGGATTATTGCGAAAATCTAGAATAAAAAACTTTGAAAAAGCTAAGTGATGGAAGAGAAAAAAGATAATGGCAATTTTAAGGTTCTAGTAACCTACAAAGTTATTAAGTAGTTTTTCAAAATATTATTTTGTGTAAAATATGGGACCGCTAATTAAAATGTAATGAGCCAAAAAATAAAATACAAAATAAAAAAGATAAGCAAAAGTTATTGTGAATGAGAGAATGCAGCAAAGGTGGGACACAATAAAAATTGACAATAAATAAGATAGTAAAGGAAAAGTTTTCCACGCACATTTTTCTTTATAATTAATGACACTGTTGGAAAGGAAATTACACTCTGAAAATAGGCCCACCCTACAAAATTTTTGCATAATTGACGGGGAAAAAACCTTAAAGAAATTCATTTTGTTAGATAGTTTAATTTGATTCAATTTGTATATACAACCTCATTTTATAAAATAATTTGATAGTTACAATGATTATAAGGGAGATTTGAACCCTAATTCTTAATAAATGAGAACAAGTTATTTATTGAATCATAAAACTCTCCACATTTCATTTTATTAATTGAGTATTAAATTATTTAAAATACTATAATTTAATCCTTTAAACTGTTCATTTAACTTGTCATGATTGTAATTTTTTTAAAGGAATTCTTTTATGGGCATAATAAATTCAAAACTATTTCATAACAAGTTGAATTTATGACCCATCATAGGTTAAAATGAAATAAAATGATATATATATATATACACACACACACATATACATATGCGTACTTGGACTTACCATATATAATTCAAAATAAGGGCGTTGTAAAAATGTTATGAGATTTTGTTGTGTTCATAAATTTTTTTTCTTTTTTGAATAATTGATGGAAATTACAATGAAATCTATGTGTTTTAAAATTTTTAGGCTGAAATTATAAGTTTAAAATTTTGAAATACAAAAAGGGAATATAAATTATTTATGAAAAAAAATATATATATATATATATATATATGCGCTTAATTTGGTATTTGTTTATCCATGTTTTAAAATCATATTTTTTTTTTCAAGTTCAATTGTACTTTTTTGAATTTTTCTAATTTATTTTCTAAACAAAATAAAATATAAAAAATAAGTTATATCAAACCAAAAAGATAAAATGAAATAAATAAAGTGAAATGAGACGTGGACGTGGACGTGGACGTGGACGTGGATCATTACCCAAAGGAAAAAGAAATAGAAGTCTAATCAAGTCTCAACTACCAGCCCTAGGTCCCTATGACTGGTTGTTACAAATTGAATAAAGAAAAAGAATATTTTTTATTTGTTGACCTATACTTTCTACTCGGCCAGAAGCCAGAACATAAAAATCAACCACTATACGGCTTAGAAAATAAGAGAAAACTGTGTGTAGGTGTAGGCTGTGTAGCCACGTTAATAAGCTTTATTTTTTATAATTTTTTTTTTAGAACCTCAATAAGCTTAGTACAGCTTTTTCTACTGGGAAAGATGTTACCTTATTTGTAAGTAAATGAGGATGGACTATAGGCAAAGGAATAATATTCACTAAATTAAACAACTTAAATGACATAAATATAGTATGATTAAGATGTGGAATTAAAAAGATTCATAATAAAAAAAAAATCATAAAAAAAAGATGTAGAATTAAAAAGGGGGTCTTGTTCTAAAATCAATCTTGATGTGGTAGCTGCAGTGTTTTTTCAATAATCAATCTTGATTGTTTAGCTACCATATATATAGATACTACTATTATATAATCTTCAAATAGTACTAAGCAAGGTATTGTGCTCTGATTGAATCCTTACAACTTAGAGCAGTACAGTGAGTTCAAAAGTTCACTTGAACTTCAGAGATATAGCAGTGCAACATTGTAAACTAAAAGAAGAGAGACAATAGAGAGCATACCTTGGCCTTATATATAGATTGCTGCCTTAAGAGTTTAGAGAGAGTGAACCGAAGTTGACTTCAAGTGCCGTGCAAATGTTCCAACCTTAGAGGGAATGAGAGACTACTGTCATGCGAAGAAAGATGTAATCGTTAAGGAAAAGAACTGGGGTTTTTTTTATTGTTATCAGGATCTGTCTTACAAATCTTTCATGAGCAATATCACGAGAGAGAGAGAGAGAGAGAGAGAGAGAGAGAGAGAGAGAGAGAGAGAGAGAGAGAAGCTTTACTGTCTGTTTTTGAAAGTAACGAAGATCCTGTCAAACACTGGACACAATGTTTCTATGTTCGTGAAACTTTAAGACCTGTTCCATTAGCATGCTTAGTGACAATAGCAAGTATATGGAAAATGACAAAAAAAAAATTATGTACACTTGAGTGTGTTTAGATAACGCTTATTTTGCTAAAATTAAAAAATTATTACTGAAAGTATTGTAGATAAAAGTAAAAACTAGTTAAAATAGTATAGTAAGACTCATGAATAATACCAAAAAGTATAATGAGGCATATGAATAGTAGTAAAAATAAGCTCAATAGTAAAATAAGTTGACTTTTTAATTTTTGCCAAACACACACCTTAAGTGTTATTCTTTAGGTTTCCCTCTTGAAATTCTATCATGTGGCTTTTTTCTCATGAGATAGAAGTATATTTTTTAGTTACTCTCATGAGATAAAAATGTATTTTTTAGTTAAGTAACCACATGGCAGAATTTTAAGATGGAAACCTAAGGAACAGCACCTAAGTACGGTAACTAAATCTTGCCCTATGAAAAAAATTAACAGATACTCTAATGCATTGGTTTAGAAAGTATTTTTAGAAATTATTTGGTAAAACTACACTATTGGTTCCTAAAATTTACTTTGTGAGCATAATTAGTATCTTAAATTTCAAGCGAGCGTTATTAATCCCTCAAGTTTTACAATTGAATGGTACTAGTTCTTTGATTAACTTTAGTTAGAACGGGAAAATAGGGAAGGAGAGAGTGAGAGGCTGAAGCCAATCCTATCCTTTTTTTTTTGGCACAAGAATAAATAAAACGCGTAAATGCACTTTTAGTCCCTATATTTTGCATCTTTTTCTATTTTGGTCCCTATATTTTATTTTTACCACTTTTAGTCACAAAAACAATTAACACCCCACATTTAAGTCCTTACCGTCAGCCAACTAACGGAGAAAGCTAATGTGGCTGATGGAAAGAACTGTAAATCATTTAAAAATATTAAAAATCCACTGTGGCCAAGTTTGCCTTGCCACGGCCTTCCCGCCCAACTTACTCACACACGTCCCTCATGTGACCACCACTACCACGTTAATCTCCCAAATCAGTACCAGAAACCCTAATAACAAAAAACATTCCTCACCTTCACCCATACAACTATTTCTCGAAGCCCAGACTAGAATGGAAGCAAGCTGTTCAACAAGTTCCAGTGTGAGGAGGAGAGCACCAATGAGGTGCTACTATAATAAAAAAAAAAAAACTTGTCATAGTTGTGTCATGGACATCAGACAATCCTGGCAGAAGATTCTACGGCTGTCCAAACTACTGGGTAAATTGTTAGTTATTGTTAGTTAAAATTGTTGATTCAAAATGTGATGGTTCTAAGCTTATATGAATCTTCTTGGTGTAGTATTATATTTTGTGAAAAGAGTGTAGTGGGCTTTTTTGTTATATTGGGCTAGGCTGCCTCTTGCGGTACTAGGCCTAAGTGTTCTGAGTAAGGGAGTTGAGACCGGTCCAACTACAACTCAATTTGGTTCAGCTTGTGCGCAAACTATGCCTTGCTTGTCAAGAGCGTGCTTACAGCAGGCGGAGCTATTTTAGATGAGTCGTGGCAGGTAGACATGATAATAATAAAAGAAAACAAAAGGAAGCACTTCGACTTCTTAGTTAAAGTGAATAGATAATCCCAAATCAAGAAAAATAATCACAGTTTAACAACAGTTACTTTTATAAAGAAAGCAATGGGAACAAGTGAGTAGTATATGAGTTAAAAGAAAAGAATCAAATCAAGTCTGATCTGCAAGACCAAAACCAGAGAAAGAAGAATGTTTCTTCTCAACGCGAATAATCTCTCGGGGAAATCCTGCCGTGGAAATTAATCACTTTGAGGGAAATAGACCTGAATGGTTGGTGCCCAAATGAACTTCTTACTTCTGATAGAGAGCGGGATTTTGAGAGGGAGAGAGGGAATCAACTTATTGGTGCATGCCTGCCGATCTAACTCTCTATTTATTTCTTTCTTCCTTTTTTTTTAATTTTCCTCTTATCTTTCGTTTCTTTCCCCCACACTTGTTTTCTATGTCCTGGTTTTCCCTAGAGGTTCTTGTTACCATGATTCTGTGTTGTTGTTCCCTTGTTATGGCAAGGGCCTCCCTTTATAGTGCCTGTTGTGACTGAATTTTACTATTTTAGCCTTTAACCACTTTTGTTTAGTCTGGGTGTACTTGCCGACCACCACTGGTTCGTCTGTGTGCCATTTCCTATCACTAGACAAGGAAAACTATTTTGTTTGTTAGTCTGCCGTGGCACCCTTTCTTGCCACGGTGTGGGTGCTCTCTTTGCCTATCCCTTATGGCATGCACTTAGTGGTTCCAACTTAGCCTTGCTTCTTTTGGGTGGTATATCATCCCAGCAGGACGTATCCCCCAAAAGAACTTGAATAGAAACCCCAAACTAGGTTTTCCCCTCTCCTCACAACCAAACCATGCCCTCTTACCTCTGACCTATGACCTCATCATATCCCATATTAGCTGGGTACAGGTTGGTGATGTTTGGGCCTTGTGCGTGCCTCCCTTTCATGTATGTCCAAAATCTGTCTGCTACTCATGTGTTCGTCACGATCTGAAGGCTTGCCTGCATAGTCTTCTGTTTGTCCTTGACCTTTTATGTAAGCTGCTTTCTGATTTCTTGCTCCCCTTAGGAGCTGGGCTTTGTTTGATGTTGAGCTTTGCTTTCTTTTAGTCTACTTCTTGACTGCTATCATTTTCTGTCATATCATTCCTATTGTGACATTTATTTGACCCAATCCAGCTGGACCTCTTTGGGCTTGCCATTTATTTTTTCCTTAGTGGTTCAGTATGACCATTGGTTTTTTATCACATTACTTGCGGGCTCCTATGTCCCATTTGTTTTCTCTTGGGCATCCTTGGCCCATTTGCTTTTCTTGGGCTTCCTTAGCTCTTTTCCTAAATCTGCATTCCCATGGGCTTTTACTAAATTCATTGGGCTTTCCCGGCCCAATTACCTTGTCCTTATCCTTGGGGTTCATGGGCTTGCCATTAACCCCTTACTTTCTTCACTTGCATTACTTCGGGCCTGCCGTGACTTATTCTCACTTTTCTACTTCATATACTGCCCATGGGTTTGCTATTTCTTTCTTTCCGGGCTCTTTTGAGCTCGTTTGCTTCCTCAAGGTCCATTTGCTTATTTTATGGACTTGTGACCCATTATTTCTGCCGCTTGGGCTTAATGGTTTTTTCTATCTGTTTACCAACTCCTTTCTGCCCGTATTGTTGGGCTCCTTTCTTTTTTTTCAACTTCCAAAATGACCATCAACATAGAGCATGCATGAATTTAAGCGAAGAGTCAAGACTCAAGAATTTAGTCGAAATGTTATATGCCTAATACATTTTCATTGTATATTGAGTTATAGTTTGAAGTACAATGGAAAAGCAAATATAGATCCCATGGGTCAAATTTTAATTCAGTTTTGCCCTCTCTTTCAACCAAGAAATTTCAGAAAGTGTACTAATAGACACTTTATATTCTTCATGATTTTTAGATGAGAGTAGCTATTTATGTCACTATGTTGTTGTGTCTATTTATGTCACTATGTCTGTTGTATTTGCGGATGTTCTTCATGAATAGCTTACTGAGTGAATAACTGGATTTTATTGGATGCTTAGCAAATTGATCTTTACTTGCAATATTGATGGTCATCAATGGAGCATTCCTCTAATTGGATGGCCAAGTGAGATGATTTTCTTCTTTGTTTTAATTTATTTTCATTGATTAAGAAATCTTCTATTTTTCTAATTGCTTTCCAGTTGTTTTTATTCTTGAGGGGTTTCCCCTCTACTTCTATGAAAGGGTTATCTAATACTTTTAATTGTTCAAAAATAATTCTGGTAAAGGTTAACTCACCAAGCTGGTTTAGCTCATGAAGCCTGCAATAAGTAGTAAAATTGTCAAAGAATAGTACTAGTAGTTAGTAATTCACTAAATAAGAAAAACTGCAGTTACATTCAACAAACTTGACTCTGAAAGAATTGTTCATAATGTAATGCAAATTAAAAAGGAAAAAAGTTTTAAAGCCAGCTCTTAAATTCTTAAACAGAATCTCTATACAATTAGGCTGATGATTACAAATTTACATCCTTACCTAGTTACTTACTTCTCAGTTACTTCTAGTATGATTTAAGTTTTTAAATCTCTAGTAATTTTGTTATATATATATATATATATATATATTTCAAATTAGTTTTGTTTAGCAGATTCATCATGATTACAGAGACAAATTAGGAATTTGACAAGATCCTTAGCAATATTATTACTATGTGAAGATTTTCCTTGCACCCCATTTATCTACATTGCAGCCACTTGATTTAGTAAAATTAGTAGAGAATTATTGATTACTACATTAATTAATTTCAGTATTTTGTTTCAATTTGTTGCTGCAATAGTTTATGGGTTTTCATTTTCTGAGCATTATTTACATTTTAGGTGGGGCGTAAGTGTAGGTTCTTTCAATGGCGTGATGATGAGATATGTGCTCATGGTAAGGTGCTTATCCCACAACAAAGGCAAAGGATCATCACACTTGAGGCTAAGGTTGCAAGCTGCAAGAAGAGGGAGAAATTTTTAGTTGTGGCTGTGGCATTGTTAGTGGTGATGTGTGTAGTTTTGTATTTGGTTAGGTAATGTAGGTAATATATGTAGTGTTTGGTTAGGTAATGTATGTAGTGTAAGGGTGAGTAAACTGTTGCTATGTTTGAGCACCACCTACTGTGTGCAAGCAACAAGTGCTACTGTTGTTGATGTTGCTGTTGTTATCAATATTGTTAACAGGGTTGGCAGTTTAGATGTACGTAGGGTAGTGATTATTATGGGAATTATTAGGGCATTGTTAGTTTATGTTAGGCTAGCAGTGTGTACAATTTTTGTATGAGATGTGTTTAGCCATGTATTACCTCCTGGTAATTTTGTGCTCTTGCCAGTTGTTAGCAATGTAACCCACTTCCCTATGAAATGAATACACCTTTTGTTCAAGATATAAATGTAAATTTTGATTTGAATGCATCTACCTATGGATTCCACAATGTGAATGAAATGAATACACCTATTGCAGAAAATGTATTAACCATACTGTTGTTGTTTTGCACCTATAAATGTACTTGTTTTGCAGAAAATGTATCTACCTGTAAATGTATTAACCAGCTGGTTGTACTGTTCTCAATACAAATACATTAACTGCCTCTCATTGATGTGAGTACCAAAAGTAAAGGACACAAGATTCAATATTAAACTAAACAACACAAATTGAATAGAAATATATCTTCAACTTATCATTGTTTGCTAACAACCACAGTCACCATACTTACATAGTTCAACTACAACACTAACAACCACAGTCACCATAATTACATAGTTCAACTACAATACTAACAACCACAACCACATTAAAGTAGGATTGTACAACACCTGCTATCATCACCAAAATTGCACAAAACACACTGGCATTGTTCAACTATAATACTAACACTAGTTGGTACACAATCACCATAATTACATAGTTAAGCCAAAATAAGGCATTGTTCCATAGTGAGGCAGATCACCATAAATACATAAAACAGTTGACATAACTACACAATACAAGTGACCCTCATCAACAAAAGGAAAAATCTACTTCTTGCTATCTTCATTTCCTTGGATCCTACATAGATGATTGACTCCCAGCATGTCTAATTGCTTCCATGTATCTAGATGCATTCTTAGAAGCCTTCAGAGTCTCTGATGTGACCACCCTTTTCTTTTTCTGCCTTGAGGTTGGGTTGCTGCTATTAGAGCTGTGATGTGCACCTGACTAGTGTGGTGCATTTGGGGTGGAGCTATGCTGCTATGTATAAGAGTGGATGAATGTGGCTTTACTTGCTTCAAATGGATTGGATTGGGGCATATTGGTTTGATATGGTGCAAACTAAGTGTTTGGCCCTGTCTTGGACTAGGATGGAGCACCTGGTCTGAACTGTTATGGTGCACTTGGAGTGGATGGACTATGCATGGCAGTCTGGTGTGGTGCAAATGGTGTGGCTGAGGCTATCCTAGCCTGTGATGGTGCACTTGTGGTTTTGCTGGTCTACAAATAAGAAATTCACAAACAAGGTTAATAGTGAGTATTGAATAGCAATTGTTTCACCCTAATGTCACTTTATTACCTTATTATATGTGTTGGTTTTTTTTTTTTTTTTTTTTTTTTTTTTTTTTTTTTTGTGGTTCCTATCAGTGAAGAGTTTCCTCCAATCTCACCTTGCAACTTCTCCTATTGTGCCCTAACTTACCACAGGCCTTACACTACTTAGAGATGCTAACTTTCTTACCACTTGTTGGCTCATTAGGTTCCCTTGCTCTCTTCTTCTTAGGTCTGCCAGGTGGTTTTCTTTTGATAGGGGGCTGAACTAGAGTCACACCACTTGGTCTCCACATATTCTACCCATTGATTGGTGCTATGATTGGCTCATAGAATGCTCTGTATGTAAATACATGGTAACAAGAGTGAACATACTGCTTAGCATCTTGTCTGTTGAAAAATATGTAGGAGATTGCATGAGCATCTGGTATGCCACTTATGTTCCACTTCCTACAACTGCAGTGTGCTGTGGCCAAGTCAACAGTGAAACTTTGTAGACCATTTTTCACTTCAAACTGTGTCTGCCTTGCCTAGCAACCTAACCACCTATTGCTTGTCAGCTTTTCCTTGTGCAACCTCTTCATCACCTTGGCATAAATATCTGACTCTAGCGTCACACCCTTCTCTCTGTTTTCTTGGAACCTAGTCATTAGATATAGCTGCACTCAAGCTACAATCACATACAAGTACAATGAAACATTAGATATTAATTGCAACAATTGCCATAAATAGTACCAAACAATCACTATAATTAACTGTAGGTGATCATAAATACTCATACCATGCTAATTGTGGGCTTAGATCTGAATTTAAGAATCTTGCTGTTGAAGCTCTCACACATATTGTTGAGTATGGTGTCAGTCAAGCCATCCTCACTAAACATGTGTCTGGCCCATTTTGTTGTTGAGTGAAAATCCAACCATTTGTGTGCATAAGCATCAATCTCCTTTAGCTCATCCATCATCCTATCAAACTCTTGTTTGTAAGTTGCCTTGGCTGCCCTCCAAAACATATCTCTGATCAAAATACCAGGATAGTTCTTCCTGAAGTTGTTATAGAGGTGCCTGTAGCAAATCTTGTGTTCATATTGTGGCCAGTTGTCAATGAATGTTTGCACCAACCCCTGTCACAAACAGGATCACAGGTAAGTATGTGAAGTTAGTGGACCAAAAGAACAATGACTAAATACAGATTAAAACAACCAATGGAGAATTAACTACACACCTTTTGTTGGTTTGACATAAACACCCATCTCCTATTCTGGCCTATGTCTGCAAGTAACAGATTGATGAACCAAGTCCAAAAGTCCTTGGTTTCAGCCTCTACTATTGCATATGCAAGTGGAAAATACTCTTCATTAGAATCTCTGCATACTGCAGTAATCAATTGCCCCCTCTGACTTATTTTTCAAATGACAGGCATCCAAACCAATGAATGGCCTGCATTCAGCCAGAAACTCCTTCTTGCATCCCTCCAAACATATGTATAGCCTCTTAAAATAAGGCACTCCACACACTAAGTTAGACTCAGCTGCTAAATCACCATCATTGAAGGTATGTACCTTCATAAGTATTGTACTGGCAAGACTAAACCTCCTTAATTCCTTGCAGTACTTACACAGCTGGTTGTACTGTTGTGTATAAGCCCTATCCACATATTCTCTAGCCTTATCCCTAGCCCTACTTGCTTTTCCTGCACTTATGTTTATGGTGTACTTCTTATGTACAGCTTTTTGGATGTCTCTTAGCTTGATGTTAAGCTATCTTTTCACCTTCTTCATTAACTTCTTCCTAATTTATGATGAAGTACACCTACGGTTCTTAAAAGTTTTAGAGCATGTATGTTCCAAATTCAATGTCCTTAGTTGGTAGCTCCTTTCCCTTGGCACGTATGCTAGATAGGCAACAAACTTGTAGTTTTCTTGGCAGATAGCTTTTACCCTTTGCAGTTCATTTTTTACAAATTTGATCCCCCATCCACCATGAACTGCATATTCTGTTATAGCTTCCTTAAACACAGGGAACTTCTTCACTTCCTCATTTTTTTCTGTCCCTTACCATTTCCCACACGTGTACTTCTATCATTCTCAGCATCATCATCACTGTCATACACAAGCTCATCATCAGATAATGATTCCACTAGACTATGCAATTCCTCATTCTCATAATCAGAGTTCATTACATGGGAGGTGGGCTACGAGTCAAGCCTTTCAGAGGGTTTGGTTTGGCAGTGGGGAGAAAAATGGGTCTATTTTATGATTTGCACTCAAGTTTCTTTAGGGAGAGATGTCTTGCTGGGATGGCATTTCATCCAAAAGAGATAAGTATGGGCTGGGACCACTTGATGCATGTCGTAAAGGTAGGTGATGAGAGAGAGCTAGATCCGAAGGAGTGAAATGAAAGTAGAGAGAGGTAAAAACTAGACAAGCAATTTTGTTTGGGAATAGAGAGTGGTGCAACCAACACTTTCTGAGCAGAGGTAGTGGCTGGGCAGTCGGTAGGCCAGTGGGTAGTCCTGGAGGACACCTATAATGAGCCAAAATGAGTTAAGGGGTAAAATTGGCAAATCTCATCACGACAGATTGTTAGGACATATGTGATTCACTTGTTAGGAACATATGTCACTACTTTATGTAATTGGTTAATCCATTGACAAAACGCACTTTACTTGTAATTGGGTAGATTTAGGATGTGTTTAATACTTCAAGAAACGTATTTCAAGTTCAGGTGTTAAAGCCATGCAAGTCTGTCCAAGATTTAAGTGCAGAAAGTGCTGTTCATTAAAACTCGACAACTAGCTATCTATCGAGACTTGAAGAGCTGTTTTAGCTCATGGCTCGATAGCAGCTCGAAAGATAGGGATCTATCAAGGTTTATGAAATTCAGTTTTTCAGGATTGTTTTAATTCAATCTATGATTATGTGTTTGGGATTTCTTTTCTCACAACCCTAGAAATATAAAATGATTATTTTAAGGGCCCTCAAAGGAGACATAAGTTGCACAAGTATTGAGCAAAGTTTGTTCAACCAAATTGTGACTGGAGACAAAATTTGACTTAGTTCATCTTTTTTATGAAGAAGCTGTTGTGTTTGTGCATCGTAGGGTTTTGTGACCAAGCATCTTCTTGATCTTCATCGTCTGGATGAACTGAAGAACTTTGCAGCCAACAATCTTCTTTAGTTGGTGATTGAAGTCGCATACTGAGATCTATGCAATTGGTTAGTCATGTACTGGAAGCCGTGCATTACATGGAGAGATTTTCACTATCGAACAAGTCCAATTGGGTATTAGGGTAAGGGTTCAATTGTAGGTTGGTATAAGGTACTAGGATTCCTTTACTAACCACTTGTTGTGAGAATAGTGGATTCTCGGGAGTGGTGACCTTAAAATCACCCGGTGAGGTTTTTGCCATGTTGGTTTTCCCTATTTGTAAATAAATCACCGTGTCAATTTATTTTCCACTGCATACTTTAGTTATTGGTGATTTGTTTATGCTACTATGCTTTTGCATGTTAATTTGATTAATTAATAAAATTGACTAATTAATCAATTAATTCATCACAATGGGTCAATACATTTTTGGCCTATCATAGATGGTATAAAAAGGGGTAGATATGAACAGTGATAAGAGGGGGGAACTGAAGGGAAGTGAGGTAGAAAGAAAAGAAAAGAAAAACAGATAAAGAGAAAGAATATATAGAAAAACTAGAGAGATAAGTGGTAGGAATAGATACATGTATCAATGGACCACCTTTTTCTCTCCCTCTTGACAAACCCACTCTCTGAAGAATTGAAATTCGAAGCTTAAACCATTTAGGCATTTTTTCCAAAGTGTGTAACTTCTACGGCAGAAGCCTTCCTTGAGGTTACCCACGTTGGAGATTGACTCCCTTCTTGGGTTCACTTCTGCTGAAATGCTAAGCCTACTTTTATGGCAGACAAGCTTTCCTTTTACTGTTCATGCTTATTGGGTGATTAGTTTACCGCTCAGTTATTAAATTGTTTGCTGTAGCGTTATTTCCATTTCTAGTATTATTCTACCATAACCTTATTAGCTACCTTCCTTCTCAGTGTTAGTCTCATTTATTTTGTTTAGTATTATAGTTATTTTGCTGTACTATATTTTTGCTATAACATTTGTAACAGTTGTTCCTATTGTGGCTACGTCATACACAGCCCGCGATGCCTCTGTTAGAACGTGTATATATTGGGATGACACAACTTGTGCACAAGCTGGCCTAAAGTGTTGCCCCGTTTAGGCTAGTCCCAACTCTCTTGTCTTAGACCCACGGGCCGCTGTACAGTAAGAGGGATCGAAGCCCAACAACACAAAATGGTCCACCACACTATGGTAGTTGGTTTAAACCAAGGGACTAGTCATCTAGTTAACTATAAAGTGCCAAAGAGGTGAAGTATGATTCTTTTTTGGGATCTATATATTTTCCCTTAATATTTAATAATTTTTATGTTGTTTTTTCATTCTTTCATATTTTGTTCTTAACATGATGCATGATGCATGATGCTGTTGATTTGCGTGACATGCTATTTGATTACACTTTACTACAATTTTCTGGAAATCAAATGAATCTAAAAATATGTCCAGAAATGCGGATGCCTAAAATAATAAATGAACGCACCTTCTTGAATGGCATACACCAATCTAGGCCAACAATGTTCTTCTTTGTGCTCTTCTTTTAGTCAATAACCAGTTGTTGAGCCGTGATTCGCACGAATTATTTTATCTTATTTTTATATTTTATAAATTAATTGCTAACTCATATAATGCGTGTGCATGTATCTTATTTGAGTAGTGCTAATTTTGCTTCTCTCTCTCTCTTTTTTTTTTTTTTTTTTTTTTTTTTTTTGAGATTGGATGAACTTGCGCAAGAATTTTCTTTTCAATATATTTGTTTCTTTTACTCTCAACTTTGTTTTGTTTTTTTTTTTTTTTCAAAGTTCTGTATATATAAGTAATATCTTTAGAAGATAGACATTGAAATAGTTATATATTTGAAAGGTCATTCAATCAGCATTTTCTTTTTAATTATGTTCACTACAACAAAAGTGGGTTATAATGATGAAACGTTTCGTCACAATATGTGCTTACTTATTACAAAGTCATTATTTTTATAATGATTTATATATAATTAATTGAGTGAGAAAGTATAATTTTTTTTTTTATAAATATTTTAACACTATAAAGTTTATTACATTGTTTTTGTTCAAGTGTATTCCACAATTTTTTTTTTTTTTTGGGTGGCTTTATGACCAGTGATAGTATAACAATATTTCTATTATGACCAATTATGTATAAGACTCAACCATTTCTTATATATCTAATCTAATATCTAACATAAGACAAGCAAAAGGCTCTTCTAAAACTCTACTATTTTTGTTCATGGATCACCCACTACTACTACATTATATGGCAGACAATTATTGGGGCATGTTTATATATTTGCCATGTCTCAATAATTTATTCAAAGTAGCCAAAAAATTGTAATTGAGTTGACTTGGAAATTCTAATCATGTAAGATAATTACAGGAACAATTTTTCACCTTAATTCAATGCTTCATCTAAAGTACATTTGATGTATCATTAAGTTATCATTTTTCTAAAGGGATAAATAGGGTCTTTAAATTGCACTATATTTTGATAGCTACGACAAAGGAGAGGGATAAAAAAAAATCACCATAATTAAATCTTATTTCTTCCTTCAAGTTATACCATGTGTTTGGAGTAACCCAAAGCAATCCCAATTACAAATATATATATATATATATATATATATATATATATATATATTTGTAAAAAATCCCAAAATAGAGATTTAAGATTAAAATTTTGTACTATTTATTTGTAGAGAATTCACCATTCACCAAGTTCTTCTACGTCTCACTTTATATTAAGGCTGCTCACTTTCTTGAGCATTTCACAAATGGGTTGAATCAATTTCTAACCATAAATGCTGCGCGTGCCCAATTTTCTTCGTTGGACTGGGCCTAGTGTTGGGCTCACAATTTATTTATATGGTGGGTTATGAGTCCCCCCCCCCCCCCCCCCCCCTTTCTCTCCTCTAAGCTCCTCTTCGTCGTTAGTATTATCTCTCGTTCACTCCCCTTTTTTCGCTCAGAATGACTAACCCTCCCCCCCCCCCCCCCTCTCTCTACTCACTTCCCCTATTTATAGCTTAAGGTTGGTGGAGTGTGCATGATTACGTTTTGGTCTTATTCGTGTGGGTGGGGTTCGATATGATTATTCCTAACATGAGATATGCTTCTTGGAAAATGGTAGAGATGACTTCGGAATTGGTTCCTACCTCCAAAAGGTTGCTCGGTGGCGATATTCCCCAAGGCAATACCGAGATGCCGAGATCATAGGTTGTTCCCAGTAAATACAGCCCCTGATAAACTCATACATGATCAGTATGGGCTATGCATCTTGTGATTAGTTGAATGAGCCTACTATTAGATTTGGGCTTGAGAATGTCTTAGTAGCGTGCTTGGGCCAAGGCCCAATGCCTAGTGGGTTCAAAGGCTTATGCTGTACAATAGCCCCCCCTTGATTCGTGTCCGACGACCGGGAACGAATCAAGAATACTCTAAGGATTCCTTGGGAAGCTTTACCATCAGTCATTAAATAGAGGATAAGACAGTTATTAATGCCTTTTGAAAAGAAGCATTATGACAGCCTGTTAAATCAACCTATAATCATGACCTGACGATTCGTGAACCGAGGCCACGCGTGTGGAAATTACAAAAAGGAATTTAAAAGGATTTTTCCCGCTCATTTTTCATTAAATGTCTCCCCCTATAAATAGCACCTTTTTACTCCTCATATAATTTTTTATGTCCTTACTCCACCAACTCCTTCTCTGTCGACCATATCCCATGCATACTCCAACTAAGACCACCAACTCCTAGAGCCCATAGTAAGTTTCCTCGTCCATTCCTTCTCTTTTTTCAATTTATTTCTCTTACTCTAGAGTTAAGAATGGGTTTCTCTCATCTTCTTAACACTAAGGCAACTTTACCTAACTTTAGGGCGGTCTATGATATCCTTGGGGATGTCGAAGTTGCTTATTGTCATGAGGGTGATATCCCTTTTCAGCAGTGCCCTCATGTAGTATTTTTTCATTTAATGGTTATCTTTGAAGGAGGGGTTAGGTTTCCTGTGGACCCTCTGATACTTAGGACTCTTAGATTTTACGGCTTGTGTCCCGACAAGCTCCCTCCCAATTTTACCGAGTAGTGAGTTGTGTTAGCCGATTAAACCAATTGTATGGGCTACAGCTAGACCATCATGATATAAATTTTATGTATAGTTTATGTAGTAATATTAAGTCAGACTACTTCCTAAAGGTTAGGGATGCACGGGTACGGCTGATATCATGCCTTCATGATTCTAACAGAAACTCTGTGGGAGAATATGTCCGGGTGAGTGACAACTGGCATGCCAATGAGCTCACCTGCCCAACTTCGCCTCACGATGTTGGTCAGTACAGTGCACATCTAACTTTCTTTGTAATTGCTCTCTGTTTGTCTTTATTATTATTTAAATGTACTAACCAATCTTTGTTTTACTTTGGTGTAAAGGGCAAAAGGTTTAAGCCGAACACCAGAGTTGTGCACGTGAGGGATCTGAATTTTGTGCTCCGGTCAGAGATCTTTGTTAATTTTGACGAACAACTTCGGGCATCCTATCTCATACTTGGTTACACTCCGGTTTACTTTACCTGGCAACCTTTGGGCAAACTTTTTTGGTGGACAGCCCTTTTTGTCATACATCGACGTACAACATCCAAATTTCCTTCCTTCAAATCTAACAATGGACGAGGCTCGGGATCTCGGCCCTCGATTAACTAGGGAAGAATCATTGGTACCCGTGAAGGACGCCTTAGCAAACTCTATCTTCCAAGTTCACGTTGCTCACAGACCTGTCGAGGAGGCTTGAGTTAAAGCTCAGCCAGCTGATCAAGCAGCAATTGAGTTAGTAAACTCCTCTGAAGCAAAAACTGAACAAGGTGAGGGCGAGATGGTAACCAAAAGGACAATGTCTATTGACTGGTTTCTGCCTAGCCCCCGCCTTATTGCGCAACAGCAACAAACTCAGGGTAGGAATCAACCTCATCTAGCCACTTGCACTCGGAAAAGGCAGCGCACTACTGACCAACCTCCAAGAATATCAAGGGATGCTCCCCCGAGAACTCCTCTAGCTTCGGTATCGGGTGGCATAGTTATCTGGGAACCCATTGGTGGTGCCTACCCAACCATGTGGGTCGGGTCCAACGTGGCTTCTTCCTCTTCTCACTCGGCTGTGGGGTGGTAGACATTCTTTAGGCTCAGGAATAAGTCTCTCCCAGTGATGGCTAGTGTTAGAAGTTGGGCTCAAGGTAAGGGTGGCCAGGTCGCCCGAAGTCTAGGGCATGGCCTTCAGCTTCTTGAGGACGTGCACTTTTTCTCGGGTGGCGCTAATGAATCCTTAGCTACTTGGTTGCAATGGCACACAATTGCGGTAATGCATTTTATTCTTCTTCTGTTGCATGGAAATACTTGTATTTTTCCTTTTTATGTTTATCGTTATTGTGGTAATAGGCAGCACAATTGGCTTACATAATTGAAGACCGATTAAAGAAAGCTGTTGAAGAGGCTGACCGAGAAAAGGCCCTAAAGGATGTTGCTGAGGTCATAGTGAAGGATAAGGGTAAGGCTGCAGAGGATGTTGAAAAGACAGCACGGGAGGCTGAGAGGGCTTGGGTACTAGCAAAGGAGAAGTTGACGGAGATGGATGTAAAGCTAGGGGAAATAAAGTTCAAGTTGGCTGAGGCGGAGAGTCTGAGTTTGGCACAGGCCAATAAAGTTGCCGAGCTAAAGGCAACCCTAGAAGCTTGTGAGGACAAATGGTACAATGAGGGCTTTGCAGATACCGAGAACTTTGTGGAACCAATTTTTCACCAATCATGGTTACATGGGTTCGGTGAAGGGTGGATAGCAACTCTACAAGCAATGGAGGTGCCTGATGATTCCTCGTTAAGGAACCCCCAAACAAATACCCTTCCCGGAGCCTCCTCCCCCAGTTCAGAATCCTATAGGCACCGAAGAAGAAGAATATACTCCCAACATGATGGAGCAGGTGTAAGAAATCGACTTTCATGTGGAGTTGGTTGATCTTGAGATCACTGGCAACCTCGATGCTATGCCACGCATAGCTTTATCTCCATCTCCAAACCCTACTGCCCAGCCTGCCGTGGATGTCCCAGCTCAGCTTGCCGCAAATATCGTTCCATCCTAACTTGAGGACCCGATTACTTGAAGGAGAGAAATTGTTTTGCTGCACCCTTAATTTGACTTGTACTTTCTTTATTTTATTTATCTATGGTTGCCGGGATGTGGTGACAAGACTTTCTTTTTACTTTAGTTTACTTAGTCATCGGGATAGAGTGACAAGACATTAGTTTTATTTAAATTTGTGAACAATTTTTATTAATATTGCCATTGTTGGAGTTAAATCATTTCTGCTACATTTTAACTCTGCTCATTTATGAATGCGATGTAACCAAATTAATGTGCGCTTTTGGTTAACTACCGAAGTTAAACTAGTCAAAGGTTTTTGATCTTGGGCAAAGTAGAGACAAGATTTCAATTTGTCCTTAGATAAAATAGAAATAAGGTTTCACCTATTCGGTGATAGGGATCGAACCGAGCACAAGTTTATGTCCTTATGAAAAATATAGATAAGGTTTCCACCTATTCAGTGACTGAGATCGAATTAAGCACAGGTTTCTGCCCTTCACTAATCGGCAATTTTAATAATAATATAGCCAATAGTATGAGTACATCTACGCACATAAACATTGTTCGTATATTACGTAATATACATCTCAATTTACTACAAGCCCACGGTCAGTGGTAAAACTTTTCCAAATTGTGAGTGTTCCATGGCCGAGGAAGTGGTCTCTCATCCATGTCTTCTAGATAGTATGCTCTTGCCCCAGCAGTGGTAGTAATTCTGTACGGCCCTTCCCAGTTCGGGGCTAACTTCCCTACATTGATGTCTCATGTGTTCCTCATTGCTTTTTGTAGTACCAAGCCCCCAATGCTAAACTCCCTTCTTTTTACATCCCTATTGTACTGACGAGTAAGTTTTTGTTGATATTCTGCTAGTCGTATGGTTATTGATTCCTGGTATTCCTTTGACAAGTCCAGCTACTTCACCATTAACTCATCATTCTCAGTAAGGGCAAATCCTGAAACTCGAGCATTGCATAAATTCACTTCGGTCAGTATGACTGCTTTTCCTTCATACGTTAGAGAAAATGGAGTTTCTCCCATGGACCTCCTAGGAGTTGTTTGGTAAGCCCACAAAAAATTTGGCAATTCCTTGGCCCACCTACCTTTTGTATCCTCTAATCTTTTCTTTAACCCGTTCACAATTGCTTTGTTAGTGGCCTTAACTTGACCAATACTCTGCGGGTAACCATTGAGACCTTCACCTTGATCAACCATGGTACCTTCTCGGTCAATGATGACGCCAAAGTGGCCAAAGAGTCTACATGTCAGTTTTGTCACCAAGCAATTTGAATCACTCTCACATTCTAAAACTGAATCATGGTCTACTTTACTAATCATAAATAACTAATCACTTAAGGATCATTGGCTTCAAAGTTACCCAACACTTGGTTGATGACCAGCTGAGAATCCGAATAAACTTCTACTTCCAGTGCCCCTAAATCTAGGACAGCCCTCAGTCCAGCAAGCCGTGCCTCATGCTCAGCCTCATTGTTAGAGTCTTTAAAGCTCAATCTGAAAGAATACTCAATCTGTATCCCCTCCGGTGTAATGATAACGATCCTTGCATCCACTTCCAAGGCACTAGAAGTACCGTCAACAAATACCCTCCATGGACGAACTTTTATATGGCAAACAGTCTTTAGTCCCCTTTTTGGGGAAAATTCTGCAACAAAGTCAGCAAGCACTTAACCTTTCACTGAATTTCTAGGTCTATACCATATATCAAAAGAACCCAACCGGGTCCCCCACTTGGCTATCTTGCCTATGAAATTAGATCTCTTTAACAAGGATTGTAGGGGATGCTCGATCAACACGTAGACGGTATAGGCTTGAAAATAATGAGGCAACTTCCTTGTGGCATGCACTAAGGCTAACATAATATACTGGTTGTTGTACACCTTGATCCCTCAACAACACAGCACTTACGGCATGCTCGGACACCGAAAGATACATGAACAAATCCTCACCCGGGCTTTGGAGCCGACAACATTGGTGTTCGCATCAAATACTCCTTTAAATCCTGGAAGGCCCTTTCACATTCCTCGGTCCATTAGAATCCCTTCCATTTTTTCAGAAGCCGATAGAATGGATGACATTGGTCTGCGAACTTTGAAATGAATCGGTTTAGGGCAACTAGCATGCCGGTCAACACCTGGACTTCCTTCAGATTGCTCAACGGTTTGAAGCATTCTATAACAATGATTTGATCAGGATTCTTTAATCCTTTGTGAGTAATCATATACCCGAGGAACTTGTCAGCCCCCAGTCCAAAGGCGCGCTTGTCGGTGTTGAGACGTAACTTGTGTTACTGGAGTACTTCAAACACTTCCCAAAGATCATCAATATGCCCTTGCTCCTTTCTACCTTTCACCACTATATCGTCAATATATACCTCCACTGTATGCCCAATCTTATCTTTAAACATCCTCGTCATCATCTGTTGATAGGTTTCCCCAGCATTCTTCAGGCCAAATGGCATCATGGTGTAATGATAATTAGCATCGAGAGAAATGAATGCTGTCTATACCTAATCCTCATTAGCCAGGGCAATTTAATGGTAACCCTGAAAAGCATCCAAGAAACTCATCATTGGGTCTCTGTATGTTGTATCTACCAGCTGATCAATCTTCAATACAGGGAAAGGGTCTTTCAGGCATGCTCGGTTCAGATTAGTAAAGTCTACACATACCCTCCATTTCTTGCTCTTCTTTTTTACCGCCACAGTGTTCGCTAACCACTCTAGGAAGAAAACCTCCTTTATCGCCCCTATTTCTTTTAACATCTTCACCTTTTACTTGACAGCCTTAACGTGCTCTTTAGTTGACCTCCTTGGCTTTTGCTTCTTGGGAGGAAAAAGTGGATCTACATTAAACTTATGGACTATAAACTCCGGATCCACCCCAGGCACCTTGTATAGGCTCCAAGTGAATACGTCTATGTTTTATACAAACAACAACAAGATCTCCACCCTATCTTTGTCAAACATTCCTGCTCTTACTTGAAAACTCCTATTCTCATTTGGCAATATACTCACCTTTATCAACTCCTAGGCATAACTAGCCCCCTTTTCCTCTGGGGGTTCCTGTAACAGCTATAATGGGACCTCCTCGGTAGACTCCTTCTGTTTAATCTCTCGGTTAATAGTAGCCACTAGGCATTGTCTTGCTACTTGCTGGTTTCCCCTTACTGTAGTGATACCATGTTCGGTGCGGAATTGACCTTGACATGTAACGTGGACGAGATTGCTCCCATTGTAGGAATCCACGGTCTACCAAGAATTTCCATATATAGGGAAAATGAATTAACCACTATAAAAGTCACCATCACTTCCTTGCCTTCCATGTTCACGAGGAGTGAAATTTGCCCATATGGGGTCATTATCCGACCATTAAATCCAACTAGGGGTGTGTCATAGTTAGATAGATCTTCATTCTTCAAATCAAGCCCCCTGAACAAGTCAGGATACATTATTTCAGCTCCACTTCCTTGGTCTACTAATAGTCTCTTCACTATAAAACCATTTATTCGGGTTGTGACCACCAATTCATCATCATGTGGCTGGGTCGTTCCCTCTAGGTCATCATCGTTGAAGGCAATAGATTCACGGGTATACTTCAGCCTATTCTGGGAGGGTTGTGTGTCCTGACCATCCTTCACTAGGACTACAATTAGTACCCCTTTTCTCCGGGCCACCAAGGTTCCCGTTGAAGCGTCATGGATGACTTCTATCACACCTAATGGGGGTAGGAGAGGATTCCCCTGAGGTCAGGCACCTTGTCTGGCTTCTTGATTCCTTGGCTTTACAAAAAAACTCTTTTAAATGCACCGCCTTTACTAATTGCTGCAAATGATCTTTCAACACCCTACATTGTTCGATGGTATGTCCTTTATCCCTGTGATAATTGCAGCATAAATTCTGATTTCTTCTTGTAGGATCACTCCCCATCTTATTCAGCCACCAAAAATATGGCTCGTTCTTAATCCGATCCACAATTTTATGCACTAGTTCCTTGAACATCACGTTTACTTCTCCGGCTTGAGTGCCCAGCTCCTAGGTTCTTAAATCCCTTCGAGGTCTTGACTAGAAACCCCCTTGCCTGGGTTGGTTCGTGATCGGAGCCTTACCTTTGTTCTATTGCCGATCATCCTTCAATCTTTTGTACTCCTTAATACGCCTCATAAGCTATCTCATATCGTCAAGAGGCCTCGTCAGTGAATCTCATAGCTTAGAATCGTCGGGCAATCCCAACCGAAAAGTGCTTGCTGCGATTTTTTCATTACCCCCTCTAATCTTATTGTACAGTTCCTAGTACCTGCTAGTGTAACTCTAAAGGGTTTCCCTGACTCCCATCTTCATAAACAGCAACGTGTCCACTAGTAGTGGTACCCAGCTACAGGTCATAAACCAAACTTCAAACTCTTCAATTAACTGTCTGAAACTACGAATCAAACCTTTCCTCAACCCATTAAACCACCTTAGTGTAGTTGGCCCGAGACTAGATGGAAACACCTTACACATCAATGCATCATTACGATTGTGTAAAGACATCATTTGAATGTAATGACTTACGTGCTTTACGAGATCCGTCTTCCTATCATAAGAGTTGAACGGGGGCTTGGTAAATCTGCTCGGCATCAATGCCTGCTTAATCTTGTTCAAAAAAGGTGATCGAGCAGATCTACGTAAAGCTCGACTCATTGCGTCCATTGCAGCATTCTTGGGTCATCGCCCCTTTAGGGAAATCGAATCCCTATCTGCATACTCTTGAGATTGATACTTGTGTCGATGGGAACCAAATTGATGAGATGCCTCCCTGTGACCACTTTCTATGCTCACTGACCCCTTGGTATGCTCTTCGTGGTCTCTTCTTTGACGCTTGCCCTGTGCTTCCAACTCCAACTCCTTGACTATTCTCTGCAAATGCTCATTCTCTTCGTCCCTTTTATCAGGACGTTCGTGTCTGGAGTCGCCGGACATTGTTCAATACGTTTGAAATGACCCCTCTCCATGACCAAAATGCTCTCCCCTTTGCTTATACCTTTGATCTTTGTCCCTCTTCTGCCTTCTTTCTCGCCAACTAGAACCCCAAAAGATCCTCTAAAGCCACTTTCGGCATAACTTTCTAAGTGCCTCACAGACATCTTTCTTACGCGAACCCCAACAGAACTACAGCTATGTAAGAGATTCTTACAGACGGCGCCAATTGTGTGTGCCCAATTTTCCTCACTGGATTGGGCCTAGTGTTGGGCTCACAATTTATTTATATGGTGGGTTATGAGTTTTCTACTATGGGTAGCTCCCAATTGGACTACTTGGCTACCCTCCTTTGCACTCGCGAAATTCCCTCCCTTTCTTCTAAGCTCCTCTTCGTCGTTAGTATTATCTCTCGTTAACTCCCCTTGTTTCACTCAAAATGGCCAACCCTCCCCCCCCCCCCCCCCCTCTCTCTACTCACTTCCCTTATTTATAGCTTAAGGTTGGTAGAGTGTGTATGATTACATTCTGGTCTCACTCGTGTGGGTGGGGTCCAATTTGATTATTCCTGACATGGGATATGCTTCTTGGAAAATGGTGGAGATGACTTTGGAACTGGTTCCTGCCCCCAAAAGGTTGCTCGGCGGCGATATTCCCCAAGGCAATACCGAGCTGCCGAGGTCATGGGTTGTTCCTAGTAAATACAGCCCCCGATAAACTCATACATGATCGGTATGGGCCTATCTATCTTGCGATCAGCTGAATGAGCCTACTATTGATTTGGGCTTGAGAATGTCTTAGTAGCCCACTTGGGCCAAGGCCCAATGCCAAATGGGTTTGAAGCCTTATGCCGTACAAGTGCTCTTTAGTTCATGGATTATGGTTCATGTAAAATTTTAAATCCATAAATAAAAGGAATAAGTTTATATAGCATGTCAAGCTAAATGTTGAATTACCAAGTGCCTTGTAGCTAAGTTGGAACTTTTGTGCATGGGGCCATAGGTGTCTAGGGGGGGAAAGGGTTTGAGTTGCGAGGTTAGCAGTATATAGTAATTATCTATTAAAAAAAAAACTAAATATTTGAATTCTATATATATATATATATATATTTTTTTTTTTTTTTACCTTTCACTAAATGAAACTACTGTAAAACAAAAAGAACAAAATACAGCAAACAAATGATTTGCATTTGTCATTTGTAGAAAGAGTGGAATAGAAGATTTGAACTCCATAGATACGGACAATTATATTGTTGTCAATTTTGGGAGTTGAAGGGAATGTAACGGCTAATTAATCATATAAGCGCAATAACAAAATATGTAGAATGAATAAAAGAAATGTAAATGAAAAAAGAAAAAAAGAAAAAAGAGAGAGAAAAAGAAATCAGAGGTGGGCAACGTGGGTTAAAAGAATCCAATTAAGTTGTATTTATTGCATTTTTTTCTCACTTGAATTGTATAATCTCCATACTCATGGACAACTAATTTAATTTTTTTTTTCCAATTTTGAACATTGTAATTGCATCGTCCCCCCAATTGATGAACGTTGTTCAAGGCATGCACTATAGAGTGTTAATTTTATGCTCCTCTCAACTGTTCTAACTTGTAACATACTAACACTCACTTAAATATTTTCAATTTCCCCCCACAGACTGAAGAGAGGACATGTAGATTTTAATTAAATGGTGGGCTGTTATCAAATTTATAGTTTTAATTAGATTGGCCTTTGGGTTTATTTTATTTACATTGATCTTCTTGCATTGTTCAATACTTTTTTTTTTTTGAAACATCCTTGCTCAATGCGTGAACATAAAAACATGGTTTTGAAACCCAAAATGGACCGTACGGTCCGATTGGTTAACCGTGAACGCCTCATTTTTGCGGTTATTTAACCTTAAGAACCTCTTTATGCCAAAAAAGTATGAACCCGTACAAACGCGGTTCAATCGCACAGTTCTTAGAACCGTGAACGGTTCTTGCGATTCTCACGGTTCCTTTTTGTTTTGGCCCATGCCGGCTAAAATTAAAGATTCAACTAGCATGCACTTTAGATATATATATATATATATATATATATTTTTTTTTTTTTTTTCTTTTCAGATCTTGAACAAAAGAATTTGTAAGAAAAAAAAAAAATAGAGAAGAAGAAGACAACAAAGCAAGGCTACGCTAAGTTGAGACAGTAAGTTGCCAACACAATCGTTGGTCACGCCTTCGTCTTTTGCTGCTTCTTCTTCTCTTTCTTTTGTTCTTCTCCATTACTCTGTAATTTACTCTCTTTTTAGTTGAATACTAATGTGCTTTTACTTTCTCTTTCTTTCTTTTCTTTTGTATTCTTTTTGAATTTCTAAGCCTCTCATGTGACTTACATTCGAAATGATGAATGTTTCTAATTTTTGAATAAAAGCAAAAAATTTCAGCCGTTAGATTTAGCTTTTTTCTAGCTTAGCCTTCAGCTTAGCCCAATATGATGTGACGTGTGCAATAAATATTTTAAGATTTTTTAAGAGTAACGTTGGTACTATAATATTTATACAATTTATGTCATAACTTGTCACATGATGAGATATAAGTAGTTAAAATGTGGTAAAAATTGTATAAAATGTGTAGTAATAACATTACTCTATTTTTAATTAATATTTACAGTTTTTTTAAAATGAAATAAATAAAATTAATTATATAATATTTATTAAATTATTATTTAATTTAAAATTATTAAATCATTTTAAAAAATATTTTATTTAATGCAAGTGTCCTTCTAATTCTTATATAATGATTTTTATTATTATTATTATAACAAGTTTGATTAATCAACATATAAATAAATAAATAAATGCTATATTTAAGTTTGCTTAGGATTTGATATTTTTTTTATTTGTCTTGCGAAAGTTATGGTATGAAAAAATATATTTAAAAAAGATTGATTTCTATATTTAATTGGATTATTTTAGTTAATTTTTCTATTTATACTAATTTTATATATTTAAATAATTATTAAATTAATTATAACATCATCACGGTTTGATCTCGATCTGATCTTAAAAACCTTGAACATATTTTTTTTACAGTTCATTAAACGGTCCAGATTTGAAAACCATGCATAAAAAGAGTGCAAGGAAAATATCAATTTATGTAGGAATCATTGAATGATGCAAATAAAGTGCAGAATTATTATTATTATTATTTTTTATGGTGTGAAATTTAATGCTTGACACATGGCTTATATTTAAGCAATAAATTTAACACATGTCAAACATATATGAGGTGGACCAATTATGGTTTGGCATGTAGCATTATTAGTCCTAAATGTCTTGAAGATTCTATTATATTCAAGCCCAAAGTGCCTACCTATGATAGAACCTATTGTGCTATCAAATAGCAACTCCAACCCAATAAGACTACTCTTTCTAGTAAACTTCTTCAATGTGCACAAATCTTCCATTCGTGATTGACTTCATAATCAAACTTCTTGATTTTAGAAGTTTTAGGTGTAGGTAGACATGGCAAAACGAGTGGGTAAAGTCAGATTCGGGTCGAGTCAATCGGGTTGCGGGTAAAAAACAAGTCATTTTAAGCGGGTTAAAAATGGGTTCAGATCAATTGGGTTGCAGGTTGGGTTGGATGACCTGTATTTTTCACATGATTTTTTTTTTATTATAAAGAAAATAACATGTATTTGCCATTTGGAAAGTCACGTAACAAATTACTTGATGTAAAATGCATTCCTTTGAATTCACCACTTATATTAATAATAAATTAAATTTATTAATACTTATTCAATAATTTTAAAATTATACAAATCCTAACATTGCTATCTAAAACAAAATAACACAAAGACAAGTAAAACAAAAACATAAGTTTTATTTCTACACAATATCAACATCCCAAAATATAATATAAAATTACAAATGACTTATTGGATAATTCATTTGACAAAAAAAAAAAAACATATAAGAAATTTACAATCTTGAAAATTAATTTTATAATCTATTGTCAATTATGATTGGCACTTTTTCAATTTGAGATATACATTAAAGTTTGATTGTTTACTTATTTATATATTGTCTTTTTTATGAATATCATATCATTGTTAAGTAACACACAATCTATAAAATATCATAATTTATTTTGAAAAGCCGTTTATTTTGGACATAAATTGTTAAAAAATAGGTCTAAGTATTTATAATTTATATTAATTTGATACTTTGGCTTCACTAGTTTCACACTTGTCAATGTTTTTCACACATGTTTACAATTTTAAATCTATATTTTTAATTGTGCTATAACCAGATTATCTTGACATGTATTTTACCATTTGATATCTAAAAACTTTACTCATTACAGAATGTTCAACTATTTATCTTTTAATTAATTTGCATGCAGTTATTTAAATGTCTCAATTGTTTCGGGTTAGGGGTTGGGTCGGGTTGACCTGTAAAAAATATGGGTCAGGTCAAAAAATTCTAACCCGTTTTGTTATGTCGAGGTATAAGTGTAGGTGTTTTCATTGCAAACACGCTCCAACGGCAAACCTAGCTTAGTACAAAAACCCAAAGCACACAAGGTTGTATCGATTTCTCCAAGTATGCATGTGAAACCTTATAATGACAACTCTAAAAATACTCCAAACCACCATGTGTAGATTATAATGCCCAAAATTGTCTTTTTAAATTTTAAAAGACGAAATCAAAATTACTCCAAAGTAAATTGCAAATTATAATTTCCAAGATTTAACTTTACAAGCAAATTACATAATTCATAATATAATCACGTTGTGAAAATTAAAATTAATGACAATTTACTGTATATTATTTGTGTTGAAAATGTTAGAGACTTATCGGCTTCTCTTTCATTTATTATTAAAAAAAAAAAAAAAGCATTGGCAACGGGTCATCATCGGCGACGCTAAGCTATCGCCATGAAGTAGCGGAGATTGAGAAGGAGATAATCAGAGGAACATGAGAGAAAAGAAGAAAGAAAGAAAAAAAAAGAAAAAAAGAAAAGAAAAGAGTGGATGTTTTCAGCTGGCGGGGCGGGGCAGGGCGGGGAATTGAAATCCCTGCAGAAAAAAACCCGCGCTCTTTCTATCAATTTAAACTCTACTTATATATACTCAGCCACTCAGCTGCCCTTCAATATTCACAACCTTCTCCAGCTCTCTCAGGTCTGCTTTTCTTCTCCTAAACCCACTTTTGAAGTACATTTATCTAAGAATGAATTAGTAGCCAAGGATTACCGTCCGAAGTCTATTTTTCTTTGCACCAGCTTCGGTTGTTTTTCTTATTGTGTGATTTTTTTCATGTGGGTTTGTTTGTATATGCATCTATCTGCATCTAAAACGTTGTTTGTTTGTTTGTTTGTTTTGAGGTTGGGTTTTACAGAATCATAGCATTTGGGATTGTGTGTTTTGTTTTGTTTTGTTTTACTTATACTTCTATTGTTGGTAAAGAATGTAGGGGAATGTCTAATTATTGATTGATATTGCTATTGGGTCCCTCTCTTTTACACCTTTTCCTTCCTTCTGTTTTTGTTCCTTATCATTTGGATTTCTCAGATTCATGGTTTTGGCAAGAGTATCAATTTCATAATTTTAGTATTTATTCTTTATTTCATAAATATTTGATTGATACTAATTGGTCACCATATATAGTATCTGTTGTGTCCTTCTTTGGTTTCAAATCATTTTACCTATTTAGTGAATGTAGGCTATGGTTTTGTCTGACCCTTTTAAGTCCTTAGCATGGAGCTAGCCCATCTATACACCAAGGTAGTTTCAAATATTTTCTTCGGGTCTAGCATAAAATGAGCAATGTCTATTTCACACTTGAATTTACGCACGTAGTACACACACTCACCACTTTACACACAAGTTGTGACTTGAAGTTATGATTTTAGTTCAAAAAATTGAGAGTGTGTATTGTGTGGGTAAGTGAGTGTGTGCAATAAACATTTTCTGTGTAAAAAATGGTTTAAGAAGAAATTCCAACAACAAAGTTAAGGATACAAATGAGATAATAGGATTGAAGTTGGAACAATCCAATATTGATTTCTAAGCTCAGAGAGCTTAAGAAATATTCAAATTTGAAATTTCATAAATAGATATGAAAATGCTGCCTACAATGACTTGAAGGACACTGTTTATATTGCTTAGTAACCCTAAAATTCTACCCCTTTATCTTACTACTAGGACAAGGAAGACTCTTTCTTGTCTTAGTAGTATTAGAACTCCAAGTTTGAGTGAACTAAAAACCTAATAAAAGACTAACTTGGACCTAAAGAAAATAAAACCTTAGATTCTTAGATTTCCTAGAAATTTCTAGACTCAACTAGAGTACTAAAATAAACCTTATCTGCATGAATTGTAGAGATTACAGATTTTTCCCTTGTTGACACTAAAAGACTCATGCCTACTGCCTAGGCCTTTAAAACCTCACTACTTTTACTTCAAATGGAATCTCATTGACCACTATTGGGTTATTTAAGTCAACATGTGTATGCAAACCTTCCATGTCAAAAAGAACAATCTTATGGCTTGCATTGAATACTGTTTGTGCATTCTCTCTTGAATAGTTTCTTTAATATGTACCAAAGTACTTTCCTATAAATCACCATTCATAGATCGGAGAAAAATCCCAGCCTACAACACAATCTCTTTCAAAATTTTGATCTTTAATTCAACGGCACACATCCTTTAATCCGTCTCATGTTGCAACTTCTATGGATCTGGCATCCAGAAGAATTAAAGGGGTTTTCTTATTTTATAGTATCATTCTTGTTCTCAAGACCTACTTTAGCAATTTTCCAGCGTTTGTGGTCACCTTTTGGAATCTCCATTCAGGCTTGAGCTAGTTCCTGTTGTTGTATCTTCAATTATACACCTCATCTTAGCCATGGTTGTCTGTTAGCTTGATTTCCTTTGCCCCCACACTCTCTACCATGACCAATCATTGACTAATCATAGCTTAATGTTGCAATCTTTGACTCAAATTTGAGTTCTGTGGCTCAGATTTACGATCTTTTGCTTTGAATCACTTGATATGGTGAGGAGAACATAGTTCTAGATTAAGAAAAAATTCTAACAGAAAATTATATTACAGCAAAGATTAAGATAACAGGATTGGATTTGAAACAATCACATCAATTTCTAGGTTCAAAGAGTTCAAGAAACATTCAAATATGAGAGTTCTTTTTTTTTTTTTTTTGATGAAATTTCATATAATAGATAAGAAAAAGCTGCCTATGACTCAAAAGAGACTGTTCATAACAGCCTAGTAACCCTAGAATCCTAGTTGTTTATCTTACATAAAACAATTAGTTTCTGTTCATCCAACTTCATTAAAAGTCTTGACCTTTGAAAATATGAAGACATAACAATAAATTAAACATAACATAGAGAAATAAAAGACAAATGATTGATGGTTCCCTTGGGGCTTATATTCTCCTACATCACATTATCTATGTGCTTGCGTAGTTGGCTTCACCCCCACACCCACCCTCCCCCACCCCACCCCCACACAAATCCACCCCCCACCCCCCCCCCCCCCCCCCACCCACACATAAGTCTTTTCAGTCTATTCTGCCTTCAAGTCTTGTTAATGCTTAGTTTATAATTTCATCCATTCATTTGTTATTTTTTAGGTAATGAAAATGCTCAATTTATTTAGTTTTTTTTTTTCTTTTTAATTTTTTCATATGGAAGTATTCACTTACTGAATAATTGTTGCTCAATTGAAGAAATTTATTTATTTTTATTTTCTATTATATGGTTCTGGTCTTATTTACTACATGATCAATTTTGTTATTTTGCTTATTTAAACTTGTTTGGTTACTAAGAGATTGTAGGAAAATACAAGAAATGAATAGCTTTCTGAGTTAAATTTGAAATGGAAGTTTAATGGTTTGTTTTTTTTTTTTTTTTTTTAGGTAGTTTTCCGTTTTGGCAAGATTTTTCTTAGTGAACAAACAAGGCATTAGGGTCTGAATAGGAGAGGTTTTGAGCTGAGATTCTTGTCTATACAGATACGATTTTGTATGATTTGTTATTAATAGTTAAATTTGAAATGGAAGTTAGATGGTTTGATTTTAAAATGGGTAAAATACAAAAACCACGCCTAAGGTTTCAACTAGTGCTAAGCACTATCCAAACTTTTCAAAAATATCCAATTTTCACTCAACGCACAAACCGCACTTAACACTTTTTGTACTTATTTTCCCAAAAATTTAGTTTAATTGCCACAATGCAGTCCCATAGTAACTGTATTGTGACTTATATGCACAATGGAGTGTTTGTGTAGTAAATAGTAGATGGATAATAGCCAGAGATGGAGAAAGAAACAGAAAAAAGGCTTGGAGGAGCAGTGAAACTTTCAAATGGTGTTTGTGTTCAGGGATAAAATTAGGTATTTTTGAAAAATCTAAATAGTACCGGGCATTAGCCCAAATCCTAGGGGTAATTTTGTAATTTACCCTTTTAAAATTTTTGTGACCATATAGAGTTCAAAATTTTGAAGTATCCAGTATTCATCCAATTTTCTTATAAAGGACAAGGAATTTGTCTAAGCCTCATTTGTTGCAACAGAGATCATTTCCTGGCTGAAAAATACAATACTAAGGTTTATCTTGCAACATAACATATGAATGATTCAAAAGAAAAAAAACCATAGCCTTTCCTAGGACCCCAAAGTTTACGCGTGGTTTTCTTAAAAATTAATAGTCATATAATTTTGAAGCTTGTTTGTAATTAGTTCTCTTATCATTCTAGCTGTTGCACGCATGGATTAATACCACATGGATCAAAGTGAAGAGATGAGAGATGACGCATGGATTAATAGTAAAAAGTAATTTCTGAAGATCTAAAGTCTTTTAAGAATTTTATTTTTGTCATTGCCAATAGAATGAATCTATTCTATTTTTTTGGTTTTTATTATTGTTATTGTTGTTATTATTATTATTATTAGTAATTCACATATTTATTTGATAACTTTTGTGATGATGTTAGAAATGATAGCTCTAAACATTCGCTACCAATTTGGAGTAGTCCATCTCTGGAGTGGGTAGATGATTTGTCATCTACCCAGGATGTTGATTCAACATAGTAAAGAAAAGAGAATATCGGTTGTATGGAATCATTGTAAGAAACGAAAAGTTGAAGAGGACTTGGTTGGTGAGTCTAAACAACAAGTGAGCATGGACTGTTATCATTTTGATCCAAACTTAGTGAGGAGGAAGCTTGCGAACATGGTCATCTTGCATGAGTACCCTCTAAACATAGTTGAACACATTGGTTTTAGAGAATTTTCAGCTTCTCTTCAACCATTATTTAAGATGGTTTGTAGAACACATTAAAGAGAGACATTTTGAAAATTTATGATTATGAAAGGGGGAAGACTTTTATGGAGTTGGAGAAGATTCCAAGTAGAATTGCAATCTCAACTTCTATGTGGACTTCAAGCAACAAAAGGAGACAGTTTATGCTTGTCAAAGCACATTATATTGATGACTCTTGGACTTTGGAAAGCAGGGTTATGAGGTACTTATTTGTTTTATGTGCATTTTTATTTATTAAGCTATTCTATTATATTTATTCCACCATGGATTATTATATTAATCAAGTTATATAGTAATTATTTGATTTTTTTGTCTTAGGTTTATTTATGTACCTTCTTCACACACAAACGAAGTTCTTTCTAATGCCCTTCTAGATTGCTTATTAGAATGGAGTGTTGATAGGAAGTTATATACTGTGGTTGTGGATGATTATGGTACAACTGATGCAATGATAAAAAATCTCTTGGACAAGTTTCAAATTAGTTCACTTATTTTGCATGGATCATTGTTGCATATGCGTTGTGCTGCGTATATTTTTAATTTGATTGCTCAAGATGGTTTGGCTGTTATTGGTGAAAGTATTGACAAGATTCGTGAAAGTGTACTCTTTTGGACAACATCAAAAAAGAGAAATAAAAAATTTGAAGAAGCAGCAAGACAATTACATATTTCAAGCACTAAAGAGTTGATTCTTGATTTAAAGACTTGTTGGAACTCAACATATTTGATGCTTTCTACTGCTTTAGTTTATAAAGATGTCTTTCTTCACTTGACACAATGTGATTCATCTTATAATTGCATACCAAGTGAGATTGATTGGGAGGTAGTAAAAGATATTTGTGATACATTGGAATTATTTTACGATGTGATGAAGTTTGTTTCTGGTACTACCTACCCTAAAGCTAGCATGTATTTTCATTATATGTGCCAAGTGAAAATGGAGTTATCTGAATGTATCATATCTTCAAATGAGGTGATTAGGAAGATGGCATCAAACATGTTGGAAAAATTTGATAGTTATTGGAATGTGGTTGACCGTATCATGGGTGTTGCCGCTGTCTTAGATCCAAGATTTAAGATGAAGTTGTTAGAATGGTGTTTCCCTACAATTTATGGCGACACAGCTTATGAAGAAATTGAGAAGATTAGAAGAATTTTCTATGACTTACTTGAGCAGTACCATTTAAGGAAATGGATAAAGAAGACAGTTTTGCTAATTCTTCATTCTGTATGACAAAGGGTTCTCAATCTAAGTCACTTTATGAGTTTGATTTGTTTGCTAGTAGTGAAATAAAGTGTAGGAATGTGAAATTAGAGTTTAATCATTACATTGAGGATGGAGTGTTGGCAAGAACCCCAAATTTTGATATTTTGTCATGGTGGAAGGGTAATGGTGGGAAGTATCCTACTTTGCAACACATTGCAAGGGATATTCTAGCTGTTCCGGTGTCAACAGTTGCTTTAGAATCTCCTTTCAGTACTAATGAGCGATTGTTGGGTCCACAGTGTAATAGAGTTCATCCAAAGACATTGGAGGCATTGATGTGTGCCCAAAATTGGTTTCAAAATGAAATTAAAGGTAACTAAACTAATAGTTCAATTAGTGATCAAATTAAATTTGTATTATATATTTTTCGTTTTAATGATTTGATGAGGTTTATTTTGATTTGTATGTTTCTTTTCGTTTGTAGGGTCTTCATCTAAGCTAGAAGGTGGCACAATCCAAACAATTCTTGATGATTATGATGATCGTGGCGTGGAAAGTGATGACACTGAGCCTTTGGAATGGAATAGCTTTAGTTGTTCATGAGTTTGGCTCCTTATTTGGTGTTGCTCACAGTGCGGCAATTCGGGAAATTTTTGTAACATGTTTGTAGTGTGAGATGTTTGGTGGTTTGTAGTCTTTCAATACTTAAAACTTGGTTTATGATGTTATGTATTTTATGTTGAGTCTTGGATTATTGCATTATTATTTTCACGGTCTAAATTGTATGTTTTTTACTTATATTTATTTATTTTTTAAGAATTTGTGTTGTTCTATGATTACCCTTAAAGAGGATTTGTGTCTTGAGGATGTTCCCTTGTTTCTAGGTGGCTACGTAGCAGTTTCTCAAAAAAAAAAAAAAAAAAAAAAAGTTGGCTATGTAGCCAAATCTGGATATACTCGGAAAATGATCCAGTTATCAATTTCGTGATAATGGAGGTATGATATGCCACCGCTATCAGTATCTTTTCTTAAAATTCTTTTTGCTTTCAACATCCACTTGATGGATTAGGATATATATATTTTATTGTTGGGGCAATCCCTTTATGAAATTCTTGAAGTCTTTTCCATTAATTTTGAAATGTGTAGATTGAATTTTACTATTTCATCAACATTTCAACAAAAGTTGATTATCATTATTTTGGTTTCTATTTAAATTTTTTATGACATGATAAAATCTAATATATTCATTTTAAAATAGATAAAAATAAAAAATTATTGAAACTACACTGTGGAGTTACTTTTTTTGAAGGGAAACTTTCATTCATTCATCAAGAAGAAAAGAAGTACAACAGGGAAGAGCAAATGAAGCTCAAGATGACTTTACAATGCTTATGTGGGGTCTGGGTAGAGCAGGGAATGAGGCAGTGGGGGCATGGTTCCCTTCAAGACCTGAGTAGTACCTGCAGATTTTTCAAGTTGGGTGAGTTCATGGGCTGCTCTGTTGTGTTCCTGTTTCAGATGATGGAGGCACCAGCTGCTGAAGGAGAGAAGAGAGCTATGGATTCCGCTGAAGATGTGACCGAGTGTTCCTCCTGTTTTCTTTGAATTAACAGATTGCACCATAGAGAGGGAGTCCGACTCAAAAATGACACGAGGGATGTTCATCTCATCAGCAAGAATGATACCATTTTCCAGGGCAATGGCTTCAACCGTACGGTGTTATAATCATCCGCTTGGCAAAATTTTATGCTAAAGTAAATATTGTTTCTCATTATATGTGATTTAGAGAAAGTTAGCCTTTACTACACCATACAGGCCATCAAATTGATAGGATTCGATCTGCTCCTTGGTTTTTTATGAGATAAAAGATAGACGTGGTTTTTAGACATTATTGTTTGTTATAAACAGTGTGTTAAACTGTTAATGGATTCTAATAAACCTAATTATAAAGCCGGTACTGTATCGAAAAAGAAAAAGTTTATACCATTCATCATGATCAGAGGAAAATGTCTAGCCACATTTGCACTTATGCATCAAAAGTATTACATTATATAAAACACTTAAATGACCCTATTCCCCTGCCCTCTCTCCTCTTTCCCATTCTCCCCATCCTTCTTTTCAAACATGACCTGATGTAAGATTAAGTAACAAAAAAGAATAGAAAAAGGGAAGCCTCCAAACATGCAGGGGTAAAGAAGAAAGAAAGGTAGCTTCTAGCTAACATCTGATTTGGTAAGCTTTGGCTCTTAAGCATCATCCACAGCCCACTTTTTTACTCTGTTACGAGCTATAATTACCTACACAGATGCACATTTATATAATGTTTACAAATAAAAAGTGGCTCCACATTTCTAAGTAAATAAGGTGCAAAAGTTACTACCTGTTCGTCCCAATTGGTTTTGTAGGTGATAATAACAAGTGCAATGGTTTGAACAAAAGTTCCGAACAACATTCCCATCCAAACACCCTACAACATGACAAGAAGAAAAACATTAAATGACAACAACAAAAGTAATCTTTTCAAAGGTACTTGCATAAAGCATAATTCCAACCAAGAGAAAAGTATGCTGTGAGTATGTCAACCTCCATTTGAAAAATGAAGACCCTTTAACAAATCCGAGGTGCTATTTTAATTAGAGCATTATATCTATTTTTAATTAAGAGTAGTGAGAATATACTTCTCTTTTTGATAGAGAAGATGCAACTTCTAAATTCAAACTTATTGGAAAATGGGGCAAAGATAGCTCACTTTGACTCCCATATCAAAAACATATCCAAGCAAAAGGCCAATTGGAACCCCTATAATGTAATAGCTGGCTACGTTAACGTACGCTACAATGCTTTGCCAGCCAGCTCCAACAGCAACTCCTGTCCATGGAAAGTGATACACATTGGAATTATTACTGCTCACAAAATCTAGCATTTTCAATCTTTACAAAAGTCAATTACTTTATGTCATTAGGATATAATTACTAAATGTGAGTAGCTTGCCTATGTAATCATAGTAAAAGGGATAACAAAAGATAAGAGGAAGAGTACCGGAGAGCACTGGCTGAACACTATTCAATAAAATAGAGACTGCAAGCAAAGGTGACAAGTCTGCGATAGCCTCAACCACCTCCTCATTTTCAGTGAATATGTAAGCAAGTCTTCCTTTCAAGAATAGGAAGAACAGGAAAAGCACGAATCCAATGATAAATGAGGTAAACACTGTCACTACAATTGAGAACTTTGCAGCTGTTGAGCTCCCTCTTCCAAGCTCATTTCCTACCCGAACACTACATTTATCAACCAAACATTCAGAACATAGAATAGTTAGTTTTAATACATGTTACTTTGCAAAAGGCTACGGATGGTAAGTTAATAAGATGTGATTATAGTAACATTATTTTCACATGTCCCACCACTTACATTATCTTATTATGTACCAATCTCAACATATATCAACATAAAAGTTGTGAAAATTTTTATATTGCTAATAAACTTATTGTATTATTTTATTTCTACAATCTATAAGAACCATAAGTTTTAGTTTTAACTAGAAATTGATGGAACCTCCTAGCTCAATATTCTAGTTGAAAAGAAATACTTAATAGATGAAGACCATGATGATAGTGGTGATGAAGATGATGGTAATACCTTGCTGCAGACATAAATCCAAGAGATATCATCATCTCCCACCCATTGATGTTAAGGCTGTAAAGAATCATATATTTGAATTATCATAGGGTATAAAAAAACGTTGGCTGAGGCAGATGGATAATGTAGCCAATAAGAACGCAGTCATAAGAGATAAGAAGCGCACACAAAAATTTGTAAGAAAATTACCATATAGTTAGAGCATCGATGGAAACCTCAGAGTTTTTCAGGTATCCTGTTATAAGAACCAATGCCGTGTAGTACCAAAGTTCCAAACTGAAATGAAAAATTTGGCGTTTACTTATATTTAGAGCTCTAGATACCAGATATATATCTATCATTTTTAATTTTTTGAGTAACAAAGTCATAAACTTCAAGAGCGTTATTTACAAAGATATAATAATCAAAGACATGTCAGATAAGTGAGGTCTTAAAGTTTTCAAAGAATAACAAAGGAACACCATGAGGAGCCTTGATCATAGAACAAAAGACTTTTTAAACAAAAAGGTTAAATTGCAAACCATACCCTAGAGTTTGGAGTTTTTTGAATTTTACAAACTGAAATGAAAAACTTGGCGTTTACTTATATTTAGAGCTCTAGATACCAGATATATATCTATCATTTTTAATTTTTTGAGTAACAAAGTCATAAACTTCAAGAGCGTTATTTACAAAGATATAATAATCAAAGACATGTCAGATAAGTGAGGTCTTAAAGTTTTCAAAGAATAACAAAGGAACCCCATGAGGAGCCTTGATCATAGAACAAAAGATGTTTTAAACAAAAAGGTTAAATTGCAAACCATACCCTAGAGTTTGGAGTTTTTTGGATTTTACAATTTAAAGTTTTAGATCTTGAATTTTATCTCCTGAAGTTATATTCTGTTTGCATTAGCTGCTCCTTTGACCATATTTTTCGTTAAGTGTTACATAAGTTTGCCTCATGTGTTTAGCTAGTCCAATAAAATGATGCCATATTATTTTCATTATGTTACATGAAATTATTTTATTGGACAAACTAAACACATGTGACAAGCTTAATTATGTGACATTTAATAGAAAATATGGATGGAAGAGCTATTGATACAAAGAGAACATAAAATTCAAATTATGAAATTTTAGAATGTAAAATCTAAAAACCCTCAAATTTTAGGAATGTAGGTTGCAATTTAGCCAAACAAAAACCATATACCATACCGTTTTGATTTTGGCCTGCACTTTTAAAGTTACTAAATTGTAAATTCCTAGTTCGTCTTTCAAGTTTATTAATTGCATCAACTCACTAATTGAGAGAGAAAGCCTTACCAAAGCATAACACCAGATGATAGAGAAAGCTTGACAACAGGCCAAAGATCCTTGAAAGCCAATAAAGAGAAACCCTTCCATGTATCCCGACAACCTCCACACATAACATATATAAGCTGACCAATATTGGAAATCCAAAATGCAAACACAGTTGATAACATTGCACCAGAAATCCCAAGCTTACATTTCACAGTTAAAAGCCATGAAAGGAAGATATGGATTACAATTGTCACTGCTGCCAAGTAAGTAATAATTATGTTCTTGCTCTGTGATTGCAAATACATTTGACATGTAAAAGACACAATAAAAGCAAACAAAGTACTAATTAACCACCGACCAACCTCTCCTCCTATATATGCCACACTATCACTTTGGCCTAAAAGCTTTAGAATCGGGGTTGTGAAGATAAATAGTGGGAGAAGGAAAATTGATGCTACGAACATTACGATCCACGATCTTTGAAGATATACTCCAAGCATGTGGTATTGTTTTGCACCATATGATTGCCCACAGAGAGTTCCCAATGCACTAGACATGCCCAACTGCACTTCCAAATTCACAAGAATTACATAAATCTTAGTAAACAAGTTCTGCTAGGCAAATTGAATTTCCAATCAGCAAACAACTTCTTTTTTTTATAACCAATTGCTGTTTATAATCACAAAAAGGTTGCAATCATCAAAACAAAGAACTCATCCAGTGTGGGTGGTTATTTGATGCAATGTTACAATGTGATAATAAATAGTTTTCCTCCTTTTCTTTAGTAACTAGATGATATCTCACGCGATGCGCAGACTATTTTTATTTGAAATTATTACTATTTATATTAAGACTTACATATATTACTTATTTTGTTGTATAATATTTATGTTTGTCCACAATATTGTTGAATATTTTGATACTTGATTTTCTTAATTCATATTTTATTTAAAAAAAAAAAATTGAATTAACATTATAAGGCTATAACATATTATAATATTTACCGTTAAAAGTAGATTTTATTTTTTAAATTGATTAAATGATTTTGAAATGTATAAATAATAATTTAAATTTATATCCTAAAATTACATAAATTTAAGCATCCTCCCAAATACTTTCTCAATCACTCTATTCTCACAACCAAATATGGAGACTCCAATCACAAACACCAAATTCATTATCTTAATGAGATTAAGGAAATCATTTGTAAATATCAACATAAAGAGAATGTGATTAAATAAAGAGAAATTGGCTAAAAACACATCCATTTATCAAATTTTTTTTTTTAGTTGGGTTTCAATATCATTTTTTTAAAAAAAAATGGAAAATACTTTGAAATCATCATCTATTTTTATTTTTATCACTATAGCTTATACTGCACAAAGTCGCAATAAAAAGACCTACAAATTATGAGTTATAACACAAAATAAAAAATAAAAAATAGCTAACTTCATAAATAATCAATTAGAATGTTTCTTTTTCTCTTTCTTTAGTTTTAAAACAAAATACATTTATGACTTTCCCAAACCAAAATCCCAAACACCGAAAGACCCAAAGTGAATCACAATCTTCACAAAATCCACAACGTCCAATTTCAACATCAAAATCGTAAGCTACAGTCACTGAATAAAAAACGTAAACCTCTTTTCTTAGTCATAGCCTACTCATACAAGTTACGATCAAATGATACCACAATGTTGGAGTTATGTAAGTGTCGTTGAAAGGTTGAAGATAAATGACATCGTTTTTTGTCTGAGTATATTTGAGATGGGATGACATGAAAGGTTGTGGGCATGTGTATATAAAGTAGTAGAAGTGAAAATGGTGAATGGAAATTCAAAGAGTTTTTTTTTTTTTTTTTTGAGAGAGAGAGAGAGAGAGAGAGAGAGAGAGAGAGAGCAAAAGTCTTGAAACATTAAATCAAATAAAACAAATAGTAGTTTTAAAACATTGAAAAAATAAATGTAACAAAAAGTAGCCTTAAAACATTGAACCAAGGGAAATAAAGACTCTTTATTTTTAAATTTGTTGTTATCTCTAGTGTGATTTAAGACTATTTCAATTCTCTTCATAGAATGCGTCACATGGCAGAACCTCATGCTTTCCTGCATGAGGTCTCTGCTTTATATATATATATATATTGATGATTTCTTATTTTGATTTTTCTTTCCTTTTTTGATTTTTATATGAGAATAATTCAAAACCATTCAGACTACATCAATCAAGCAAAATGACTTTCTCAACAACAACAACAAGAAAAAAAAGAATCAAGCAAAACGTGATTACTTAGACAGCAATGTATCTAAGCCACAATTTTTCTTTTTTCTTTTTTTCTTTTCTTCTTTTTGATGAATCAGTAAAGAATTTTATTCAAACCCAAAAATCGGAGCTCCAAATGGCCCTAACTCCTAATACAACAAATGACAATGAGAATTTGCATCACAGACACAAAACCAACACATCCACAAGGCAAACCAACTAGATAATTGACAAATACTCTGCAATACCAAACTAAAACTACACTCACAGCCCCAAACAACAATTAGTTAATCACAAATGTAGACACCCCATTTTGTGACCTCTGTTTAACCTCACATCAAGGGTGAAATTGGCACTATAGGACATAAGGGGAAAAAAAAAATCATAATGAAGACTTCTGAATTTTCACTTGATCGATTGAAAACAAATCTAGAAGTCTTTACAATTAAAATGAAATGTTGTGTGCTTAAATAAGACCATCTGATTAAAAGTTAAAGCGAAATCAAGATTTAACAATTAATATGCTCCCTCATGATTAGAGATGATCATGTAAGATTATAATATACTAAGAAAAGTAAATGTTAATAAATATTTAATAATTCTATTTATATGACTGCTCATGAATTAGCTAAATGGTCTAGGAATCCAGACTGGTTTAGTTTTTTTGGTACAAGCTACTCCCTACCTAGTGTGTATAATCACGTAGAAACGGAGGCTGCCTCTTTCGTTTCCTTATAATTTGCTTTCTGTTGAATAAAATTTTCAGTTTATTAAAAAGAAAAAAGCACATTATAATTGAACATTAACACAAATAAAGAAAAAGCTTCAAAATGATCTGTTGAAAAAACAAAATCAATATTAGAATGTTTGTTGTAGGGCAATATGATTTCTCATTAGAATAATCTAATCTCACATCGATGTTCTAATTTAGATACTTTTATGGCGTCAAAAACAGACACATGCACATTCCTTATTTTTTTCCCTAGTGTTATGGGTAATATATTTCTCTACTTATGAGAATTTCAAATGGAACAAGATGAAATGGGGCTTGAATAGAGCATTATTTCAGAAGCACACTATATTTGATATATCCAATTGTCCTTCAAATTGAGTGATATAGATAACATCAACCATTGATTTATAATGAAATTCTCTATTACTAAAACTTGTTCTTATTTATGTAATTTTTTTCTTTTAGTAATTTTTTCAGGTTCCAAATATTGAAAAATTGATTGGTGTTGTTGATCTCTACAATGCCTCCTCTATTTTCTTGATTAAACCCAACCAAGGTTGTTAAAATCAAGACCCTACACAAGATCGTTGAGGAATTTGATCGGATTTAATTGTAGGATCAAATCGTGGATCGTAATATCCTACTTTCATTAAAATAATAATAATAATAATAATAATAATAATAATAATAATAATAATAATAATAATAATAATAATAATAATTACTTTATATGTTGATTAATCACTAAAATTATGAACTTATCCATAAAATTATAAAGTTCTGCATTAATATAATGTAATTTGTACATTATAAATCGTCAAATTTATATTAAAGAAACAAATATACTTAATAAGGTGAAAATCAATAATATGATATACGTTAAAGAATTGTTAAAAACCTAAAAGAAAATTGATAAATTTGGCATAATATGCATCTCTATTTTTTATTCCTTAGCACATACTTAGAAAATATCAATGTTTCATAAAGCTAAAATTTTTAATAGCATAGTTAAAAAAAAAAAAAAAAAATTATATATATACACACATAGTACTACCTTTCTATGAAGCACAAGTGCGTTTTTGAATTCGGGTGCAGGTGTGGGCGCAGGACTTGACAATTTTTGAAAAATTAGGGTGTGGGTGTGGCGATTAAAAAATTATTAAAAATATTTTTATTTATATTTTTTATTTATTGTTAAGCATATTTTTTTACATTATATAAACTGTAGGGACCGGGTTCGAACACTATCACCATTGGATGAGTGGATTCAAACCCAATTAGCCCAATACAATAAATTTGTAGAGCATGGGTTGAAGAACTAGGCTTTAGTGAGGATTATAACGACTTAGCATGGTTACAAGTGGACTAGAGTATGAAAATCTATCCTCGGCCTTCCTCTCTAGGGATGGTAACTCTTGCTTCTTCCACTCTTTACTATGAAGGATCTCCCCCTTTCCTTTGGAGGTCCTCTACATTATATATCCTCCCTACCCCTGATCTTGGCCCTCCACTTGTCGACCGTACAAGTCACTACTTGAGTGCCTGTCTCATCAGCAGCCTTTCCTTAACATTCTTGGGGCTGCAGCAACCAAGGCAGCACTGTTCAGGGGTTTTTTTCTCACTAATACGGCCAAAACGTTAGTAGTGGCCATTTAATGCAAAGGTGACAGTTTCTCCCTGAATTGCTCCTTCACCATGCTTCTACGACTGTCACGCTGTACCGGTTCTTTCTCTTGAGATGCTTTGGGAGACTCCCCTTGATGGTGTGTTGCTTCCACCTTTTATGGCCTCGACTGCCCGAGGACAGAATTGTCCTCGGCAATACTTCTTTGGCAACTGGGCTTCTTACCTTCATCCTCAGGTCTTCAATACCTCCTCAGCATAGGCCTTCGAGAATACCTTCTTGGCGTGAGCCTTAGGGCCTAGTATGAAGTGGGCCGGGCCTGTCTGACTAATTGGCCCCACAATAGCCCCTCAAAATCTTGTTGTCCACATCCTCGGGCGGAGAGAAGGATTTTGACGTCCTCGGGCCTATTCCGTGTCTAGTCGAGTCTTATCACCCGCCAGTACTAGGGTCTTTTCATCTGCCCAAGGCGTGTTATTTGGCGCTTCGGTGCGCATAACGTGTCCTTCATTAAATTCAGGCGGCTCCATGCTCCCCATGTCCAACGAGGCAATGGTGATCCAACGGTAGGGATTCGCTTCTCATTTATGGGCGGGAAAACCCACACGGTTCCTCGATTTGGGGTATAAATACCCACTCGAACTGCTTCCCCCTTTTCTTTTGCAATCAAGAGCTCTTGCGCGTGTATCCTGAGTCCAGCCAAGTCTCCAACTACACTTCTAGCATAAAAAGCCTGTCCGAGGAGCCTCTCCTCATTTCTGTAAGTCACTCTATCCCTCTCTAAGCTTTCTTCCTCCCTACTCCTTCTCTTTCACATGCTCTTTCTTAGGTCTCTTAGGCGTCACTTGGGATGGGTAGATTTAAAAAGTTAGTCTACACTGAGGAGGCGATGAAGAAATTCATCGTCGATTATAGGATACCAGCTAACGTGGGCTTAAGGTATTGTGAGGAAGGGGAGTGACTCCTTCGGAGGAAGGAAGGCGAGGTGGTGATTCCGATCATCGCCTTCCTAGAAGATGGCATAAGGATTCCCATGGGGGCAGTGATGAGGGGCTATCTTACGTACTTCCGGTTAGCCCCCACCCAGTGCGCCACCAACGTCTTTAAGATTCTAGGCTGTGTGGACGCCTTGAACGAGAAGATGGGGCTAAGGTTGACTCATCACGATGTAAACTTGGTGCTACAACCTTCAGCACCTAACAGGCAAGTCGTACTACATGAAGACAAGGGAGGATAGGGTCCGACTTATCCAATGCCTCTCTGAGTCCAGCAAGGGGCTGAACAAGGATTTCCTCATTGTGTCTGAAGAGTGGCACGATGGCCTTCATTACCCGACGATAGAGGGGACACCAGGTGGGACAGTGGGAGTAGGAGGGGGGTTCAATTTTCTATTGTTGATGCAATTTGTACCGTTTGGTTACTAACACGAACGTGTTTTCCTTCTGCAGATCCGCACGCCCACGAGCGTCACTTTAACCTGGTCAACAGGGAGGATTTACAGAAAGTGCTAAGGGCGGAGATTTTCGTGAACGAAGCCGACAACCAAGTTAGAGCTGCTCACAAGATCCTGGGGTACACTCTGATCCAAAAATCATTTGCGGCTTCGAAGTACGTGATTCGAGCAAAAGATCCTCGGCTGCAGAAAATTACTGTAGCTGAGCACAGGTTCCTGTTCCCTGAGGAGCCCCCCACTCTAGAAGGTGTTACATTTGCAAGCCCCTCCTCCTCCTACAGATCCATCGAGGCTAGAGAAGAGAATCTAAAGAGGGAAGAGGAAGTTGTAGATTTTGGCCCTGTCAAGGATGAGTTTGACGTTTTTGATCAAGTCCATCAGTTCGGGGATCCTCTTGCAGACTTGGGCAATCCTCATTTGACCAAAGTGGACTTTTTAGCGTCAGAAACCTCTCTTCGGCCTGAGATGGGTTACAAGAGGAAGTTCCACACTAATCTACTAGACCTAATCAAAGGCTAATCGGAGAAGTCCCAGCCAAAGCTTCCCCCTTCTCTTTCTAAGATTTAGCTTGCCTAGACCAGGTCGGCCTCTGCCTAGTCTAGGCTTCCTCCTCCTCCACCTTAGAAGAGTTTGCCGTCTAAGCCCGAGTGCGCTGATCCCAAGTAGAAGAAGGACAAGGGCAAAAGGCCTATGGGGGACAAGTCAGTGTCCTCGCAGGATGGGGACGACACTTGGCGGCCCTCAAAGCAGATAAAGATAGGCCCTCAAGGCCAAGATAGGCAAGTCACTGCCCAGCTTGAGGCTCATGCCTGACTTCCCGCCCCAATGCTCCATGGGGAGCCTTTGAGGGATGACTCCTCCCGTAAGGATTTTAGAGAAGGCAAAGGTGCGCATGTGGCCGATGCGTTGGAGAGGTGCCTGTTGCTTCCTGTGGATATGGCTGAGCTGGAGACTTTGAGGAGCAAGCAGGTCTTCCTCAACCTTAAGTGGGACCTGGGAATGGTAAGACCCCCAGTACTTATGATTTTTCTGACTTCAATTTTTCTTCCTTTTTTCTGAGTTTGGCTTATTATGCATTCGTTTTATTTGGCAGGCAATCCAGGCCACCTTTAGGTTGGAGGAAGCAGCTAACGACCAGGGAAGGGCCCTCAATGTGGAGTGCGAGAAGCGTTTAGAGGCCACTCGGACCTTCAAGACCTTCGAGGTTGACCTCGCCACGACCAGGGAGGAGCTAAAGGCAATGACCCGGGCTCGAGACAGTGTAGAGTCAGGCCTTGCTGGTGCCTAGAAGCAAGCCCAAGATCAGACGAGGCGTCTGGCTAATGCAGAGGAGCAACTGGCGATCGCCAAGGAGCTGGTTGCGAACCTGACAAGAAGGCGACCGCTGCTGAGGAGGCCAAAAATGCGGCTGAATGGGCCAAGGATGAAGTTTTGAGGGCTAAGGCTGAGTCGGACTTCGGTAGGGAGGAGGCTCTGGCTTCTAAGAAGGAAGCCAAGGAGGCTGCTTACGCCGTGGGGGTAGCCAAGATAGAGGCTGCCTACAAAGCCTAAGTTCCTGGGGTATGTAGGCGCTACTGTTCCCAGGTTTGGGGGGAGGCTCTCAAACAAGCCAGGGTCGAGGCCTCGTCCGACCTGTGGAAGGTGGAGAGCGTGTACTATCCCCTTGCTATCCGCGAGGTTGCGCTTGATAATTCCGAGGCTAAGGAGGTTGTTGAGGAAGTTGGGGCTACTTCAAGTGAGGCAGCTTCAGTTGCTGGACTTGCCAGCGAGCCTGTCAAAGGGGGTGATCCTCCCGGGATAGTTGGATCAAGGGAAGGCCCCAACGAGGAGGCGCCCCAAGAGGTTGCAAATCCCTCCTTTGATGCCCAAGTCTCCTCCGCCGGGGAGGTAGCTATCCTTGCCGTGCCTTTGCAGGCTATCCCTCTGAGTCAGAGCTCAGAGGACCCTGAGGCTACCACGAACCAGCCACCCACTGGAGGGGGAGATTAAGCGGAAGGAATAGGCTCCTTGGCACCTCTGTCGCACCATGTTTTGCACATTGCAAGGACACATTTGCCTTGTTTTTGCTTCTGTTTTGCTATTTGTTTTGTCTTTTCTTTTACATTGTAATGTGACTCCTGCCATGTAACTTCTATGGACTTAATGCAATGCGAGTTTTATTTCTCTTTTTATTTGTTCTGACTATTTATTCATTTGCACGTTATCCACTCCCCCTTTTTTTTTTTACTTGTATAATCTTAGCTCCAATTGTATCTCGGCCAATCACAGCGGTAATTGTAATAATGTGAATGCGTGTATGCTTAGGCAAACTCGTTATGTCCCAAGGACTAGGTCGGGTTCTGGTTCTTCCTAGCACAGGTCCCTTACAACCTTCTTGAAGCAGTTAGTTTCCCCATAGACTTGAGTCTGAGTACCATGCAAAGCCTTGGTTCTGTTTAACACTTAGGATCTTTTTGAAGTAGTTAGTTTCCCCATAGGCTTGAGTCCGAGGACCATGCAAGGCCTTGGTTTTATCTAACATTTGGAATGTTTTTGAAGTAGTTAGTTTCTCCATAGGCTTGAGTCCGAGGACTATGCAAGGCCTTGGTTCTGTCTAACACTTAGAATCTTGTTGAAGTAGTTAGTTTCCCCATAGGCTTTAGTCCGAAGACCATGCAAGACCTTGGTTCTGTCTAACACTTATGATCTTTTTGAAATAGTTAGTTTCCCCATTCTGTCTAACACTTGGAATGTTTTTGAAGTAGTTAGTTTCCCCATAAGCTTGAGTCTAAGGACCATGCAAGGCCTTGGTTCTGTCTAACACTTGGAATCTTGTTGAAGTAGTTAGTTTCCCCATAAGTTTGAGTCCGAGTACCATGCAGGGCCTTAGTTCTGTCTAACACTTAGGATCTTTTTGAAGTAGTCAGTTTCTCTATAGACTTGAGTCCGAGGACCATGCAAGGCCTTGGTTCTGTCAAACACTTAGGATCTTTTTAAAGTAGTTAGTTTCCCTATAGGCTTGAGTCCGAGGACCATGCAAGGTCTTGGTTCTGTTTAACACTTGGAATGTTTTTGAAGTAGTTAGTTTTCCCATAGGCTTGAGTCTGAGGACTATGCAAGGCCTTGGTTCTGTCTAACACTTAGGATCTTTTTAAAGTAGTTAGTCTCCCCATAGGCTTGAGTCCGAGGACCATGCAAGACCTTAGTTCTGTCTAACACTTGAAATCTTGTTAAAGTAGTTACTTTCCCCATAGGTTTGAGTCCGAGGACCATGCAAGGCCTTGGTTCTATCTAACACTTGGAATGTTTTTGAAGTAGTTAGTTTCCCCATAGGCTTGAGTCCGAGGACCATGCAAGGCCTTGGTTCTGTCTAACACTTAGAATGACCATCAAAACGCGAGATACATAACCATGATAGACTTAGAATCCGAATCAAAAGAAACTTTTTCATTAATAATAATATCTTTTCAGATTATTTACATTCCATGGGTGAGGTACATGTTTCTTATCTAAATTTTTTAAGCAGTATGCACCTATGCCCTCAGAATTGTATTCCATTTGGCGATCCTTCCCGTGTAATCGACAGTCTGAAGTACCGACTTCAAGGGTAGTTGGGTTAGAACAACCACTGTGTGAGCCTGGAAATAATGGGGCAGCTTACGCGTAGCGTGGACCACAGCAAGTATAGCTTTCTCCAAGGGCAAGTACTTGACCTCAGCTTCATGCAGTGACTTGCTAATGTAATAGACTGGTTTTTGGACACCATTGTTGTTTGGTATCAGTACCAAGCTCACAGCGTGGAGCGCCACAGCAATGTATGCGAATAGGACCTCGTCGGCCTCCAGATTGAACATGATGGGTGGCTGGGCTAGGTACTCCTTGAGTTGCTGGAAGGCCTTGACACACTCTTTAGACCACTCGAATCCTTTCCACTTGTTAATCAGGAGATAAAAGGGCCTGCACCTATCAGCGGACCTGGAAATGAATCGATTTAGAGCCGCAATCATTCCTGTGAGCTTCTGGATCTCCTTGGGGTTTTGCGAAGGCTTTAAATTATGGATAGCCTTGATTTGGTCGGGATCAACCTCGATCCCCCGATGGGTAATGAGGTAGCCTAAGAACTTGCCAGATCCCACACCGAACGAGCACTTGGAAGCATTTAGGCGTAGTTTATGCCTTCTCAGGACATCAAATATACAGCCGAGGTCGGCCAAATGCCCAGACACCAGTTCATTCTTCACCACCATATTGTCAACATAGATCTCGATGTTTTTACCCAACAACGGCTCGAACATTCTCGTCATCATCCTCTGATAAGTAGATCCAGCGTTTTTCAGGTCAAATGGCATAACCTTGTAGTGATAGTTCCCGATGGGTGTCACGAAGGCTGTCTTCTCTTGATCCTCCAAGGCTAGTGGGATTTGATGATAGCCCTGAAAGGCATCTAAGAAGCTCATCCGAGGATGGCCTGCGGTCGCATCTACCAGCTGGTCTATCCGTGGCATTGGGAAGGGGTCCTTCGAGCATGCTTTATTCAGGTCTGTGAAATCTACACAAACTCTCGATTTCCCACTTTTCTTTTTGACCACCACAGTGTTGACCAACCATTCGAGATAAAAAACTTCTTTAATAGCCCCTGCCCGCTTAAGCTTATTGACCTCTTCTGTGATTGCATCGGCATGCTCTTTTGACGGGCACCGGGGAGGCTGCTTTTTGGGAATCACGGATGGGTTGACGTTAAGGTGGTGACAGATGAAGGAGGGATCGATCCCTAGGGCCTTACAAGGGTCCCATGCGAACACGTCAATGTTCCTCTTGAGGAACTTAAGCAACTTTTCCTTCTCCTGGGGAGGCAACTAGGCTTTGACCTGAAAGAACTTCTCTGGGTCGTCGTCGACTGCCACTTTTTATAGGTCTTCACATTTTGCTTCCTCGGCGGCCACGTTAGTTGGCGCCACCGAGGTCCTTGATTGCTATAAGCTCTCAATCGTGGCAGCCAAGAACTTTGCACTGTGCTGATACGAGATGGCTGCCACCATACATCGCCTTACCGTGGACTGGCAACCCCGAATCTCAAAGACTCGGTCCCCTGACGGGAATTTTATCTTCTGATGTAGCGAGGAGGCAACAACCCCCAGTGTGTGGAGCTAGGGCCTGCCCATGATGGCTATGTACGGGGAGTAGGTGTCCATCACGATAAAGTTCACTTCCACTACTTTTGGGCCAGTTCGGATGGGCAACCTAATTATGCCCTTTGGAGTGATGAGCTTTCCATCGAAGCTCATTAAAGGAGAGCTGTATGGTGTCAAATCCTCGAGCTTCAGTCCCAGTCCCTTATATAGGTCGGGGTACATAATCTCGGCTCTACTGCCATCGTCCACCATCACTCTTTTCAAATCGTACTTGCCGATTCTGAGAGTGATCACCAAAGCATTGTCGTGGGGCTGGGTGGTCCTGTCCTTGTTTTCCTCGAAAAAGCTTAGGGCTAGGTGAAAGCTTTTCTTGGCCCTCTTCGGCCCTGGCTGGGACTCCTCGGCGAGCACTTGGGTCACGGACAACACTCGTGAGGGGTGTGTGCCTGTTCTTCCCAGCGCAACCAGGATTACACTAATCGTGCTAGCGGGCTACCCCATTTCGATGTCCCTCCGTGGCCCCTGGTAGGCCTAGCCCTGATAATTGCTAGAATGGTGTAGGAGGTGCTTCAGCTTTCCCTCCCAGACTAGCTGGTCCAGGTAGTTCCAGAGGTTCCTGCAGTCCTCCGTAGCGTGTCTGTGGTCCTGGTGGTATTGGCAGTAACGGTTCTGATTGCACTTCTCAGGATCCCCCGCCATCTTACTCGACCACTTGAAGTATGGTTCATTCCTGATCCTTTCTAACACCTTATGTACTGGTTCTCGGAACACGGTGTTGACAGTCTGGGCATTGGTCGCCCCAGATTGTCCCATGAAATCCCTCATCGGGCGGGCATTGTTGTACCGGTCCAACTTGAAATCCCTCCTCTCCTGAGGGATAACCTTCTCTTTCCCCTTGTCTTGCAGTAGATCTTCCTCTACCCGCTTGTATTTGTCGATCCGATCCATCAACTGCCGCACGTTAGCGGTGGGCTTACCAATTAAGGACTTCCTCAGGCCATGCCCCATTGGTAGTCCATTCTAGAATGTATTGATGGTGACATCGTCGAACTTGTCGTCCAGCTCATTGTAAATCTCTCAATACTTGTCCGAGTAAGCCTTGAGAGTCTCCCCGTCACTCATGGACAAGGATAGTAACGCACTCATCGGTCGATGAGGTCTGCTATTTGTAACAAAGTAGGAACCAAAAGCCTGGGTCAGCCGTCTGTACGAGTCTATGGAGTTCGTCTTCAAGCCGTTAAACCACCTCATTGCCACAATTCCCAAGCTGGATAGGAAGACTTTGCACATCAGCGCTTCGTTCCTAGAGTGCACAGCCATCCTCTGGTTGAACTAGCTCACATGCTCTACGGGGTCCATTCTGTCGTTGTAGACGGTGAAAGTTGGCTGCTGGAACCGCCGAGGGAGCACCGCCTCTTCTATACGACGTGTAAAAGGTGACTTTGAAAGCTGGTCCAATGCCCTACTCATGACATCACTCCCTAAGCCCCTAAGGGTGGGGCTGTCACGTTTACGCCTCTGGTAGCGCTCATCCTCGTGGGAGAAAGTTTTGCTCAGGGATGTTATCAACCTTTGCCTATAGTCGTCATCACTTTCGTCGTTAGAGGGTAAGTCAGGGCCGGGTTTAGATCGCCTTCGCCGTGCATGGCGCAGCTTTCTCTTCAAATCATCTATCTCTTGCTACATAGCCACCTTATCGTCCTGTCTTTAGGATGCGTGACTCCTAACCTCTTGTGATCGCATGGCTTGGCCATTATCATGCCTCTAGGGTACGTGGTCGTCCCTACGGGTGTGGCTTTTGCTAGGTTGTGAGGTATGCACGCTTGCCTCTCGAAATCATCCATTCTCCTCGTTTTGGCCGTGCCCGGGGTCACCATAGTTATTCTAATGCTGGGATTTAGCCGATTCGTGCTGATGGGAGCTCCTTTGGTGAGGGCCTGATCCTACCATGCCTGGCGGTGGTCCTTACTAATGCATGAGTTCTCCCCACAAACGGCACCAATTGAAGGGACCGGGTTCGAACACTATCACCGTTGGATGAGTGGATTCAAACCCAGTTAGCCCAATACAATAAATTTGTAGAGCGTGGGTTGAAGAACTAGGCTTTAGTGAGGATTATAACGACTTAGCATGGTTACAAGTGGACTAGAGTGTGAAAATCTATCCTCGGCCTTCCTCTCCAGGGATGGTAACTCTTGCTTCTTCCATTTTTTGCTATGAAGGATCTCCCCCTTTCCTTTGGAGGTCCTCTACATTATATATCCTCCTTACCCCTGATCTTGGCCCTCCACTTGTCGACCGTACAGGTCACTACTTGAGTGCCTGTCTCATCAGCAACCTTTCCTTAACATTTTGGAGGCTGCAGCAACCAAGGCAGCACTGTTCAGGGGTCTTTTCCTCATTAATGCGGCCAAAACGTTAGTGCTGGCCATTTAATGTGGACATGACAGCTCCTCCTTGAATTGCTCCTTCACCATGCTTCTACGGCTGTCACGCTGTACCGGTTCTTTCTCTTGAGATGCTCTGGGAGACTCCCCTTGATGGTGTGTTGCTTCCATTTTTTATGGCCTCGGCTACCCGAGGACAGAATCGTCCTCGGCAATACTTCTTTGGCAACTGGGCTTCTTACCTTCATCCTCGAGTCTTCAATACCTCCTCGGCATGGGCCTTTGGGAATACCTTCTCGGCGTGAGCCTTAGGGCCTGGTATGAAGTGGGCCGGGCCTATTTGACTAATTGGCCCCACATAAACATATACCAAATAAAAAATCAATAGTACCGGTTTTTTATTTTATTTTATTTTATTTATATACATATATTTCTTATATAATTTATTTCTTACATTTGGAACTTAGTTCCATTGTGTTTGATGTGGTGTATTTGGAAGGAACGCAATCGGCGGACATTTAAGGATTTGGATAGATCTAAGGACCAAATGCATGCTTTCTTTTTTGGTTCTCTGTTTGATTAGGCTAGGGCTTGGGAACTCACATCTAGTGACTCTCTTCCTCTTTTCCTTAGCTCTCTTTCTTTGTAATTTAAGTTTTTTATGTCTTTGCTTTTTCTTCCTTTTTGTACTTATGCTTTACTGGTGCTTTTTTTGCATCTAGCAGTTTTTTAATATATTTTTTCTTACCTATCAAAAAAAAAAAAAAAAGTAATATAGTATGTATGTAGATAATGAAAAAAAAGAAAAAAAAAAGAAAAGAAAAGAAACATTTGGGGGAAGGGTAATAAATAAGTTGGAGAGTTTCAAAGTTCAAACTCTTTTTGCTACTTTCCAATGCTTTATCACGTGACTACTGACTAAGCTGACGAAACTAAAAAGAAAGATAAAAGAGAAACAAAGCAGAGAAACTAAGAGCAGGAGATGAAAGTCAGAAGACTCAAAAATGAAGAACAAAAAAGTAAAGAGGGAACAGAAAAGAAGAAGCCTGATCTATGATTCTGTGTTGTCTGCAATGAGTTGGGATTGTTCTTCAGGAAACCAGAACGATGTGAGCTTGAGTGCATCTGTGAGGGAGGGAAGACGGAGAGTAGAGAGCCAAGAGGGGAGACGAAGCACAAAGAGTGAGAGAGAGCTAAAGATTTAAGTGAAGAATGGTGCGTAAGTCGTTTTGAGAACTGAGATAGTTTAGGGTTTGTTATTAAGTTCAAATGGTGCATTTTGCACTTTTTTTTTTCTTAAATTTCGGCCTAAATCGGTGGTTTCTCCTGATATGGCCCAAGTTGGTGCGAGTTGGGAAACGAAAAAAAAAAAAAGGACGTGACACCGATGTGCAGGCAGTGGCGTCACTTAAGCGTTGGACGCGAATGCGGCGGCCGTTTTGTCGCGTCTGTACATCCCAGCTACCTTTAGCTGCTAATTAAAAAATATTAATATAATCATATGTTCAATTATTATTATTATTATTATTATTATACAAATAAATTTATACTCAATTAAATAACAATGCATTTTTTTTAATCAAAGGTATTGCTAATTGATCTGTAATCATACATGAAAGAATGTCATTTTTTGATCTTATCTCTCTTACTCTCTTGCATAAAACATTGTTATTATTATTTTGGGTTTGATTTTTGGTTCTATTGACTCTATGAAATCTCAGTCAAAATTTGCAATTATCAATTAAAGGTAATTAATTAGTATTTAAATTTCTTAAATATTCAATAACATATTTTGACTCTTTAAATGGCTAAAAAATAGGTGCAAAGTTGGATTAAAACTAAAAGATAATCGGTAAACGTCAGATATCACAAAGGAAAATGAACCTAACTGAATTAAGACTCTGGGTACGAGTAATGATCAATTCTTGGATTCTGGGTCTAAGTACTAATCAACACTTAGACGTTTGGACCCTTAGCGTTAATGTTGATTAGCACTTGCCCATTAACTACAATTCTCAGGTATTTTGCCATTTTTTCCCCCCCAAATTTCAAACACTACCCCATCTAAATCTGACTTGTTATTCTTAAAATTCAAGCTTTGGAGAGTCTCACTCAAACTCATTAATCAATGCCCCGCCATGCGCCACCCCCCCCCCCCCCCCCCCCAAAAAAAAATTATAAATAGAGGGAGGTTCATAGTTTAAAGCACACAATTTTTCCTGGAGATCCAGAGGAAGCTTTTCAGAAAGGTGATACTGTGGCTGGTAATCCAATTGACTTTGTTTTTAAATCCTCTACTTTTCAAAGCCCAAAAACACAACAAAATTCTGCTCAATTCATCCTAAACAGGAAGCTAGTAAATCGAATGCAACTGGTATTTCTTATCAATTTCTTGTTGGACCATTGTTATTGCCATTCATTTAGTCAAAAAAACATGTTTGTCTTTGATGATATGAGTTGAATAAGGATCAAATCTTTCTAGATTTTTTTTTTAAATTTCAAATATTCACATTTTGTGTTCAAACATCATACATTTGCTTCAAATGTGAATGATGTCATGTTGTTGGTTTTTTTTTTTTTTTTGGTGTGTGTGTTCCTAATGACACATTCAATGAATGGATAACATGACATGATGGTGTGGACATCACACCCAGAGGAACAACTACGAGTGAGATGGGTGCTTAACATTACGTAGCCTCCGATCTTAAATCACTAGATCATCAAATAGGTCTTATCAAACCAATTTTCATTTTTTAAAATGCAACTAGGAAATCAAAGCCATGTATTTTTTTAGATTGTACCTAGGAATTGAAGCATTATAATTTTCTTTTTATCATCCATCAAATATAAATTCTCATTTCAATCAATAAAATGAAGATATTATGTTACTTGTAAGTTTCTTAACTTTCCATTTAATAAATAAGTGGTAACTCCTAAATATACAACCTTGATCTAGGGGTCAAAGATATTTTAGAACACCGACAATCTGATGGTGAAGTAAAGGATTGACATTTGACAAATGAATTACGACCAATCTTGGAAAGTGTAAGAATCATAATTTTGTGTATTGACATATCCAAGTCAAAATCCACCTTTTATGTATCTTGAGTCTTAGTTACAAGTGTATTCAAGAATAGCAAGAAGTTGTTAACAAGTAGTACAAATTGAGCACACAAGGCTGCCCAAGAAAAGCTGAGAAATAGGACTTCGATACATGCCGATTTATCAGAGAATAAATGAATCTCAATACTTAGCTCGACACCTCTTGATTTATCGAGCTATGGGAAAACTGAACAATAATTTCTATTTCAGCCCATGATGACTTGGCCCACCTTGGAATTTGTGCACTAAGGTTGCAAAACATATAAAAAGTACATTTTCTAGTCTTTATCATACACACAGAGAAACACACGCATACTAGCAGTTGCTACGACATTTTGTGCACTTAGGGTTTTGTACCAAGTTACGATTTGAAGAACACTACAAAAGTTATAACAATCAAGCGGTTGTTGTGGTGTTAGATACGGATAGGAGATTTGTGTAAAGAAGAAGTCTTCTACAAGAAGTAGTCCAACTAGGGATTGGAGTTGCACTTCCTTATAGATCAGTAGGTTCTAATGTAGGTAGGTACTTCAAAATAAGATAAGATTCCTTTTACTTCTAACCTCTATTCTTGTTAGTGTATTCTTCATGAGTTATGACCTAAAATTCATTTAGTGGGGTTTTTCTTGCAAGGGTTTTCCTTTTTCTCATCGTGATCAAATTGTCATGCCAAGCTTTTTTTTCCGCTGCACTTAATTTAGCTTGTAATTTGATTATGCCTTAATTGGATTTTCATGTAATTTGATTTAATTAATCAACTTGGGTAATTAGTTAATTTAACTAGGGTCAATCTATAACCCAACAAAAAGTTTGTTAGATACTGAAATTAGCTTTGGCCATAACAGCACCTTCCGGTATGGTTCCTTGTTACAACTTAACTCCAGTCACTAGCCTTGCCTTCAGCATCCCCTTCTTTATTGTTTCATCAATGGACTCCGTACATATTCAAAGGAGTGCAGTTCATTCGATTACAAGTAGATCAAAGATGTATCATTGTTTAGATAAATGAATTTCGGTGAACTTGGAGGAAGCCTCAAAAGGCTAAGAAAGAAGTGAATAGATACAAGGCCCTTTGACCCAAATTATGAACTCAAATTTGAAATAAGAGGTCGAATACATTAGCTTGTTGCTAGTAACCAAAATGTCATCTAAATACACAAGGTCGATTTGCTCGGATGAAAGTCATTGGTAACAAGACAAGGTTTGTATCTGTCAATGGTGAATACGTTGTGAATTAAAGATAGGGAGAGGGAATGAGTTGGGCAAGAGAGCTAGTTAAATGAACAATCAAATAAATTCCTTTTGCCCATCACGAAAAATAAGTAAATAAATAAATAAAATAAAAATCAATTCCTTATAAATGAGATGTGGAGTAGAGTGGGTGGGAGACCTAGAGAGTTCAGGTCGAGAAAGAGGTGAAAAATTAGGAACTGCTAGATGTGGATTAGATTAAGCGGCAAGTCCTAAGAAGTGAGGACAAGCCCGGTGAAGAGAGTTGAAGCCAAGAATGGGGAGAATATAGTGTGGTGTAGGAGACAATTTATTGGGTATGGATTCAATTTAGAATTTGAAACAGAGGAGTTATCAAATTTGGAATTTGAATTGGTCCAGAAAGAGGACATTTTTTTGCCAAAACAAAAAAACGTATTGGAGAAAATAACTTGATGAACAACATGATGATGAGGATACCTATGCCTGCAATGCCATCATGCAGATACCACACGTTTAGAAAGATGAGCACAAGGGTGGAAGGTGCAACTGAGAACAGAAGTTAGGAAGTTTGTAAGGCCAGAGTCATTCTCCCCTTAGAGCAACATTGTCTTGTTGACCTGATCCTTGATAAGAAAATATGAGGGATGAAATTCAAAGAATCTTTACTAAACTGATATACATAAAGTAAAAATTTCATGTAGGGAACATGGATAACATTAAATAACTAGAAAGAAGAGAAAGGAAAACAAATAGAAGCAGAGCCAATGTATACGTAAGTCTTTACCATTACCAACTGTTCGAAGTGTTAAATTTTATGAAGTGCAGAGAGAGTATAGAGAAGAGAGAGAATACAAGGCTTATGTAAAGGCCTACGTCCACATAGAGAAAGCCTTGATAGCTACATCTTCATTATAATATCAATTCACTTAGTTACAATGAACCCTAAGTAGGGTTTATATGGGAAGAGAGAGTAAGGCTTAGGCATATTACATACATGGGCTTACAATGGAATTGGGCCTCTTGGGCCTACACACACAAACTGACTACCTCTAACAACAACACATAATTGATCAAGGACGTGATATTTTCCATGATTTGTTGAACTACGTACTTTAGTTTTGGCTTACATGATGAGTGGTGATGATATTAGAAAACCAATCAAACGCTTAGAGTTGGAGGAGCATGAGCAACAAAATTGGCGGATGTAGGCATGGTATGGGTATAGAATTAGAATTGGTAGTAGGTAGTTGCAATATGGTTAATACAATTGCAGATTTGGCATAGTTGATGTAAATCACCATTTGTGGTATTTAGTGTTGCGGTAATCAAAAGATCGAGAGAGCCACTATTTTATCCACGAGCTTATCAACGAGAATTACAGCCACATCCAAGGCCATTATGGGCTGGACCATGCCATGCTGTACAAAGTTTGCCTGAGGAGTCACATCAAGTGATGATATATAGATGGAAGAAAATGCATTAGAATTGATGAATATATGACTTAGAAATAGATTGTGCAACTCAGGAAAAAAAATCGATGCAGGATGAGTAGAAAGTTTTGTGATATGGTCACGAAATTTTGAGTTGAGGCATTTGAATACATTAAATGTTGAGTTCTTGGAGAGATAAAAGGATGATTAACTGTCATTAATTCATCCGACAAGGCATTGGCTTTGTGTAAGAACTGAGTCACAAAGAGATCACCTTGCTTGGGGCTTTGGAGTTGGATGTGGATTTGAAGGATCATAGTTTTTTAATATGATACAAAAGTGGACTATGAATTGGTCCATATCTCATGAGATGTATTTGAATACATTAAATGTTGAGTTCTTGGAGAGATAAAAGGATGACTAACTGTCCTAATTCATCCGACAAGGCATTGGCTTTGTGTAAGAACTGAGTCACAAAGAGATCACCTTGCTTGGGGCTTTGGAGTTGGATGTGGATTTCAAGGATCATAGTTTTTTCATACGATACAAAAGAGGACTATGAATTGGTCCATATATCTCATGAGATGTATTTGAATACATTAAATGTTGAGTTCTTGGAGGGATAAAAGGATGACTAACTGTCATTAATTCATCCGACAAGGCATTTGCTTTGTGTAAGAACTGAGTCACAAAGAGATCACCTTGCTTGGGGCTTTGGAGTTGGATGTGGATTTGAAGGATCATAGTTTTTTAATATGATATAAAAGTGGACTATGAATTGGTCCATATCTCATGAGATGTATTGAGATCAACAACCAGAGGTATGATTTCTTCAAATAAGGAGGCAATGATCAGACTCTTAAGAAGTTGATCATGAAGAGTCCAAGTTTTAAGAGCCAGATTGGGTATTTGTTCATATTAATTGCGTTGGTAGGAGGTAAGCATTGATTTGAGCCATCAAATGAAGCCAAGAAGATTTTGGCCACGAAGATAAGTTGAGTTTTCCGATAAATATAGATAGTGTTGGTGAGTTTGAGAATGTGAGAGCAGACATTTGTGAGAGTAGTCGGTGAGGAATAGGTAACGATACTAACAAATGAATCAACAGAATTAATAACGGATAGAAGAATTGGTGGATTCCATGACGAATAAATAGGCTCTGAATCCTCTTATACCAAGTTAGATCAAAGAAATAATTTATCATAAATAATCCCTCATCACCATCTTATCATAAGTACATGATAAGATGTACAGCAAATCAACAATTGAAAAATACAAACTCGAGACACAAATTCAAAGTGATAATTTTTTTAACATTCCAACAGCCATGAGAATGTATTTTGCGTATTTCTATATCTACAAATAATTTCCAAGCCCTTGATCTGGCTGAGGTGAGGATAATTCAATTCTATAAAGCCATTTGTTTCCTAATTTTTTATTAATTACAATTAATTAATATTCAAGAACTAATTTTTCTTTCAAAACTTAGCTTTTAATCTTGTCCCAATGAATTAAAATCTTGATTTGGCGGCTGGGCATATATTTTTATATACTCTTTCTTAGTTACCGGATCTACATCTTAATTCTTGATGCAAGAGGTGCATGCATGTTTCAACGTGGGATTTTTTTTTTTTTTTTCAATCAAGTTAAAAAGGCCCCAGTAATAGTAAAGACATACCAGTATGCCATTTGCGAACCTCAGAATGACTGTATATACGAAAGAGTAGGCAGCTAATTCCGTAGAGCCAATGTGCCCAACGAAGGCCTGAGTGATGACATAAAGCCCATACGTAGAGACTCTGGTGCAGATAGCAGGAGTGGCCAGGATCCACAGCTTCTTCGTCTCACTCCCCAACTTATCCTTGAATGAGACTTGATCAGCAACAGTTACTTCTCCAAGAAGCGGCTGGTTGATATTTCCTTCCATGTCCACACCAATAGCTATTCGATGATGATAAAATCATTAATAGAATTTATGTTAGAATTTTTATTCTTCAAATCTAGGTGGTAATTGGCAACCAAAAAAAAAAAAAAGCATGGTTATATCTCCTTAAAAATTGTTATTTTTTAAATTTAAGAGAGAGATATATGTTATTTTTATGATTTTTTAATTTTATAATTTTTAAATGTATATGAAAAGTTTGTTCATTTAGAAATATATTAAGTTTTAAAATTATTGTACTTACTAAAAAATAATTAATACAACCCTTTTAAAGAGGAATAATTATTCCTCATTTTGAAAAATAATTATTTATAAGGAATGATTATTTTTTCTAATAAAAATATAATCAAACTAAAGAATAACTAAACCATCGGAATAACTATTATATTACAGTGCATATTACAATTTATCAAACATGTCCTAAGTTATTATGCTAAAATAGACAAAAAATTTTGCACGTAAAAATGCTCTAGCAGAATAATTAGATAAACTAGTTGCTAACCTATGCTATGCATGGGAATCTACCTATTTGTGAAGTAGATTAAAATAATTTTATAAAATCTTAAATTGATTAAGAAACTACAACATTGCATGATTTGCTCTTATGTGAATTCAATTTGTGTTACAATTTGATGAATAAGCCACTTGAACATGCAATGGCTTACAAAAAATTTGTCAACCAGTTTCAGATACTGCAAAAAAAAAAAAAAAAAAAATCAGAAATTAAAACTTTTGAAAGGCCCAAAAAAAAAAATCAAATAATTCACAACTTAGAAATTATTGAAAAAAACAAAATATATATAACTAAATAATAGAGAGATATGAGAGAAAGATAGGTTACATTAAAAATAATAATTTCAATTATTACAAGTTTTTTATCTTGTAAAAAATGAATAAAGAGAATTTGGTAGTTCATTTACGAAAATTACTTTTTAAAATATACATGAAAAACCATAAAATATATATATATATATATATTAACAAAGTAGCGGAGAAGAAAATAACATAAAAAGAGTACATACCTCTACTTAGCTTAAAAAATAGTAATAATAATAATAATAATAATAAATTGGAGTTTGCATTGCTTTTATAGTGTTCATGATTAACCTTGCAAATTTGAAGATAAATTATTAACATTTGAGTTTGAATTTAAGTTAGACTTGTTAGAGAGATAGAGTTTCACTCCTTGTTAAATTTGGATTAAATAAAAATAATTTTGTTTAAAAAAATGATAATAATGAATTTGAGTTTAAGTTAAACTTGTTAGAGAGATAAAATTTTACTCCTTATTAAGTTTGAACTAAACAAAAATAATTTTATTTAAATATTGTGTTCACATAAAAAATTATGATAGTTTTAAAAGTTTGGTTTTATATATATATATGATGACGCTATACCTGACGCACAAAATGATTCCCCCCGCGCCCCACTTGCGCCTACACACCGTCCAATTCACTAGAAAAAGTTTGGAGATTGTATTTGGAGGCCAAACCGTACATCAAGCTCCTATCAACACTTCTTCTCCACAAAAAACAAAAATAAATAAATAATAATAATAATAATAATAAAAACCAAACAGTCAACACTCATCACCTCGACCCCGCCTTACGAATTACCAAATAACTTTTCCTCTTATAATGAAGTAAGCGATGACAGTGACAATTCTAATTTGATGATCTTTTCTTTTCCAACATTGGCTATCCCATAAAACAATAGTAATTAATAATTATATTTATATGCGTCGTAGTGTTTACAAAATTAAAATTAAAAAAAAAAAAAAAAAACTTTCCTTTATTCCCATTTTACGAAAAAGGAACACGTGTGATTTGTACAAAACTTTTGGAGAGGAAAAATAGAAATATTTAGAGAAAAAGAAAACTATTAAATTAAAAAATCAATCAGTTTTGAATGTAGTAGATATTGAAACTTAACTCTTTTATATAATCATAAAAAACTTTATCAATAGAGCTAATTAAAATTCACTGTTAGAACTAACTTAATTTAAAATTCTTTGATAAAAAATTATATATACATAATATTTTCATAACAAATTTTAATCAGTAAATTATTACTGTCCTATTGGTTATTATTTGTAGGGAAAAAAAAAAATTCAGTGATAAATTCAAATAAGAAAACAACACCCCCATAAATTTTTTTTTCTCCCCTCTCCAATCAAACACTTGTTAAAAAATATTTTCCATTCCATTTTCTCTTCTTTTTTTTTTTTTTTTTCTTCCTTTCTAATATCCGCCCAACTAAACATTCCTTAAACTCTAAAAAAGCTCTACATTAGGATCTCAATGATCCGGATCTGGTTGCAACATGCAATAGTGAACCAATGATTGAGATTGAAAATTGAAAACTCACTCTTAATCTCAGTCATTAAATTTTAACCTTCAATTTTTATTTTTTTATTTTTTATTTTTCCCTTACCTAACTTTTACATCTCACAAACCCAAAGTAATTGCACGGGCAGGAGCTGCTACCAGGAGCAGTGATGTTTTTTCCTTCTTGGGTTTAGCAGCAATGAAGTGAGTTCTAAAGTTCACTTCAGAGACAGAAATGCAACAATAGTGTAAACCCAGAGAAGATAGATATTAGGTAACTATTTTTATGCACAAGGGAATGAATATCTTACCTTAATTAGCCTTGTAAAAATGCCTTTTAAATGGACCAAATTTCACTTCAAGCGTCCTGTAGTTGCTTCAAACAGAGAGAGAGAGAGAGAGAGAGAGAGAGAGGATGGATGTCATGGAAGGATAATACAGAAGCAGATGAGTCGAGACTTACTAGTCTTATTGACCCATAAAACGAGTTTTTATGGGGTCCGTTTGGATAGCACTTATTGTTGCTGAAAGTTGCTAAAAACTGATTGTTGCTGAAAACACTGTAGCAAAATAATTTTTAAATGTGTGAATAGTATTGTGGGACCCACTTTTAATATTAAATATTGCATAAACAGTACATGAACAGTGCGTGAACAGTACTGCACAGTACATGCACAGTACATTTTGTCTCCTAAAGTCAAAAAAGCCGGCCCAAAAAAAAAAAAAAAAAAAAAAAAAGGTCCAAAACGTGAACCTGGAAACGTGCCACAAGAAACCATCCTATCCAAACCCACACATGGAGAGAACGACAGACAGGTATCCTAATTTATGAAGAGAGAGAGCTATAAGTTTTTGCATTTTTTAGTAATATTTATGTTTATATATAAGCTATATATATATAAGCCTGGTTTGGATAGCACGGATCCGTTTGGATACAACTTATTTTTATTGAAATTAAAAATTGAAAACTAAAAACAGAAAATGCTATAGCAAAATAATTTTTAAATATGTAAATAGTACCATGAGACCCATGAATAGTGCGTGAACAATGCACTTTGTCTTCTACACAGTAAATTTATGTACATGAACAATGCAATTACTGTTCATACGCGCTGGGGAAAAAAAAAAAAAAACCAAAAAGGCAAACATGAGGAAACGTGAATCCAAACACTCACCATGTTCACGTTAAAGTTTGTAAGGTTTGCACGATTTCAGCTTTTTTTTTTTTTTTTTTTTTTTAAGACTAGCGCTTGGTGCATTGTTCATGGGACATGAATAGTGCACCAAGGCATATGAACAGTAAAAAAGAGTGAATAGTAATTTTTTAAACATTCAAAAATTATTTTGCTATAGTGCTTTCAGTTTTCAATAAAATAAGTTGTATCCAAACGAACCCCTAGTTGCGTACACTGCACAACATGAGTAAACAAAAAGAATCAAAAACAAAAATAACCACCGCACTCCTTAATTACAATGGCTACTCCACAAGTATAAATGTTTGTGAGGTGTGAGAGGTAAATGCCAAGATTCAAATTTTGAAAAAGAAGTTTTATACACTTAGTCACTTAAATTAGATTAGAGTAAAATTTCTATCTTGTAAAAAAAAAAAAAAAAAAAAAAAATTACCTCCTTACCTCCTTAAGAGACAACCCTTAAAAAAAAAAAAAAAAAAAAGACCGATTTTATTTATTTATTTTTTTATTTCCAAAAATTCATTTTCTTTAATTTTTGTCCAAAAATAACCACGACTTTCGATTTAAGAATAGGAGGGATGGCAATTTAAATCTGACTCACGGATACCTAGCCCGTTCCAACTCTAATGGGCCAGATTTTACCCGGCCCGATAAAGAATAAGGTCGGGTATGGGTTTTTTTTTAAAAAAAAAAAAACCTAAAGCGAATCCAGGTCGGGTTCGGATTTTATCAAAACTCGGCCCGAAACTTGACCTGGATAAAACCCAGTTCCCCTGAATTTACAAAAAACCCCCTTATATATACATATATTAAGTTGTAAACCCAAATCTGATCTCATTTCAATTCTCTTTCTCTTCTCACACCTCAGACACACCCTCAGCCCCTCACGCCTTAGCCTCTCACTCCCTCAGCCCCTTACGCCTTAGCCTCACGCACGCTCAGCCCCTCACGCCTCAACCTCACACATGCAGCCACACACTCAACCATGCACAAGAGCACATTTGGGTGGGTTTCGTCTTTGTTTGGTTGCATAGAAAGTTCAGTTTTCTCGAGAACCAGATAGAAAACTCGATTAGTGTTAGTTGTATAGTGTTTGATGAGCTCTTCATTGTGTTGTTGATTTTTTTTTTTTTTTTAAATGATCGTTTTAGTAATACGTGTTTTTGATGAGCTTGTCTTTGATTTGTTGGAGAAATGATGAGATTGACTGTGAGCGATGGGAGATCTGTGGATTTTGAGCTCGATAATGCTATATTTAAATCAAACTCTCTCTCTCTCTCTCTCTCTCTCTCTCTCTGTTTTGTTGCTAGAAAAATTAGTTTTCTCAGGAACCAAACGGAAAAATATATGTTGGTTTTAGTTCTATATAGTTTTGCGTTATTGAGATTTTTAGGTTCGTTTAGTAACAACTGATTTGGGCCACGTTATATGGCTTGAATGGGCTTGAATCTAGGGGAAAAAAATCTTAATGGGCTTCAATTTTTTTTTTTTTTTTGTTGGTCCATATTTGGGCCCAACTACTAAACAGGGCGAGTCTGGGCCCCCAAAAAAAAAAAATCCGATTAATAATCGAACCGGGTCTAGGTTGCGAGTCCTGCCCTGCAAGTCGGGTCTGGGTATACAAAAACTTGGCTCGAACTTGACCTATTGCCATTCCTAAAGAATAGCCTTTGACATTTTGTCACTTACATTACATACATACACATGTATATAAGTCAATACCCCTCTTGTACTAGAGTTTAAATTATAAAGGTTAATGTTGAAGATTTGTTTTGTACCTTTCTTTATTTGAAAGACATTGCAATAAATAATATTCCTTTAAAAAATAGATTTTTTAAAACATGACCGACCATATGAGATGGAGGTAGAACAATTTAGGAGATTGTCTTAAGGCACAAATTAAGAAATAATAAATATTTAAAGTATTTAATTATAAGCAGTAATACATGCTAGCTTTTCAAAAAATTAAATATATTTTTCACTAATAATTGATTTGCACTTGGAATTCATTATAGTTATATGTGTTTTCTTGTTATTTGGGGTTTAATTCCACCTACACCAAAAACTTATTAAGTTATGTTTAGTAACAATTTTTGTTTTCTATTTTCAAAAACTTGTTTTTTGGGAATATATTAAAAAAAAATCTTGTATTTTTTAAATCAAAAACATGTTTGGTTAGTTAAAATTAAAATTTTAAAAAAAAAAATTGAAGAAAAAAATAGAAAATATTAAAATATGTTGTTACTAGAATTTGAATTCTAATGCTAACTCATTAAATGAGACAGATTCATTAAATTAAATATGTATTTTCATTGATTTTTTAAATTACAAATTGAAAACAGTATTTTGCATGTTTTTAGTTTCCTTCAAAAATTGAATTTTGAGAACAATTTTTGTTTTCTGTCCATTTTGGGTTACCAAACAAGTTTTTTAGTCTCAAAAAAAGAAAATTATTTTTGAAAATAGAAAATAAGGGAAAAAAAGTTAAAAAAAACACACCCTTAGTGTTATGGTCTGATGATAAAGAGGATCAAAAAAAAAAAAAAAAAAACCATCTTTGTTATTTTTTTAAATTGATAAAAACATCATTTACAAAAATTTAAATGTAGGCCAAAATAAACTAATTATTTTTTGAAGTTTGCTAAGTGGACGTCTTTGGTCCCTTAAGTTTCAAACAAGCACATCTTCCAATATCTTATTGGCAATCCCCTTTAAAAAAAAAAAGTATTCTTAGTTCCAAAGCAAACTATGCACACTTGCAAAGGGAAATATACACCATGTTACGGGTGTATATTTCCTCACTCTCACAGCTGGTGGGACCCACACAGCTGTGAGTGGGAGGAAGTATACACCCGTAATAGGGTATACTTCCTCCTTGCAAAGAGCTTTTGATGAGAGATATTAGGTGACTGTTAATTTATTCTATCAATTAATACCTCTCTCTCTCCTCTCAAAAGCCAAAAAATTTTGTGCTCCCAAAATGCTGGAAACACCTTGAAATAATGCTCAACCATCTTCCCACATCAAACATGAAACTCTAGCTTCATAGGATCATTAGTCAAACCTTTTTTTTTTCAACATTAATCAATTAGAAATAAGCCCTCGCTCTACTCAGATTTTTGGAGATCAAAGGGGAAATTTAAGGTAAATATTCATAAAAAAGCGGTACTTCATGTAAAGGTAGGAGTTTGATTCAAAGGGTCCATTTGGTTGGGGTGAAATAGAGAGGATAGAAAATAGGGGACAAAAAAGTTGAGAAAAATTTGATTTTACGGGTATTTTGTTGAAAAGAAGTAGATGATGAAAAATTGGTGAGGCTTGTGTTTTTTTCCCCTGCCCCACCAAAATTATATTTCTCCAAATTTATTTTTGTTGGTTGCTCTTTTTTTTTTGGGGGGGGGGGGGGAGAAATTATAGTAAACCTACCTGTGGTATGGTTCATTTGTACTTTGCTTATCCGTGGTTTGAAACTTAACACTTTGTCCACATGAGATTACCTCTGCTAGGGCTCCGTTACCCAACTTTGTTAAAAATAAGGGTAAGTCGGTAATTTTGCTATCTTTTATGTCTCTCTTCCAAAAACAAAAAATTATACTAAAAAACAAGAGAAAAAAAATCTAAAAGTTAGGGTTTGTTGTAAAACCCACTGAATTTTGACCTCAAAGCCTATTATAACTCACGTTCAAGTGCTATAAATTTAGTAGGGTCAACTCCACAAGAAGACCTCCATAGATCTTGTTGTGGTTAAGATCCAAAGAAGTCAAACTCTTGGGTAACACCACCTTTGACAGATTAAACTTCAACAAGTTCCTCGACAAGTCCACGATCTGCATGGTCTTGTTTGATCTGAAAACCATGGATGCATCGCCTTCAAGTTTGTTACGCAACAAATCAATATAGCTGAAGTCCATGTGGTCTAGCGAGGATGGGATTGAACCAGTTAGTTGGTTGTGAGAGAAGAACAAGTATAGTTCTTGGGGGAAAATTACCAAGAGAGGAGGGGATTGGTCCACTGAGTTTGTTACGGGCCAAGTGAAGTCCATTGAGGTTTGGAAGCTGTGACAGTGAGGGTGGGATAGAGCCAAAGAGTTGATTGAATGAGAAGTCAATGAAACTGAGGTTTTTGAGTTTGCTAAGGAAGTTAGGAATTGGGCCAGTGAGATTAAGCCAACTACGTTTGAGAAAGTTGAGGTGTGTGAGCTTGACAATGGCAGGTTCGATATGACCAGTGACATTGGAAAGTTTGTGGAATTCAAGGTTGGTGAGGTATAGAAGATCACCAACTTCAGGTGGGATTTGGCCAGAGAGGTTACCTGCGAAGATGGTGAGGGAGTTGATGTTTGTTCATAATCTTTACAACAAAACCATAACTTTTAGATCTTATTTCTTTTGTTTTTTAGTATAATTTTTTGTTTTGGGAGAAAAGAGACATAAAAAGAGAGAAAAATTACATACTTATCCTTATTTTTAACAGAGTTGAGTAATTGAGTCCTAACAGAGGTAATCTCAAATGGATAAAGTGTTAAGTTTTAAATCACTAGTAAGCAAAGTGCAAATGGGCCAGATAGGGAGTTTCCTGTAATTTCATTTTTTCTTTCTTTTTTTAAATTGCTTCCTAGGCGTGATAATGCTTTCTTTTGTTTTGCTCTTCTTCTTATCTTTTTCTTTTTAGGGGTTTAATTAGACGTCATTTTTTTTTTTTTTTTTGGTGTGCATGATTTTTTCTTTTTCAATAAATTTGGGTGATTGCCCTTTTTTGGTTTTTTGCCATTTTTTTTTTTAATTGGACATTATTTTTTAACAAAGACATATGAGTAAATTTATACACTCATTTTTTTTTTCATCCCTCCACTTTTTAACCACCAACCAAACATAAAGAAGGGAAACTAAAATCTCTTCTATCCTCCCATTTTTCCATCCCTTCCCAATCGTCTACCCTCTCACTTTTCCATCTCCCTAACCAAATGGACACTAAAGTTACCTATAACCCCATTTTGGAAAAATCAACCTTGCATACAAGTATAAACAGTAAATCAATATAGTTTGAATTAAATCCACTTTTTTCTTTTCTTTTTGAATGGTTGGAATAGAATGAATGTGCTAGCCTATAATTAGGGGTTCCTGGTGCTCAAATGCTTTCAATATTTGTTTGAACTAAAACCAATTTTAGATTAATCTTGGTTTGTCAATTACCTATTAGGTTACTTAAAATGATTATAGAAGGATTGTTGTTACCTTGAGATGGTTCTCAAGATATTACTACCATCTTGAAGTGTTATCTTACCTCGAAGACTAGGGCCTCGGGTTTGAAAATGCCCAACTTAATAAAATCTTTGAAATACACACAAGTTAACAACTAAAGAGAATGAGAAATATTTAAATGACTAAGTTCCTAAATTGACTAAGTTACATAATTGACCAAAGCAATTTGCATCATCTTGAAATCATAGAGCACGAAGTAAATCATCTTGATTGAACTAAAACTAAGGAAAAACATCTTCAATAAAGTCATATCACAGGAAATTAGTTGATTCTATCATAATAACACTAAATTGCATCGAAATAAAAGTTTATATAGATCAAATTGTCACAAACATGTACATATCAAATCAAACTACGAAATATTCACAAACACAAATGCCAGAATATAAACTTACACGCATATGATGAAGATCTCCTTGTAAAAACAGAGTATGATATCAATATTTGTTATAATTTATTGAAAATATAAATTATCCATTTTATGGTAAAAGTAATATATATATATATATATGTATGTATGTATGTATGTATGTATAATTTCTAATAATTTCACATTGTTATATCTAATTTTTATAAGTTCATAAATGGAAATCATTCTATCTAAATAACTCAAATATTATGATTTCAACTATGATATAGTTATTAATCATTAGTAAAAATTTTTGATTGTAGTATTTACCATATATAGATAGGAAAAGACGAAATTAATCAAGTAGCTCATTAATAAGTTTAAGTTTGTTTTACAAGAAAATGATTTTCACTTGTACATGTAATTTAGTTTGGTGACGAGCTGAAACTCAACTAGTATTCAAATAAAATTGAATAAATCAATTTTGAACTTTTAATGTTCAATTGGCTCAACTTGTTCACAATCCTAATTAGCGAATTTTCTCAATACTGAGACACCAATCAATTGAGATAGGAAAGAAATATTTGGAGACTTGACCAAAAAATAAATAAATAAATAAATAAATAAAATGTATAGCTAAGAAAAAGTACAAGTGACCCTTGATTTGACTCTCACAATTTAGTTATAAATATTGAATTATTCAGGGCCATGGCCCCTCTAGCTTTTCAAATTTTCCTTTAGAGAGGGTAATATATCATGATTTACCCAATAATATTACACCTTAGCCCCCCTTCAAATTTCAGAATTTGACTCAAATTGTCAAAGCAATCCAAGAAAACTCAAGTAATTTAATTGGTATAATTTTTTTAAAATGATACATAAAGACCAAAAAAATAACTATGCCCATTCCCTAGCTCTTGACCCTCCAAAGGAAAAACCCAAAATTTCCTCCTAAGACATTCCAAAATCCAAATTACCATATATCATCAATGTATTAAAAAATAAAAAAATAAAACAAACAATCAAACTAATCTACATATTCCGCCTTCCCATCGCGCTGCCAATCCCCTCTATGTGAGTGCATGGTCTTTCGTCAGTTCCGGGCTCCATCACCTAGCAGAACGCGAGAGCCTCTCTCTCTCTCTCTCTCTCTCTCTGCGTTTAACCTGTGAACAGAAAGCTAGGTAGCAGATTTACAGCCTAGCTTTGCTGTTTTGTTGTGTTTTGAGATACTGTGTGCTATACTGTTATGCACCTGTGTTTTAATTTGTGGCTATTTTCCAATTTCTTTTTTTTTCTTAAAAAAAACTTTCGACTGTCCAATATCTTTACACACACACACACACACATATATATATATATATATATTATATAAAATGTCATATATATTATATAAAATGGTTTTGTTTATTGTACATTAATTTATTTTTATTCGGTTTAGAGTTTTCTTAAATGTTTGCTTTTATCTCACTAAGTTTACACCATTATCTAAAGTGTGAATAATCCATGAGCAAAATATCCACAATTTATGCATATTTTAAAAGAAAAAAAAATTTAAGGTTCGGAAATTGTAAATGCTGATAGATCCCATCTAAAATGATAAACCGTCTCAAAATGTTCAAAAATGTGAATCTAAGCAAATAGATATTGTCTCCTTAAAACTTTTCCTAAATTTTGACAATATGGACAATTTTGAGTGATTGTTTAACTATTAATATATAATTTATTTTTTTACTTAAAAGTTATGTTATATTTAGCTAGGCTCTCTCTTGGAAAACTTTCTGGCTCTGCTATTGTATTAATTAGCAAATCTCTTTGTCCTATTTTTTTTTTTTTTAAATCAATCCTATAGCAACACTAGTTGCTTGTCAAAAAGTCCACGGTGTAGTTCTTGTCCGTTTGATCAGCGTATTGGAAATAGTTTTTCCTCTTGGTTCCGGAAAATGTTAGAACAACAAATTTTTTTACAATGTTTTTTTTTTTTTTTTTTTTTTTTTTTTTTTTTTTTTTTTTAATAAATTATTGATACTGTGAGGAGGTATTGATAAGTGAAAAAAAAAATGCTAATAGTGAGCCCAAATAAGAATTAGTAAAAGTTTGCCACATAAATAATTTGTAAAAATATTATAAAATAATTTGTAATAGATTTGCTATTATTTAAGCATAATCTTAGCAGTTGACAAAAGCTAAAGAAATTTAATCATCTACTCAAATACTATGAGGCCATTTAGTCATCCAGTTTAAACACATGCGTTCAGTGCTTAAACACTGAACATATGTGTCCAAAAAATGAAAAACGTGTTTGGTCATCCATTTTCAACACAAGTTGTTTGAAAAACATTGTTTCAAAACCGGTTTTCAAACACATAGTTTTGAAATCACCTCCGGCTTGTTTTTAAACAACAAAACAAGAGTTCTCAGTGGCAATTGGGTAATTATCTTGAAATGGTAAGGACCCACCAGGTCAGGTATGTCTCATCTCTTCCTCTCACAATTATCCCAAAGTCTCTGCACGCCGAATCCCAAAGTCCACCTGGTCAGCTTTTTAAAAAAAATCAAACACAAATACCAAACACATATTTCTTTTTTTTGAACAATGAAACATGTTATTTAAACTATAATACCAAATGCATTTTTTGTTTTTTAAACACTAAAAACATGTATTTCAACAACACTTTTTAAACCACAATTTTCACATCATTTTAAACAACAATTTTTCAAATCCATGACCAAACAGGCTCTATATATTTATAAATTATAATGCAGAGAAAATTAAATTCATTTCATTATTTATTTAGTAGGTAAGCTCATTTCATTCAACACTTGTACTTTATGAAAAATAATCCAATCTAAGCAACCGACTATATGATATCTGGATTCTAAAAAGTAAAATAATCTCACATTAGATTCATCTAGCATTTTAAATTTTTGAATGCATAGAGGAAAGAATAGCAGCTCAAGGGTAGACATCTTATGTGGTATGGTCTGGTTCATTGCCATCTTTCACAGTCCATCTATTAACGCGATTACGAGCTATAATTACCTGCAATTACCCACAAAATATAAATAATAATAAAAAAATTGGCTAATGTAATATTGGAAAATAGACCCATTCAGACGACTGAACTAAGCTAAGGAGGGAAACTAAAGCCAATACCTGTTCATCCCAATTGGTTTTGTAGGTCATAATAATAAGTACAACAGTTTGAACAAATGTTCCAAACAACATTCCAATCCAAACACCCTACAAGATAATATCGAGATCAGGGGTTGAGAAAGACAAGATGTAAAAATTTGTAGTTGTACATGTATCCATACAAATCTTCTCTCTACACAAGATTGATTGTAACAATATTATGGGATTTAAATAGATTTACAAAATAAATAATATGAACAAAAAGAACTTGACAAGAAAATAAAGACAAACACACACAAGAGGGAACACAATAATTTATATGATTAGGTTTTTGGCCTGTCCACGGGTACTGACTAGGAGGAAATATTTCACTAACAAATATGGATAACACAAATGGTGCAATGTCACTCTCACAAAACCCAAATCCAAATACGCCAAATGCTACTCTTTCTCACAAATACACAATTAACAAAAAGAAATTAATTTTCTTCTCTGCAATTACAGTGCAACACCACTTTCTCTTGCCAAATAACAATCTGCATCTAACATATATATAGAGTTATACTAACAAAATTCAGTAACGTGAATTTGTTGTTCATGTGACAGCAAGCATGCATTCAAATTGTTAGGCTTGATATCTGCCACCTAGACTATGTAGGTTGATACAAAAAATGCCATTAATGCTTGATAAAAAATCAAGCCAATTTTTTTTGACTCCTTAGAGAATTCACATTAAGGGTGGTAGGTTTCTCCAAAAAAAAAAAAAAAACATTAAGGGTGGTATAAATGCTAAAATGCTATTTTAAGCAACTAAAAGCACAAAAATCTGGTCCGTCAAAGATGCTATTCTCTCATTTATGAGAACTCATTGTAGCAACATTTTATCATTTTTTTTTTTATTGATTTTTAATTCTCACTCTTCCTTGTTCTCTCTCATTGAGCTCTCTCCCTCTCACTCTAGTTCTCTCTCATCTTTCTCTAGCTCAGACTCTCCCTCTCATTCTCTGTCCTCTTTCTCACTCTTCCTCTCTCTTATGGACTCAATCTCTCTCCTCCCTTTCCATGGGTTCCGATCTAGTTTTAAGTGGGTTTTGGTGGTCTGATTGGTTCCTGGGTCATAGTGCGGTGGTTTATTGGTTCAATTTGCGTGGTTGGGTAGCGGGTCACGATGATTTAGGTGGTTGGGTCGTGGGTCAAGATGCGGTGGTTCAATGGTCCGATTTGGTTATTGGGGTTGTGGGTCATAATGGCGCTACTTTGTTAATGATGGTTTGATTTGGGTGCTTCGATGGGGTTGTGGGTCATGGTGGCAATGCTTCGATGTTCTGATTTGGGTTGTGGGTCATGGTGGCAAGTGGATGTGGTTGGTGGGGGCGATGGTGGTTTGGTTTTGTTTTGTTTTGAATTCTTTTTTTTTTTTTTTCCTGTTGCGGTCTGCGACTGGTGGTGACGATGGTGGGTTTTTCTTGGTTGTGGCATGGGTGGTAGGCTTTTGGTGGTTGTGGTATGGGTGGTGGGTTTTTGGTGGGTAGTTGGGTTTGTGTGGTGGGTTTATGGGTGGTGGGGGCGTGGTGGTTGTTGGTAATGTTTGAGTTTTGGGCATGGTGGCTATTGGTATTATGGTAGTTGGAGATGCTTAGAACTATTGGGTTGAGACAGAGGGAGAAAGACATAAGGAGAGAGAGGAAGAATAAAAAATGAATAAAAAATAATAAAGAAATATTATTTAAATAAAGTGTTAAAAAAATAGAAGTTTTGATATTGGAAGTATTGTAAAGTGATGTGTTAAATGCTATAAAGTGGGTTTTATAGATGCTATATGCCAAAATTTTTAAAACCCTTGATGTGAATGCTCTTAGGCTTGTTTTGAAGTAAAGCCACCGACTAGTGGAGCTCTAGAAATGTTTTCTAAAGTAGTCATTAAGAAATTGAAATTATACAAAATCAATCTAATAAAAGAAGAACTTGAGTATATCCACGTCACAAAATAAATACATTAAATTTTAGAATTTTTTTTAACTAACAAAATGAAAAGGAAAAAAATGAACTAATGAGAGATAAAGTGAGAATTGAGAAGGTTGCAATGAGAGTAATAAAGTGAGAGATAGTCTAAAATGACAATAAAGAAGAGAATGGGAGAGGAGAGAGAGAGCAACAATTGATACCTACTACAACTACAATCTGAACCTCTCAGGAGAGCAGAGCTGTTGCGAATGCAAAGCTATAATATCTCTCTTGGTATAATTTTTTAGGAAAAATATAATTAGGAATTATCTTGATGGAATGGGTTGAACGAGTTATGAATTTAAATGATTATGGAAATTTTTTTTTTTTGAATGAGCTATTTTTTTTTTTAATATTTTGTTATTTGTTGTTGTTTGTCCTAATCTTGTTGTTGTTTGAGCTATTTTAGCTATTATTTGGTCTAATTTTTATTGTTGTTATTTGATTTTTTTTTTTTTTTTTAAAAAGGGTTAAGGACTATGTTTGGAGGCCAAGATTATTTTTATTGAACCCAAATTCTTGTAATTCTCAAGTCAAGATATTCAATATATTTCTTTTAGAGTAAACAAAATAGGTTAGTTTAAAAATAATAATATATACTATTTTTTTTTTTTTTTTTGGCAAGTTAGGATGTTGATATGAATATATAACTTGAACTCTATGTAAAGTTGCCCCAACCACCGACTAACAATTTTTGTAGAAATAATTGAATAATTACATCTTGTTGGGGAGCTAAACATCTTGGGGAGTTTTCTTGAGTAATTAATATAATATATACTATTAATTAGGTTATGAATATATAACTTGAGCTCTATGTAAAGTTGCCCCTGCCACCGACTAACAATTTTTGTAGAAATAATTGAATAATTACATCTTGTTGGGGAGCTAAACATCTTGGGGAGTTTTCTTGAGTAATTAATATAATATATAGAGACACACTTTAACCCAAAAGGCCTAAACTCAATAGGTATATGCTCAATTATGTTATATTATTACTCATTCTTCTAATCTTTATTCAATATGGGATTTCACTCACACGTGTACATCCAACAATCTCCCCCTCACTCTTCTCCTCTCCAACTGCAAAAAGGACTCACCCTACTCCATTTGCGAAAGGGCTTCAAGTACACACAACTCGTTCCCACTTCCAACTTTGCCCCACATCACCATGGGCTCCGATACCACTTGTTGAGAAGATTTCTTGAGTAATTAATATAATATATAGAGACACTTTAACCCAAAAAGCTCATGCCCAATGGGTATGTGCTCCATTATATTATAATAACTACTCATTTTTTTAAACTTTATTCAATGTGGGATTTTACTCATACGTGTACACCCAACACCAACTAAAATTTTGTTCTTGCAATTTCCAGGAACTCAAACAAATAGGTCTAATATAGTATTAATTTGTTGTAAAAAAAAAAACGTGTGTAAAAAAAGGAGAATAAAATGGCAAGAACAACAACACAAAAATTTTGTTTAGAAAAATCTATGCCTACATTCATGGCAAACAAAAAAAATAAAAAATAAAATAAAAAACTCATTAATGATAATAGGAACAAGAATCACACATAAACTCTCACAAAATTAATAAACATAAACTAATTTATCAAAATCTCAAAGCCACTCCATCAAATCCGTTATGATGTTGCCTCTATATATAAGGCTTTAACAAGTATTCCTTTGGCTGATAAAAAATATCTTCTTTTGTAGAGAAGGATTTGATAAGGAATAAACTTTGTTTCAGTGTTTAAAATCTTAAATGAAATTCAGTGAAACCAGAAAACCTCCTCTTCTTTAGTTATAACGGGTTAGAATTAAACGTTGAAATTAAAGGAGACAAAAATAGCTTACTTTGACTTCCATATCAAAAACAAATCCAAGCACAGCACCAACAGGAATCCCTACTAGGTAATAGGCTGTCAAGTTGACATATGCTACAATGCTCTGCAAGCCAGCACCAATGGCAACTCCTGTCCATGTAACAAGCGAAGTACTATTAAGATAGGATTAGTATGTATGACAAGTCATCCAACTAAATAAAAGGGCAAATTGTAAATTAACTTCTTGGGTGTTTGGATTTTACATCTGAAGTTTTAAAACTTTGATTTTACCTTCTAAAGTTTAAGGTTGTTTGAATTTTACTCTCCAAAATTCTGAAACTTTAATGTGTAAAATCTAAACACCTCAAAATTTTAAAAAGTAAAATTCAAATACTATTAAAATATATGAAGTAAAATCTAAATTCTGAAACATCATGGTATAAAATTCAAATATCACCAAACTTCAAGAGATAAAATTTAAATTTTAAAATTTCAGAGTATAAAATCTAATCACTCCAAAATTTTAGAGATGTAATTTGTCATGATCTCCAAATAAAATGATCAAGTTTGAGAGACATCAAAGCAAATGTAAAAAGAGTACCAGAGAGCACGGGTTGAATGCTATTCAATAGTACGGAGACAGCCAAGAAAGGTGACATGTTTGCAAATGCTAAAGCCACCTCTTCATTTTTGGTGAATACGTAAGCCACACGTCCTCTGAATATAAAGAAAAATAAGAAAAGTACGAATCCGATGATAAATGACGTGAGCCCTGTCATCACGATTGAGAACTTTGCTGCCTTTGCACTCCCTCTTCCAAGCTCATTTGATACTCGAACACTAGATTTTTAACCAAATATTTGGATAAGTATATGGTCGAAACATTAATTCATAAAAATAATAATCAGTGGGAAAAATGCTATATCTATTACAAATATTATTAGTTTACAACCTGATTTAACAATTAACATGATTGATAGGCTTCAAAAACATTATAAATTAACATCATAATTACATTTTTTTTGTGAACGATGCCACTAATATGCAAATAAATGTGATTAGTAAGCTTTAACAACATGATATCTGAATGCTGGAATTTTTTTATTTTTAATTAATGATCGGTGGCAAAGATTTATATAGTAAACTTGGTAGTATTTCCATTATTTCTCTATTTCAATACCTAAATCTTTTAAAACGATGTTTATTTAGTTCAAACATGACAGTGAATAAACATCCTAACCACACTTTTCACTCAAAAAGAAAATATCTAATAGATGAAGAAGAAGATGAAGATGAAGATGAAGATGATGGTGCTGGGCTTCGCAGAGGTCATGAAAATGATGACAATACCTTGCTGTAGACATGAATCCAAGAGCTATCATCATTTCCCACCCATTGATGCTAAGGCTTTACAGAATCATGTAATTGAATTAGCTACGGGTAGACATGAAACAAAATTAACAGAGGCAAACGGATAATTTAGACAAAAAAGAATAGGCAAAACACTTATTTGATTCCTATATTTTGTCTTTCTTTTTTTTCTTTTTTCTTTTTTATTTATTTGGTCCTCAAGTTTTAACAGCTTGTATTTTGGTTTTATTACTTTTAAACATGTAATTTTGGTCTATATTGTCGTCTTACTTATAGAAAACGTCTACCTGGTTAATGGACTACACTACAAATTTAAAAGTAACATTTCTTCATGTGAGGTAATGTCAAAGACCAAAAGGACAGCATGTTTAAAAATATAAGTACCAAAATGAAAGCTAAGAAAACTTGAGGACCAAATTAAAATTATGGTCAAAATATAGTAACATAAATGACGTTTTTACTGAAGGAATATGGAGAAAAAAGAGTTAGGAAACATAAAAAAAAAAAAAATTAAATACAAAAATAATAACAACAACAATAAAGAAGACAAAGCGGTTAAACTTTTTAAATTAAAAAGTTTGAGAGAAGAGGCTGTATGAGAAATACCATATACTTAAAGCATCAATTGAGACCTCGGCATTTTTCAGGTATCCTGCTATAAGAAGCAAAACTGCGTTGTACCAAACCTCCACACTGTCATGATAAATACATTTATTTACTAAATAGTTCTATACATAGGGTTGATTTACTTCTAATACTTTTTCAACAGGAATCTCTTTTTATTTTTGTTTTAATAGGAAATTTCTACATCACCCACTAGTTAAATAAAATGTAGAGATTAAAAGTTACTACCACTTATTATTATGTATTAAAAAAAAAAAAAAAAAAAAACTCCAATTAAAAAAGTACCGGAAGTAAGCTTAACCCACATATATATATATATATATATATATATACACTCCCCTTATGTGTGAAAAAGTCCTAAATTTCATATGTTTATTAAGAGATTGTTACCATAGTTTTGGAAAGACTACTATAAAGTTCAAAAAAATAAAATATGAAATTGAAAACTTATTTAGCTGAAACTAAAAACATTTTACTGAACGCAAAAAAAAAAAAAAAAAAAAAAAAAAAAAAAAAAAAAGTTATCTAAATAGTACAATGAGACTCATGAATAATAATAAAAAGTACAATAAGACCCATAAATATAGTACCAAAAAGAAGCTAAAAACTCAAATAAGCTAAAATTTTATCACATTCCAAAGAAACTAAAAGTTTGCTTATTACACTGGAATATAAAAAAAAAATTAAAAAAAAAAAATTCTCTCATTAAAGGGTAAATTGCAAATTACACCCCTAAAGTTTGAGGGTGATTGGATTTTACACCCTGAAGTTTCAAAATTTGGATTTTACCCCCTAAAGTTTGGTGATGTTTGAATTTTACACCCTAACGTTTCAGAATTTGGATTTTACTCCCTATAATTAAGAAGTGTTTGGATTTTACTCCTTAAACTTTTGGGGTGTTTGGATTTTACACCCTAAAGTTTCAAAATTTGGGGTGTAAAATCCAAACAACAGTAAACTTTAGAGGGTAAAATCCAAATTCTGAAACATTAGGGTATAAAATCCAAACACTTCAAATTTCAGGAAGTAAAATCCAAATTCTGAAACTTCAAAGTGTAAAATCCAATCACCCCCAAATTTTAGGAGTGTAATTTGCAATTTACCCTCATTAAATAATCATTTATATTTCAACAGATTCATAAAGGATTGCTCATAATTAATAAAGAATCGCAATGAGGAGTCAACGGCTATACAATGCCTGGCCTCTGTCGTATTGAACCCGAAGGTAGACAAACTTCAACCTCAGAGGTTGGCCAAACCAAATTGATTTTAGTCTCTAGCTAGCACCTTATGATACTGATTATGTCGTAAGAGAGACAAAAATGAATTTGTGGAAACTACTAAGGAAGAAGGGCCTCGGTCGGTGTAAAGGGCCATCGGAGCATGATATTATTGGTCAACTATGCAAAAAGATGCATATATAAGACTATGTTCAAGAATATTGTGATAAGTGTCAATGATTCATAAGCATGCAAAGACTACTATTAGAAGAATTAAAACCTATGAAAAGACCCTAGCCATTTGCCCAATACGGACCTGATATAGTAAAACCACTCATCCTTGCAAAGAAACAATTGACTCATTCACAAAAATGGGTAGAGGAAAAACCTTTAGCAATCATAATGGTGAAAAATTTCAAGGATTTCATTATTTCATTTTCATATGCCCTTACAATGCCTTCACAATCCAAATTTACTTATAAATGTACTCAATCCGAAGTATCACACCTACGAACTTGAACAAACAGCTAAGAATATTTCTCTTTTAAGATCACTCTATCACAGATCAGTCGCTTCTATTTTTCAAATGAAAATAAATTAAAAGTTCAAATAGTGTGTAAAACACCTATGAACGTTTAAACTCCTAAAATAAAATTACCAACATAAGCTTTTAATTAAACAATATGTGTGCAAAAAATGAAATATAAGCTATAACCAAATTGGTAACACACTCTAAACCATAATTAATAGAATCCAAATCTTCTGTCGCATCAATTATGCTCCACTTCATACTCCACCAATAAAACTTGGACAACTAGCATCTCTCATTAAATCAGAAAACTTTGACTTTAATGAGAGAGGCTAATTGTCTCATTTAATAAGATATCTCATTTAATGAGAGAGGCTAGTTGTTCAAATTTTATTGGTGGAACATGAAGTGGAGCACAATTGATGAGACAGAGGATTTGGACTCTAATTAATAACCAACATGTACAGCAGTAATTAAAAGATAAAGAGAAAGGGAAGAAAAATACAAACACAAAGATAACACAGCGATGTGTTATCGAAAAGGAAATCGAAGTACTCGGCGAAAAACCTCTTCGCTGCCCTTCAAGCGGTCAATAACCCACTAGAGAATATAATTGAGATACATGAATAATAGAAGACCCTTCAAGCCTAATTTACCTAGTGCACCAAAGTCTTTCAAAGATAACACAGCGATGTGTTATTGAAGATGAAATCGAAGTACTCGACGAAAAACCTTTTCGCTGCCCTTCAAACGGTCAATAATCCACTAGAGAATATAATTAAGATACATGAATAGCAAAAGACTCTCCAAGCCTAATTTACCTAGTGCACCAAAGCCTTTCAAGCTTCTTACTCTAACAGGGTTATGTCGAACCTTGTTTTCTCTAACTTACCGGATCCCGCAATCGCCCATTACATCAATCAAAATGAATTGGTCCCTTCTGAACTGCTTCCCAAGCACCAATATACCTCCTCACTGATAAGGGTATGGTGAGATAAGGATCTAGCTAAATGTACCTCTCAAAGATATGTTAATGTAGATAGTGAGAGTAGACGAATTTGGAGAATCAAAAGATGAAAATTGTGAATGAGTCAATCTTGTTTTTCTCTAGGGTTTCTCTCTCAAAATTCTCTTTAGAAGCTCTCTACATTTGGTAGATATAAGGGTATTTATAATAGTGTAAATGAGGAATGAGAAAAGTCAACCAGACAGGGCATTCTAGCAACTCGACCTCACGATTGAAATTAGCCGCGAGTTTGAGTCGCAAGCTAACTGTCTAACCAGACTAGAAGTTTTGTCCTGTAGTACCATAGCTAGCATGACCCTTCAGCTTCCCTACATGCTTCACACATGTGCCACCTTTGGCGACTCGTCAATCGCGAGATCTAGTCGCGAAGCCCTTCTTAAGCTTTCTTCAGACTCTCTCACGCACTATCCTTACATAATTCCCACTTAAATACAGGGTATCTAATTGCTTAATTACAAGCAAATTTGACACGGAATAAAACTAACACATGATTGAATAAATTCAACCTAAAATAAATAAATACATATATACATATATATATTAATATTTGATGATCATGTCCAGGACTTGTGTTCATGCCTACATACATGCTTCCTAGGTTTTTCAACAACCAAAGAACAAGTGAAGCAGATAAGCTTGAACATAGAAAATAATAACAACAATATTTTGTTTTTTTTTTTTTTTTTTGTTTTTAAAGGGTGAAACAAAGAACCTATTTTAAAATAACCATTGTTACGTAATTTTTAGACCATATACTATCTCGTATTTATTTTGGCGTACTCTTAAAATATACAATATTATTCTAAATTCCAATTTCAGGAATATCAACCTACTCACTAATTAATAGAAAGTCTTACCATAACATTACACCTGATGATAAAGAAAGCTTCATAACAGCCCATAGATCTTGGAAAGCCAATGATGAGAAACCCTTCCATGTTTCCCGGCAACCTCCACACATAATAAACATAAGCTGACCGATATTGGGAATCCAAAATGCCAACACTGTGGACAACATTGCACCAGGAACCCCAAAGTTATATTTCACAGTCAAAAGCCATGAAAGGAGGACGTGGATTACAATGGCAAAAGCTGCAAAGTAAGTAATGAGCATGTTCTTGCTCTGTGATTGCAAGTACATTTGACTTGAATAAGATATCACCAAGGCAAACATTGCTCCAATTATCCAGTGAGCAACCACTCCTCCAACTTTTGCAACATCTTCATCTTGGCCTAAAGCCTCTAGAATTTGGGTTGCGAAGATAAATATAGGAAGAAGAATTATTGATGCCAAAAACATTACAATCCATGATCTTTGAAGATATACACCAAGCATGTGGTATTTTCTTGCACCGTATGCTTGCCCACAGAGAGTTTGCAATGCCGTAGCCATGCCTAACTGCACCTCCAAATTCAAAAACATGATTTAAATCTCAAAATACAAGTTCTACTCTGCCAAATGAATTTCCACTGAATATGACTTCATATAATCAATTTTATTTTTTTAATTAAAAAAATGATCATAATCATTAAAAATAGAACTCCTCTTATGGGCTATCATTGTACTAGCAAATCAAAAATGATGAAGAAAGAAAACACAAAGGACTCATCTTATTCAAGTCAATAGTTAATTGAAATTCAAACTCTTTTGGAAATCAATTAATTATTCAAATATATGGAAAATCTTCACTAAATAAAATCCTTCCAAGACTTAAAAGGTAATTGGGCTTGAAAAGCTAATTTGGGTTTCGAATCATTTCCATAACTCAATTAAAACGTAATTGAAGAAAGAAGGGAGATTGTCTTAAAAGAATAAAGATGATTAAGATAATTAATTTGAATTTAAATGATAACATGAAAGTCAAGTTAATTCAAACTTGATAAATTGAATCTAACTAATCTCTAAAGCTTGCAAGACTACTAACGATGCATCAAGATCATCTAAGTCTAATTAAGGAAAGACACTTAAGAGCTAATGAAGTCTCAACTTCAATTAATGCTTCTTCTTCATAAAACTCCATCAATCATTTGTAATAAAGCCCTTAATCTTGGTTGGTATCCACATGCACATGCATGATTGGATAGCCACTTACACACACTTGGATGTTAATGGTGTAATGCTCTTCATGTTTATAGGTTGTGTGATTGAGTGTGATTCCATGACGATATGCTTGTCTTCCCACACACTTGTTTGATAACATGCTTTTTATACTTTCTCTTGTTTGATTCATATAACTCGTAAACTAATCCTTAGGCTATAAACATGAATGCACATCCATTTGAGCTTTTTGGATAGCTCTCACCCGATCCCATTAAGTAACGATATATGAAGGCTACATATGGTTAGGCAGGCTTGGGATGCCTAACATCTTCTCATCTTGCACCCTAACTTTGGACCTAGTATATTAGGTAGATCCCTTCGTGGAGTTATGTTTTAGTTCTTGGACTTATAACTAGGTAGCGACTCCTTTGTCTCTTTTTAAGAGGCTCTACATACTCCTAGACTCGCACTGGCTTCAAGTCTAAAATTGCTTTCAAGGAGGTTTGAGTATCATGTACTCCATCATCATGAGAAGGAACCGATATGGCGACATGTAATAAATGGGGTAAAATGCACAAAAATTACAATAACACACACTTATGCATATTTGGAGAGAAAAAGAGAGATTGATATATGATCAAACTCTTTAGTTATAATTTACGCTGGTTGCCCAACATAAAGTTCAAAATTTTCTTCTAGAGTAATTAACCTTATTCAACATGACAGTAGGATTTTTTTTTTTTTTAATTGTATATATTATTATTTGTATGTGTGTATCTCAAACGGTAGCATCAACTATTTTTCTACAACTAGTCGTAGTCAATGATATCTCACATAACTTCGCTTGTATAAGAATGTTAATAGCATTGCCCAAATCTAATACACTTTTTAACTTTCATATTAAACTATGTACTTGTCTTGCTTTAAACCCTAACCTTGGAGAATCTATGAGATCTAGAGCATCTCTTTTTTAGCATATTTTGTGACAATATGCTCACCTTCAATCGTAACTAACACAACTCAATTCAATATATTAATTAGGTCATTTATTGTTGGCTAATTTCGTGCCAAAATATCTATTGCAATTGCAACAATTTTTCATGTATTTGTGACTTTTGCGTTTAAGTCATTTGGGTTTTCAAGAATAGTATGGTTGAAAGTGAGGTTGTTGATTCTTAAGGGTTTGCTCAAGAAACCATCAAGCCAACGTCAAGAAACGGAGGAACAGAGGCCTCTGACCTTTGCTTGATCGAACTTCACAAAAAGACTTCCAGAGGAGTTCGCTTGAAGTTAACTCAACCTTTGTTTGAACAAACCTGTTGTAGAAAGAACCAATCTAGGCTTATTTATGGGCTTTTTGTAGCCATTCAAATCCCAACCCTACACATAATTAAAGGTGGTTTCGTAACCCTAAATTAGAGCTGAGGGAGACAGCCATAAAGCATAGAGAGACTAGATCTGAGAGTTCCCTCAGTTTTCCTAACCTCTCCCACTGAATATCTTGAGAGGAAAATCCGTCCAAACACCTTGTTACCTTGAGTGTATTGGATTGGTGTTGAAACCACATTCACTTCAATTCAAATTTTCAAGAAATTCTTGTAGTTGGTCGGAGGTTCAGATCATGATCATGGGTGCATCATCTATGGAGCATTCACATGATAGAAGAGTTCAAAGGTTTTGAAGTAGTAGGAGGTTTTTATTTTAAGTTCATCTACTAGGATTATAGAGTCTAAAAATAAAGTATTTATACTAGATCTTAAACTTCTCTTTACTATAATAAATTGCTTGTTAGAAACATTTCTCCCTAGTGGTTTTTACTTTGAGACAAGTTGTTCTATTGGTTTTTCGCTACTTTTATTTTTGCACAATAATGGTGGTGTCAATTCCTATAGTCAAGGTGTAAATGAACTTTCACAATATATAATTTGGACTTAGTATTTAATTTTATTTTTTTTTATTGTTCAATATTTTATGCAAATAAGGTTTCTGGATTTTTGATCCAAACAGTGGAGCTATTGAGTTTTGAATTTATTTGGTGTAAAAATTCTTTGATGATGAGTGCTAGTCTATAAGAAGGCCTTTGACTTATTCATTACTAAAAAAAATTAAAAATTAAAAATTAAAACTTAAAAGACCACCTAGTTATTATTCATTGGGTTGGGGCCGTGATCGGTTACATATTATTACCTTTGACTTGACTAAACTTTAAAAATACGCATAGTGTTCATACCAGTTTGGTATATGCTAAAGCTAGTTCATAGTTTCTGAGAAGAGTAATGCCTAAACGTACCAGGATACCAATTGCAAATGACAAAAACACGGTATAAATGAAAGAGTAGGCAGCTAATTCTGTAGACCCAATGTGCCCAACAAAGGCTTGAGTGATGACATTGATCCCAAAGGTGGAGGCTCTGGTGAATATAGCAGGAACAGCTACAACCCACATCTTCTTCATCTCGCTCCATACCTTGTCCTTGAGTGGCACTTGATCAACAACGCTGATTTCTCCTGCAGCATCAACTTCTCTAAGAAGCTTTTGGTTCATATCTTCCTCCATTTCCACAGTATCAATACCTTCCTATTAGCTCTCCAATGAGGATAAAATGATTAATAGATTTTCTTACAATCTCTCTTCTGCACATCTTGGTGCCAAAATTCAATTTTTTAAAATAATGGGATACATTAAGATACCAAAAATATAAAAGAAATTAAAGAACAAAGAAGATTAAACTTAGTGAAATCATACTCACAAGTCACAATCCTACACCTACCATCCTAAACAATTAAATATCTTTATTGACTATAATACAATGTATCACTATCCAATAAAGCGTTTTTTACAAACGCAGCAAGCCAATCACTGCAAAAGTCTACTCTTTTTTTTTTTTTTTGCGAACCTATTAAAGGTTAAACCCATTATACACATGATATTTTAAAAATATGCTCTAGTGAAATTCATCATTTTGCGTTTGGATATTTAGTGTCCGTTTGGAAATATTTTATTTAGCTGAAACTAAAAATATTTTGTTGAAAATACTGTAAATAAAATTAAAAACTAACTGAAATAGTACTATGAGACTCATGAATAGTATCAAAAAGTACAATGAGACCTATAAATAATAATAAAAATAAGTTGAATAGTTAAAAAAAAAAAAAAAACTGATTTTTTCTGCCATTCCAAACAAAACCTTAAACTGGTATATTTCAAACAGTGCTATTTTCAATTATACAAGCTATTACGGTAATAAATTGATGATAACTTCGCTGAAACCTTTAGCATTTTGGCATCGGCCAAATTTATTTATTTGTTTATTCACCTTTTGTGGATTATTACAGTTTTAAATTTTTTTATGAAAATAATTAATATCTTTTAATTTTCCTCATCCGAATTGTACCTAAAAAATCAGATTATTGGTTTATGTATAGTGTTTTAATATGAAATCATCCAAACTCAAGAGCAAGATAATAAGCTAGGGAAATTATTGTTTCACGTACACTCGTTGAGACTAATTGTTTCTCAAAAACCAAAAAATAAAATTTGCTATACACTACTTCACATTACCTACCACTTAAAATACTCTAATCACTAATTAACACTCAAATATGTTGCGGTAAAATATGTATCCAAATTAAGTGCGCTCCAAGACTTTTTGTGACAAGATGTTAAAAGAACGTCGGCAGGCTCCTAAAGAAAAAAAAAAAAAAATTGTTGGCAGGCATTTTAAATTTCCTTCTTTAAATAAATAGTAAATGAGGACCGGATTGGACAAATCAAATCATGGGTCCAAATTTCATTCACCCACAAAATAGAATTCAATACAACCAACAAAATAAAACTACAGTACACACATAACAACAAAAAGAGATCCTCTCTCAAGCAAGATTACTATCAGTTTCTATGCTAGGAACGAAATTTCTCTCTAAACTAATTTAGAGAGAAACTCTACAAACTTCTCGTATATTTTTATATTAAGTGTGAATTTTAAAAATCTAACCATTAGATTACATGTTCTTATTATATTCTTTATGTAAAATTTTAAGAAAATTAAAGATTAATTGCTATCTCATCAAACAAATGTTAAAATTTTAAATTGTTATGATTTAAAATTAGATATAAAAAATAAGTTTATTGATTAAATAATAAATAATATCTTATTTGAACGAAATTTGATATACATGTTAAAAACATAAAAAATATGAAATTCAACCGTTAGAATTTTAAAATTATTACCAAAAAATGAAATATATGAAAATTTTGAAAAATTTATCTTTAGGGAGAAACTTTCTTTATATGCACCTTTATTTGAATCCTTGTCACTTAAAGCAGTCAAGTGAGTTTTTTCTTTTTTTATTTTTTTTTGTCCAAACAACAGTGAAGTGAATTTTAACATTCAAGTGAGAGATATAGAAAGATAATGCAACATTAATTGTAAAACTAAAAAAAAAAAAAAAAAAAAAAGAAGGAGAAAGATATTAGATAATTTTTTTAAAGATTGAAAATATATAGCTTACCTTAGCCCTGTAAATGATTCTAAAAATGGAAAGAATTTCACTTCGAAGCCCTGTGTAGTTGCTTGAGTTGCTTCAACCTGAGAGAGAGAGAGAGAGAGAGATAGAGAGACAGAAAGATGACACGTGATTGGAAGAGACATTTATAAACCGACAGCCTTGCAAATCATCACAATGAACAGCACTATTGATTTATTGAGGAGAGAGAAAGTGTGGAATCTTTTTTTGCGTGCAAAACAGTGTGAAATCTTATTTGTTTTTCTTTTTTTTTTTCTTTTTTTTTTGCTGAATATTATTTGTTTTTCTTTAGTCCAAAGAATTCAGACTCACTAATTTCATTTCCCAACGCTAACCACAAATCTTTATTTAGGTCCTGTTTGGCTGAAGGAGAAAAAGAGAAAAAATTGGAAAAAGTATAGTAGAATTGGCTAAAAATATACTAATTTTAAGTTAAATTTACTCTACTTTATTCTCTTTTATTTCTCCTCAATCTAAACAGACCATTAGGGACGGCCATATCTTTTCTTTCTCACTACTATGCTTACACATTGACCCTAAGTGATTTGTAGCTAATTTAGACAAGTATTTTTAATTAATATATTTAAATTTATGTCACGTTAATAAGTGCCCTTTAGGCATTAGTTATTAATCAATTTTAGAAAAATTTTGATACTACTTTTATGAAAAATGAAAAAAAAAAACTATTAATACATTAATTATTTTTTCTTTTCATAAATTTTTTTTTAAATAAATTATTAACGAATTCCCTCAAAGCATTCGTTAACATTTCACTTTATTATTCACTTTAATGTTTAAAGCCACTCTCCCCATTATCTCTATCGAATTTTATAAATAAATAAAAAAATGGTTAATAAGTAATAATTTGCAAGGTTTTGAAATCTGAATTGAACTGGACCGGCCGATCGAACCGTAGTAACTGAAAACCGCCCATCATTCCGGGTTTTTAAACTACCAAAACTGAAATTTTTAAATTTTCAGTGAACCTTTCAAACCGTGGTCAAACCGCCTGGTTTTCAAAACCGGAAACAGGTCTGACGTTTCCCAAAAAATAACAAAACATTGCTCAAAATAATCTCCAACATCAGATCTTCCCAGAAAGAAAAAAAGAAAACAAGTAAAAAAAAAAAAAAAAAAAAAAGAATAGAAGACTATGGAAGAAAAGCTACAAATTTGCTTCTAGCTTCTGCATATGCATCTGCATCTGCTTCTGCATCTTCTTTATTTGTTGAAAAATTGTGGAAGGAGATTGCTATTTGTTTGAAAATTGTGGAAGCAATAACAAGAGGGAGAGAGAGGCGGAGGCTACAGGGAAAGCTAAAACTAAAAGAATAGAAGACAAAAGTTCATAGGGTTTGGGGTTTGAAGTCTAATCATGTAGTGTGGCTTGAGGAAACGTATAACTTTGATCATGATGCTTGGGGAAATGTGTGAATGGAGTTGGGTTTCTCATGAGATCTCATGAGTCATAAGTTTTTTTTTTCTTCTCTTTTTATCCAGCATAGCCAACTTATTAAGGTTTAAGTTTATTATTTTTTAGTTATATTTTTTAAAACTTTCTTTTGTTATATTATTTATTATTTTTTAGATATAATGTTTTAAAATCTTTTAAATAACAAGAGAAAATCTAACAAATATCATATTTATCTATATTTGAATCTCTATAAGTATGAATTTAGTCAATATTACATAATTTTAAGCATTTATTTTAATTATTTTGTATTAAATATTATTAATTTAATACAATTTAATTAAGAGAAAATAGTATTTACAAATGACCCAACTTTTTCCTATAAATTTTTATGTAATTTTTCAATTTTTATTAATTTAATATATTTATTTTTATTTTAAATAATAATTAAATTAATTATGATGTCATCACGGTTTGACCTCGATCCAACCTCAAAAATCTTGAACCTCTATCTTTTACGGTTCATTAAACGGTCCAATCTAAAATCCTTCATTAAATGGTCCAATCTAAAAACCTTGATAATTTGATATACTCCTTTTATGTGTTGATTTAGTTAGAAATGCTAACAAGTAGCGTTGACTCCACAACTCGAATTCATCTTCCCTCAACTCTTAACTCTTAAGTGCTTTATGTACGAGGAGGTATCAATTGTCTTATAAGCCTTTTGACATGATTTGAAGTCCTTGATCTATTATACTATAAACCTGAAGCTTCTAACCAATAAATGACTTTTTTTTAGAGCTTCCACATTTTTGCATATTAGCCTTATTTAAAAAAAAAAAAAAAAAAAAAATCTATTTCTAACTCGAAATTTCCTAAGTCTAAAGCTCGTCCTCTCTCCTCTACCATTTTCCTTCCCCCAACGCAAAATCTGAAAATCATAAGAAAATTTTGTAGAGTACCACTGTAAGCTAGGATGCACAGACATGACACCAGAGGTGCCGCACCCGCGTTGGACGCAGCGCGACGTGGCAACGTGGGAGGGATGCCGCTGACCCCGCGTCAGTGCCGCGTCGAGCCGCTTCTGCCACGTGTTTTTTTTTTTTTTTTTTTCGCCGAGTCACGCTGACGCAGCGAGGACTCAGGTCGGTTTGTGCTGAAGAATCAATTGGATGTCTCGTTGCAAATTCTCTCCACCATCGGAGGTGTTTGTCGACGCATTCCTGGTCTCATCGGAGCCGATAATCTCATTATTGGCTTCATCGGCGACCTTTGTCAAGTGGGCTAGTGTCGGACAGCTATTGAGAATAGCTTGAGGAAGCATCGACTCAGCAATAATTACATCGGAGATCTTATTACCTCTCACAGAACTCGCCGTGATTGATGCCAAAGATATCCCTAGGATTTGGGTTTCGCGTTTTGGGCCGGTAGACAGATATGGGCTTAGGTTTAAAAGTGTGGACTTGTTTGGCTTTGACTAGGTTGAATGGGGCTGTAGACTTAAAATAATCTTCTGTGGGCTTAACATTTTGGCTCACTTCCTGGACTTTGGACCACTTAACTTCCCACTTACCATCTGGTCCACGATTCAATCTCAAGCAAACATCCAGAGATAAATTAGTGCCACTGCTAGTTTTATACTTTTATTTATTTAATAGTTATAACTTATTAGTAATTTGTGAATCTGTGAACTTAGGTTTGATTTATTACTCATTGTGAACTAGGCCTCATGAACTTATTACTCATGAAATTTTTTAGTTTCAATCTTGTGGGTTGTATTTAATTTATAAACATCATGTTTTAGTTATTATCTAATATTGCTTTTAAATTTGATATATGTTTATATAATGTGAAAAAGAATGCTTAGCAATGTATTAAAAATATAAATAAAAATATTTTTAATAATTTTTTAATTGCCGAGTTCTGCCGCACTCACACCTACCTTTTTCAAAAATTGCCGAGTTCCACACCCGCACCCGCACCCGCACCCGCACCCGCATCCGCATCCGAGTCCCAAAACGTACCTATACTTCATAGACTATAAGTCTACATGTTTGCAAGATAGAAGAAGGTCAAAAGTAAAAGAGGTGGCATATATCTTTATTCTGCGTAGCCATTGATGCTTAATGGTTCATAGATTTGCAGACAAAAGTCAAAACTCTTAGTTGAAAGTTAAAACGGTGATGGAATGAAGGACGAGAAACCAAAGTACAAAGGAGAGAGTAAAGTTAAAAAAGAAGGAAGATGAAGAAGAAAGAAACTAGAAGGTGGGGGACGGTAGGGATGGTGGGATTGGGGAATGTAAATATCATGATTAAAAGTTGTGGACTTGGTAGTGCCACGTTTTGGGTTTTGAAACTAATGTTTTGTTATTATTAATTTTTTCTTCAGTATTAGACTATTACTGCATACTATTCAACGTTTTCTAAATATTCAAATTAAACTTAGGGCGCTTGTTGCTATTATTTATATAATATTATATGTATTTTTATATATTTTTTCACTTTTATGTATTTTTAAAAATTATAAACAACATTATTAAAATAATATTAGTAAACAGACCCTTAATTTTTTTGTTGAAATTAACCTTTTTTTTTTTTTTTTTTTACCGTGAAAAAAAGGGCTTTTGTTTTTGTTATTATTATTGTACTATTATATTATTGTTTTTATCATTATCTAAATACTTCATAATTTAATGATAATTTATGAGTACATCTATTGTTTTATTTTTGTTTGCCAGACAAAACAGAATCGTTATTGGCTTCCTTTGACGGGAAACATGTGGAGGAGTTTTAAAAACATAATAGTAATAAATAAAAATAAAAAACCTAAAAGGTAGAGAGAATAAGTGAATGAGAATTAAATCAGGTAAATTTTTTTTTTTTTTTTTTTTTGAGAAGGAGGTAAAAAAATGTTGGTAGGATAATTTGAGTAAAAAATATAAATAATGCTAAAGATACAATAAAAAAAATCTGAAAATTAAAGCATCGTTTGGTAACGGAGTTTAAATAACCAAAACTGTTATTTAAACACCAAAATAAATATTTCCACACACACGTATTTCCACAAAACTTAAATAATATTACTAGAAATCTCTTACCAAATGAGCTTTTAATGTCACCAGTCATAATTTTTTTTTTGATATTTTTATTATTATTTATATTCTATTATTGTTATTTACTACTTCTGTCCCATTTTTTTTCCTCTATTTCATTTTAAGATGTCCCAAAATATTGTTATGTTTCTAAAAATAAAAGTCATTAAGTTACTAATGTTCCTATTATACCCCTATTAATTTACTAATTCAATTTTTTGATAAATTTTTTTAAGGGTAGTTTTGGAAACTTATACATTTTTAAAAGATAGACAAGATAATAAATGATGTTTCCTTAAAAAATTTGACTTTTCAAACATGACAAAAAAAATGGGACGGAGGGAGTACTAATCACAATTATTATCACATCAATTTACAAAATGTTACATTATAAAATTTGTAATACCTTTAGCACTTTGTAGAATATTCTGTTTAGTATATATAAAACGATATTTTGAAACGTTACAATGATGTTAATTACATCATTTTCTTCACCAAACCAAAATCATCTCTGGTACAAAATTGACTCCTTGCGATATACAACATGTGTTTGACAAAATACTTTACTTATGCATTAGTTTAAGTTAACTTCGTGGTTTGTTCCTCTTGATTTTTTTTTCCCCATATGCATTTAGGCATACGGGGCCATTAAAATAATTGGCATTTTTAGTAAATTAGAAGTTTCATCATAAAAACCCAAATTGCAACATTAGAATAGTATTCTTCTTTTCTCGAAAGAGGAATAGTAGTCTTCTTACAATGGACTTTTTATTTATGAATTATATGTTTTGTATTAATATGCGTTTGCAAAGACAAATCAAACAATGGAGAAAATTATAAATTTGGTAACATTTAAATATTAAGGGATACAACCATTATTAAGTGAGAGATAGAAGGAAAAATTCTTTGAAAAATATTAGTACTATTTTTTAAAATCTTTTAAGTAGTTTTTCCGTGTTTTGTACAGGTTAGTGACTAATATCATCTATTTTTAAGTTTTACTATTGGTAATTTTGTTGGTAGACTAATTTTTTTGGGTTTGTATATTTTATTTTAAATTTGGTCTTTAAAATGGGGAAAATGTTAGAGTTACAAACTTTTTTACAAATTACTAATGTGATAAGTGGTCATTGGTAAGTAAAAAAAAAAAAAGTAAGTGGTAAGTCCAAATATGAACCAATAAAAATTTGCTACCTACAGTTGTAAAAATGTTGTAGAAAAATCATATACTATATAATAAAAGTTGAGCTTAAAAGCCGTGATTGCGCCACATGGCTTCACCAAATTGCAGAATTTTTATTAGATTTATATATATATATATATATATATATATATATAATTTTGTTCTTATCTTCTTCTCCTATAATTTCTAAGTTGATAAAAATTTCAATTTGAATACAATCCATTTATCATTAATTTATCTATAATTTCTAAGTGATTTATTTAATTAGCAATAGGAGATCTACTTCATTCATGATTTATGAGTTCTAACATTCTAGGGGATTAGAATTTTGGTTTCACGCTAATTGTTCATATCAACGTTAATTTTTTTTTTTTTTTTTAAACAGTCATAGTACACGTATACAACTACTAATATCAACCTTTAATTTTATTTTTTTTAAACACCTCATGGATAGACACAAAATTATAATTGTTCTTATTGATTTTTCCATACATGTCTATCAATTTTTTTAGATAAATACAAAAACTTAGTTGTTGTTATCTTTTGTTTAAGTTACATATGATTCTTCATTTAATCCTTTTTTTTTTCTTTTTTACATAATTTATATTACTATATGTCCAAAAATGGAAACGTTATTAGTATAGTATTTTTTTAGATTATATATATATATATATATATATAAACATAAATTATATGGTAATCTAAAAAAAAGAAAAAAAAATTATATCATATATATATTGTGGGGCCAGGAAATTGGGTAGCCTTGGCCCACTCCAAGTCAGGCCCAAATGGCCCACTCCGAGGAAGGATGACTATCCAAGGCCAATTTTGGGAGAGACTCTTTTTTGGATCCACGCCGAAGACCTCTTCGTCCTCGGCATACTGAGGATAATTGTAGGTGGGGATAAGCCCAGAGCAAGTTGTCACCTCCGTACTTAATACGCTCACCTAACCCTTCTGGCCGCATTAATGGGGATGTAACCCCTGGGCAGAGCGACATCGATCAGGGTGAACCACTTGAGCATGGATACAACCTCTGATGGGACAGGCAGCTAGAGGGGAGGCCAATGGATGATCAACAGGAGGAGGAAGAGAGTAATATATAAGAAATATGAGCAAAGTGTAAATAGAAGGAGAGGAAAAAAGAAAAAGAACGAGAAGGGGGGAAACAAGCCTCCTCGGCCATGAGCCGAGGAGCATCCCTCAGTTGCAAATTAGTCTAAGTATTCTGTCAATAAAAGAGGAAGTAGTTCTGGCCTGGTGAAGGCCGGCGGCGGCCTGCAAGGGCGCAGCGAGAACAGTTGCTTCCTCGGTGGGGGTTGGATCATCGGAAAGGACCTCCACTACCTCTTGGGGCACCTCCTCGCTCGAACGCTCCCCCAGTTCAGCAGCCCCCACCTTTTCAACGATTTCCCCAGCCTCAGCGCCATCAGGGGCGACCTCGCGCATAGCAGGCAGGTAATACACGCTCTCAGCCTTCCATAGGTTTGACATGGCCTCCACCCCAGCTTATTTGAAGGCCTCTGCCCAGACCTGAGAACAGTATCGCCTACACACCCCCGGGACTTAAGCCTTGTAGAGGGCCTCTACTGCAACTGTCCCAACAGCGTAGGCCTCGGCTTCAGCCTCCTCCTTGGCACGCTCAGCCATCTCCCTGCCATGGTTAGCCTCATCCTTAGCCCGCCGAGCCTGGTCTCTAGCCTATTCTGCCTCCCTCTGGGCCCCCTCAGCCTTGGTCACCTCAGCCCGCAAGTCAGCGATCAGATCCCTCGCGATCTGCAATTGCTCCTCCGCCTCGCCTAGGCGCCTCGTCTGCTCGTGGCCTGGGTCTGAGCGCCCTCAAGACCAGATAGCGCATTGTCCCGCTCCCTGGTCACTGCCTTTAGAGCCTCTCGGGCCTTGACGAGGTTAGCCTCGGAATTCTTCAGAGCCCCAATGGTCTAGAATCGCCAATCACGCTCCCATTTGTAGGCCTCCTTCTGGTATTTTTGCTGCCCCCTCCAGCATAAAGATAGCTTAGATAGCCTGCCAGAATAACCAATGTGCTATAAGCCCAATAAAAGAAAAAGAGTGGGAGAAGATTCAAGGTTGTAGCCCTTACCATTCCCACATATCGCTTGAGGCTGAGGAAGACCTGCTCACTCGTCAAAGAGTTAAGCTCCGCCATATCTGCTGGGAGCAGCAGGCTCCTCTCTAGTGCATCGGCCACGCGCGCACCTTCGCCCTCATTGAAGTCCCTGAGGGAGGCGTTATCCCTCAAAGGCTCCCCACGGAGCATCGGGACCGGGAGCCAGGCCTGAGCCTCGGGCAAGGTGGTGTCAGCGACCTACCTATCCTGACTCCTGTCGCCTATCTTCAGCTGCTTGGACGGCCGCAGAGTAGTGTCCTCCTCCTGCGAAGGCACCATCTTATCCTCTATAGGCCCCTTGCCCTTGTCCTTCCTCTTCTTGGGTGCGACAGGCACGGACTAAGAGGGCAAGCGTGTCTGAGGATGAGGAGGAGGGAGCTTCTACTGAGCGAAAGTCGACCTAGTCTTCGACGGAGTAGGAGGAAGCTTTTGTTGGGACTTCCCTGGCTGGCCCTCGATCAAATCCAGCAAGTCGGTAGTGGGTTTCCTCTTGTAACCCATTGTCGGCCGAGGAGTGGCTTTTGAAGCAAGGAGGTCTGCTTCAGTCAAATTGGGATCACCCAAATCCCTGGGTGGATCTTCGAACTGATCAAGCTAAGCAAAAACGTCAAACACGTCCCCTTCCCTCTCTAGACCTTCCTCGGCAGCCTTAGCGAACGGTTGGGAAGAGGAGGGGACGGTTAGTGTAACAGCTTCCTGGTCGGAGGGCTCCTCGGGAAACGAAAATCCATCCTCGATCACAGTAATCCTCTGAAGCCGAGGATCGTTGGCTAGGATGACGTGCTTTGGAACTGGGAATGACTTCTGGGTGGGTGTATACCCCAAGATTAGGTGGGCGCTTTAACTTGATTGTCGTCCTCGTTTACGTAGACCGACGCCCTTAGCACCTTCTGCAAATCTTCTCGGTTGGTCAAATGGAAGTGGCGCTAAAAAACGTGCGGGTCTGCAAACGGAAAACACCGCCATGTTAGCAAAAAGAAAAAAGGCAAGAGAACTCAAAACCCCTCCTACTCCTACTGCCCCACTTGGTATCCCTTCCATCGTTGGGCAGCGAAGGCCATCGTGCCACTCCCCTGACATGATGAGGAAGTCCTCGCTAAGCTCCTTGTTGGACTCAGGGAGGCACTGGATGAGCCGCACCCTGTCATCCCTCGTCTTTAGATAATAAGACTTACCCCTAAGATGCTGAAGGTTGTAGCACCAATTCACGTCGTGGTGGGTCAACCTTAGCCCCATCTTCTCATTTAGGGTGTCCACATAGCCCAAAATCCTAAAGACGTTTGTCCCACACTGGGTAGGGGCCAACCGGAAGTGCGTAAGGTAGTCCCTCATCACCGGCCCCATTAGAATCGTCATTCCCCCTTCGAGGAAGGCGGCAATGGGAATTACCATTTCACCCTCCTGCTTATGTAAGCGCCAATCCCCATCCTCACTATACCTCAAACCCACATTGGCGGAAATTCGGTAGTCGGCGATGAATTTCTCCATCGTCTTCTCGGTGTGGACATATTTCTTAAACCTACCCATCCCAGTTGACACCTAAAGGAACTAAGAGGGGACAAATGAAGGAGAAGGAATAACGGGAAAGAGAGCTCAGAGAGAGATAGAGCAACTTACTGAAAAGAGGAGGAGCTCCTCGGACAGGCTTTTTGTGCTGGAGATGTGAGAGTGTGGCTGGACTCAGAAAGGACGCACGAGAACTCTTGATTACGAATGGGGAATAGGAAGAAGCGATTCGTATAGGTATTTATACGCTGAATCGAGGAACGATGCGGGCTTTCCCGCCCATAAATGCGAGACGAACCCCCACCGTTGGATGGATAACACCTCACTAGATGTGGGGAGCACAGAGCCGCCTGAATTTAATAATAGGCACATTACGTGCTCCGAAACGTCAGCAATGTGCCTTGGGCAGATGAATTGACCCCAATCCTGACAGGGGTAAGGCCGAGGATGTCAAAATCCTACTCCCCATCCGAGGATGCGTGCAGCAAGATTTCGAGGGGCTATTGTGAGGCCAGGAAATTGGGTAGTCTTGGCCCACTCCAAGCTAGGCCCAAATGGCCCACTCCGAGGAAGGATGACTATCCAAGGCCAATTTTGGGAGAGACTCTTTTTTGGATCCACGCCAAGGACCTCTTCATCCTCTGCATACTGAGGATAATTGTAGGTGGGGACAAGCCCATAGCAAGTTGTCACCTCCGCACTTAATACGCTAGCCTAACCCTTCTGGCCGCATTAATGGGGATGTAACCCTTGGGCAGGGCGACATCGATCAGGGTAAACCACTTGAGCATGGATACGACCTCTGATGAGACAGGCAGCCAGAGGGGAGGCCAATGGATGATCAACAGGAGAAGGAATAAAGTAATATATAATAAATATGAGCAAAGTGTAAATAGAAGGAGAGGAAAAAAGAAAAAGAACGAGAAGAGGGGAAACAAGCCTCATCGGCTCATGGCCGAGGAGCATCCATCAGTTGCAAATTAGTCTAAGTATTCTGTCAATAAAAGAGGAAGTAGTTCCGGCCTGGTGAAGGCCGACGAGCGCCTAAACCTTCGATCCACTCTCTACAAATTCATTGTTCTGGGTTCGTTGGGCCTTCAACCCATATTTTTTGGGCTTGGGCTACAAAAGCAGACCCTACATATATATATACATGTTAAAATTAACTTAACATTATATATACGTTAAAATCAACTTAAAAATTTTAGCATTATTAGTTCATATTTTTTAGATTTAAAAAAAAAAAAAAGATATAATATTTTGTTCTTATCTTTTTTTCCTATAATTCATACTTCCACAAATTAGACTAGCATTAGACTTTTTGTTCATATCAACTTCTTCAATGTAGAGTGTATATACATATATATATAAATATCAAATAATTCATAATAAATACCTACTGTGGGAGGAACGAATCTTTCCCTAATTAGGTATTGTCCACTTTGGGATGGGCATGGTCGACCTTTGCTCCCACCCGCACGTATTTGCTCAATCCCACATCGGGGAGAGACGTCTCCCACCCTTGTCTTATAATCACTTGGCCTAAGGAAGGGTGTACCATAGTGTGTGTGAAACTGTGCACGCATGCACTATACACTCCTTCGCTTAAGCTTAACACTATAAAAGCAGAAGGGGGAAGATAAAGGTTTCCCCTTAAATGCCAAAAGGCGACTTTTTGTGAGAGAAACGAATCTTTCCCCAATCAGGTATTGTTTGCTTTGAGATGGGCAGGGTCAACCCTTAATCCCACCCACACGAATTTTGCTTAATTCCACATCAGGAAGAGACACCTCCCACCCTTGCCTTATACGCATTTGGCCTAAGGAAGAGTGTATCGAATGAAGTGATACCGGATATCGATATGCTTGGATTTCGAGTGTTGAACTGGATTCTTTGACAGATTTATGGCGCTAGTGTTATCACAAAACACACACATAGTGTCTTGAGAAATTTCATAGTCATGTAGTAGCTTTCTCATCCATAGTAGTTGTGCACAACAACTTCCCACTGCTATATATTCAGCTTCAGCCGTTGAAAGAGATACTGAATTCTGTTTTTTGCTCATCCATGAAACCAAGTTATTTCCAAGATAGAAGCAACCACCGAAAGTACTTTTCCTATCATCAATGCACCCATCCCAGTCAGCATCTGAATATCCAGCCAAGCACTCATTTGAATCTTTTGAATACCAAATCCCATAGTCAAATGTGCCATTGATATAGCGAATAATTCGCTTAATTGCCATAAAGTGGGACTCTTTAGGAGCTGCTTGGAATCGTACACATACCTCGACACTAAAAGCAATGTCTGTCCTACTTGCAATGACATAGAGAAAACTACCAATCATGCTTTGATAAAGTGTTGTGTCTACGTCGACACCGACTACATCTATGCTCAGTTGATGAAGTCATGGGAGTGGAAGTATGTTTCTTAGAGTCTAGACCAAATATTTTGACAAACTTTTTAGCATATTTCTCTTGAGAGATGAATATTCCATCTTTTCGTTGTTTCACTTGAAGCCCTAGGAAGTAGTTCAACTCCCCCACCATGCTCATCTCAAATTCTCTTTTCATTTCTTCCGAAAATTCATGAGCTAGTTGATCAATTGTAGATCCAAAAACAATATCATCCACATACACTTGAGCGACAAGGAGAGATTTGTCATCTCTTTTGACAAACAATGTTCAATCGGCTTGGCCTCTCTTGAAACCACGATCCATTAAGTACGTGGTGAGGCGATTATACCATGCTCTTGGTGCTTGCTTCAACCCAGACAATGCTTTCTTCAACCTTAACACATGATCTGAAAACTGAGGGTATTGAAACCCCTTTGGTTGCTCAACAAACAATTCTTCATTTAGAAAACCATTCAAGAAGGCACACTTCACATCCATTTGGTATAGCTTGAAATTTATAATACACGCTATGGAGAGAAGAATTCAGACTGACTCTAGTCTTGCTACTGGTGCAAATGATTCATCAAAATCTATGCCTTCAACTTGAGTATATCCTTGAGCCACCAATCTAGACTTGTTTCGAACAGCTTCACCATTATCAGTTTTGTTCTTAAAAATCCACTTGGTGCCAATCACATGTGTATCCTTCGACCTTGGAACCAACTCCCATACATCATTTCTAACAAAATGATGTAGCTCTTGGTGCATGGACTCTATCCAATTCTCGTCTTTAAGAGCTTCCTCTACCTTCTTGGGTTCAAATTGTGTAAGATAACAATTGTACGTCACATGATTCACACTATAGGTTGGTCCTCTTCTCAAACGAAATCCTTCATTTACATCACCAATGATATTGCTTGGTGGGTGCTTAAGAGTTACTCTTGATGATAGTCTCTTGGAAGTTGAAGGTTCCTCATCATGAGAGATTAGAGGTTGGACTTCCGGAGGTGTGAGTGGGCTTGAAACTCCTTGTGTTGATCTAGTCTTTCTTCTTGATATATGAGGTGTAGACTCCTTTTTCGGTGACTCCTTTTTCGGTGATTCTTTCTCAGCATCATCACCTAGAGACATATTATCATCATCCTCATTCTTCTTAAGATTTAGCCCCTCGCCATCATCATCAATGTCCTTTTTTGAGATGGTGTCATCTATGACCACATTTATTGACTCCATCACCGTCTTAGTGTGCTTGTTGTACACTCTGTATGCTCGGCTATTTGTGCGGTATTCTAGAAATATCCCTTTATAACTTTTAGCATCAAATTTTTCAGGATTTTCCTTGTCATTTAGAACGTAACACTTACTTCCAAATATTCTGAAACATTTCACCTTCGGTTTCTTTTCTCTCCAAATTTCATATGATGTCTTCTTTGTCCCTGGTCGAAAATAAATTCTATTCCTAATGTGACATGATGTATTCGCAGCTACAGCCCAAAATTTTTGCGAAATGTTTTTGTTGAGTAACATAACTCTTGCCATCTCTTGGATCACTCGATTCTTTCTTTCAACCATCCCATTCTGTTTTGGAGTCTTTAAAGATGAAAATTCTTTCTTAATGTCATGCTCATTACAAAAGGCTTCAAATTTAGCATTTTCAAATTCCTTCCTATGATCACTTATGATTTTGACTATAGGAACCCTATTTTCATTCTGTAGCCTCTTGCATAACCTTTCCATTTTATCACATGTTTCTGACTTCTCTCTAAGGAATTCCATCTAAGAGTACCTTGAGAAATCATCAACTACCACCATAATATAGAGCTTTCCGCCCATGCTTTCAATTTTTGTTAGACCCATTAGATCCACATGAAGTAACTCCAAAGGTCGTGAAGTAGCAACTACATTCACCTTAAGATGAGCTGATTTTGTTTTTTTTCCCATTTGACATGGACCACAAACACTTCTCTCAATTTTTCCAAACTTTGGTAAACCAACTATTGCTTCTAGCTTTGAGACTTTAGCCACTTGCTTGTAGTTAGCATGCCCAAGTCGTTGATGCCATAGCTCCAAGAGATTCACTCGAGCACTTCGACACACTATGCTCAGTTTGGGAATGATACCATAGCAATTGTCGGTGGTCCTAAGTCCCTTCAACACTTGAACACCCTTATCATTTAGGATTAGACACCCTTTCTTCAAAAATTGGACTAAGAAGTCTTCATCACATATTTGAGTGATGCTTAGCAAGTTCACTTTCAATCTTTTGATGTATAACACGTTAGTCAACAAGGGCAGTCCCAGAATCTCAATGGTTCCATTTCCTAGAACTTGTAAATGACTACCATCTCCAAATGTCACATAACCATCTTCCTTCTCTTTGAGAGTTTTGAACGAAAACTTATCTCCAATCATATGTCTTGAACAACCACTATCAAGATACCACAAACATGAATCAAACACTTTCAATGCGGTATGAACAAAAAGACAAGCATGTGATAGGCATTCTTGACCATTAAAGCTAGCCTCATCTTTATTGAATGTAGCTTTCTTTTCAAACCATCAAGTTTATCACACAAATGTCTATTCCTTTTCTTATATTTTTCAACCAAGGAAATCGACTCACACAAGCTATTATGAACATCATGATTTCCATGAACTAATGATTTCAGCATGTGTATAAAAACTCTAGCATGTTTCTTTGACTTGAATAACTGTAAAAGTTCATTACTAGAACAATCTCCAAATATACTCATAGAGTCATTGCCACAAACACCTTTACTCCACTTCATATTGGCTTTTTCCATAGTACTTTCCATAGCAAGTCAAGGGGTCCAGGATCACACTAAGGTAATAAAACCACAGCAAGTATACCTGCTCTGATACCAATTGAATGTTCAAATAGTGTATAAAACATTATGAATGTTTAGACCCCCAATTACAATGTCAAACAATGTATGTGCGAAAAATGAACATAAGCAAATATCAGATTTGATAAACAATCTAAACCAAATAAAATCACATCTATAGCAAAAATTAAATGGAAAAGATTAAGGGAAGAGAGATGCAAACACAAGGACAACACAACAATGTGTTATCGAAGAGGAAACCGAAACTTTCGGCGTAAAACCTCTCTGCCGCCCTCCAAGCAGTTAATAATCTACTAGAAAATGAAATTGAGATACATGAACAGTAGAAGACTCTCCAAGCCTAATCTACCTAGTGTACCTAAACCCTTTAAGTTTTCCAAAACAGAGCTGGCTGGCAACTTGGTCTCGCAACTTGATTGAGTTGGAGTTCAAGCTGCGAGTTAACTGAATGGCTAATCCAGACTTTTTGTCCTGTAGTGTTACAGTTGGCATGACGGTTCAGCTTCTTTGCATGCTTCACTTGTGTGCATCTTCTGGCAGCTTGCCAGTCACAAGCCAGTCGCGAGATCCAATCGCGAGTCCCTACTTCACTGCACAGTCTTAAGCATTTCTTCACACTTTCTCACACACTACCCTTACATGATTCCCACCTAAATACAAGGTTTTTATATGCTGAATTACAAGCAAATTTGGCATGGAATACAACCAACAAGATGGTTGATTAAATTCAACCTTACATGACAGTTTTTTAAATTCTCCATAAAAAGTTTTTTAAAATGGATGATTAATATATGCTCTAAAAGCATACATTAACCAAACCCTTATTACAAATAAGGTTTTACTAATGTATACCTTTAGGGTATATATTACAACATTTTTACAAACTAATGATGTTGCTTTAATATTTTCTAAATAATTATTGGTAAATAAAAATGTGATGTTAGTGGTAGGCTTAGATTAGAATTAGTAAAAATTTGCCACATCAATAATTTGTAAAAATGTTATAAAATAGTTTATGACTGTGGCATTACTCATGTTTGTAAAACTATTGTTAAATATTTAAGACTGTAGCATTACTCATGTTAGTGAACTATTTTAGAAAGTTTTTCATGGGAAAGAGAAAAAGTGATTAACTTTTTTAACAACTTATTTAATTTCTCATAAAGAATTTCCTGAAATGAATGATTAATGTGTGCACTAAGGGAATACATTAATCAAACCGCACTAAACTAGTTTTCCTATAACCCAAAAACACTAAAATGTTGTTTCTATTTCTATAACTCACTGCTCATTCTCACTTTTTTTATTGGTGAGTGATAAAAATGGAGAAAAAAAAATCAATCTTTAGAATTCATAACCAATTTATATATATATATATATATATATATATATAATCGTTATACATATAACCACTTAAAAATTACATTATTTCATTTATATGATATAACATATTTTAATCAAATTAACGATAGTTTAGTATATTGATAGGTTCTATAAAATATTTATCAATAAGGAAAAAAAAAAGTGTACCTAAGGAGTAAGGAAAAAGAGAGAGAGAGAGAGAGAGAGAGAGAGAGAGAGAGAGAGAGAGAGAGAGAGAGAGAATAAAGTAATATATTTAAGTTTATAGACTCATCACAATAAGTTGTATATATATAAACTTACTGTTCATTGATGCTAAAACATATTAGCAATTCACTCTTAAGTAAAGCTTATTTTGAGGGTGTGTGTTGCTAAAATAGTAATTTGGGGGGGGGGGGGGGGGGGCGGCGGTGGGGAGGGTGGTTTACACCCCCAATGCTAATGCTCTAAGGTTTCATCCACACACGTGTTAACCATGAAATTAAAGGAGCAAAAGAATCTTGGACTTAAAGACTTGAGAAACAATTGATCGGAAAGAGAAAAAATTAAAAAAATTAAAAAAAAAAAAAAAGGATAGAGGAGGAGGAAGGAGAAAACAAAGAAATCAAGAGTGACAGAGAGAAGCTAAGAAAAGAGTCAAAGACTCACGTGTAGACACTAGTAAACATTGTTTCTCCTCCATCAAAGCCAAAGTAAGTAAGAGAGAAGTTATTATGAACTACGAAAGAGAAAATTTTGGGTGGATCAACTGGGGATCTATTGTCAAGTTCCTCATATCCTGATGGGGTGTAGTAGGGTGAACCTACTGGTGGTCTTAATCTAGAACGGTCAAAACTTATCCTAACCTTACCATCGGCTAGTTGTTGGACATAATCTAGATCAGGGTTCCTAGCTGGGTTTTGGATCTGATGAGCGAAATTCTCATTCTCAATCATCCAATCTGGAGGGAAAGTTCTAAGGGTCCAAGAAGACTTATAGATCTTGTCGGTGGGAACCTTAGGGATGTTCCAATCTCCTAGTTTTAGATCTAGATCTGACGACTGGTAACTCTCAGAATTGATTACACCATCTGACTGGGGAATCTCTCTCATGGAGGTACTGCTAGATCTAATGCTGGCAGAAGAGTTACTTCTAAACAATCTTCTCATGTTCATGATTAAAAGCCTAGTTAAACAATCACAACCTAATTACCTTTAACCTCAAACTTCTGGATCTATCCTTAGATCTGAAACAGGGTGTACACATAGACACTGCCTAACCCGTGCAACTCAACTTCCTACTGCCACAATCTTACTCTGAGACAACTCCCTTTCGCTCATGCCCTACCCGTCGGGACTTATTGTTTGATGCGGGACACACACTCAGCCTGGGATTTACTGGTCTTACTGGGTTGACAACGGCACAGATCACGGTCTTACAAGTCTCAACAGTACACATCTGCAACAAATGGGCTGGATAAAAACAGAAACAAGAAGAAGCAGATAACTGGGAAACAATTGATCAACATGAACAAATAATCAATGAACAAAAGCAGATAGATAGGAGGCTCAGCCTTCCAACAAAAGAATAACAGTAACAATAACAAGAGATATGAAGGAGATGATGAATAGTAACTGGAGAGTGGTCAGAAAATAGATATCAAAATAAACAAATAGGAGAGTGCATTCAAAATAATGAATATAATGCAGTCAAAATAATTTGATAAATATGGCGGTAGAACCGGCCAACTTGATTTGATTCAAAATAAACAGTAACTTACAACACTACGATCGGCCAAACTTGGCTCTGATACCAAAAGGGGGGTAAGTTACAGGGACTGGGGGAGATGGGTAAACATAGCCTTCCGTGGCCGGAACTCTCACTTCCCATATAGGGATAAAGGAGGGCTCTCCGCCGGCCGGCACCCTGTTGTAAGACCAGAGACGCGGTACGGCGGATGTACTCTGGCATTACTGGGGTGTGACTCTGATAGGTGCCTTTGGGATCCCTAAGGGATACCCCCCTTACCCCCCTTTTGGTATCAGAGCCAAGTTTGGCCGATCGTAGTGTTGTAAGTTACTGTTTATTTTGAATCAAATCAAGTTGGCCGGTTCTACCGCCATAGTTATCAAATTATTTTGACTGCATTATATTCATTATTTTGAATGCACTCTCCTATTTGTTTATTTTGATATCTATTTTCTGACCACTCTCCAGTTACTATTCATCATCTCCTTCATATCTCTTGTTATTGTTACTGTTATTCTTTTGTTGGAAGGCTGAGCCTCCTATCTATCTGCTTTTGTTCATTGATTATTTGTTCATGTTGATCAATTGTTTCCCAGTTATCTGCTTCTTCTTGTTTCTGTTTTTATCCAGCCCATTTGTTGCAGATGTGTACTGTTGAGACTTGTAAGACCGTGATCTGTGCCGTTGTCAACCCAGTAAGACCAGTAAATCCCAGGCTGAGTGTGTGTCCCGCATCAAACAATAAGTCCCGACGGGTAGGGCATGAGCGAAAGGGAGTTGTCTCAGAGTAAGATTGTGGCAGTAGGAAGTTGAGTTGCACGGGTTAGGCAGTGTCTATGTGTACACCCTGTTTCAGATCTAAGGATAGATCCAGAAGTTTGAGGTTAAAGGTAATTAGGTTGTGATTGTTTAACTAGGCTTTTAATCATGAACATGAGAAGATTGTTTAGAAGTAACTCTTCTGCCAGCATTAGATCTAGCAGTACCTCCATGAGAGAGATTCCCCAGTCAGATGGTGTAATCAATTCTGAGAGTTACCAGTCGTCAGATCTAGATCTAAAACTAGGAGATTGGAACATCCCTAAGGTTCCCACCGACAAGATCTATAAGTCTTCTTGGACCCTTAGACCTGCATCCCAATGTAATACATCCAGACCTCTAGCACCCTTTCCTAAGTCTAGAAGAGACTTAGATCTAGAGCTCCAAGGTGTCCAGACCAAATCCCAGGTTAGCACACCCTGCTACACAGCTAGACAAGAATCAGTTGTTGATGAGGACGAAAAGAAAAGTCCAAAGAAACCATCACCAACAGGTAGTGATATGGTAAATCCCTACCAACAGGAACCTCAAGATCCATTTCAGGAAGAACCTGGAGTAGATTACGAGCTTATGGTTATCAGGAAAGAATTCACTCCTGATATGGATGCCCTAGGCAAGGAGTTTGAGTCAGAGGAGAACAGACTCAAAAGAGAAGCCTATAGAGCCAACCATACCCTTGACCAAAAGAAAGAAGTTCTTGCAAATTGGCAGACCTTCATGAAAGAGATATCTAGCAATGTCCCTTTCTTTGAATATTTTGAGAAACACTTTGAGTGGCACAAGAAGTCCTGTGCTCTCACCAAAACCAATTGGACAAAGCCCCCTAGTAAAGATGCTAGTGGCAAACCCAAACCTCCAGAAGTTGTTAGATCTCACCATCCACCCCAAGAAGCCATAGTCTTCAACCACCGTGGAACAGATCTAGTTGCCTCGCCCTTCAAAACCCCTACCACTCAAGAAGAAACGGTAGTGAAGAAGGTCATAGAGCAAAACAACTACACCAACCAGTGTTTAGGTGTTATAGGAAAACAGCTTGATAGAATTGAAGACAGAATAGAAAGCAAGGTCGTTCCCCAGCCAGGAAGCCCTAGCAAACCTGTCAAAGCCTTAGAAAAGCCTTTAGTCAAGCTTCCTACAACTAAGCAACCCACCCTTAGATCTAAGGATAGAACAGCCTTAGAAATAGTCAACCGGAGACTTGCCGAGCTAGTGAAGCAGGAACCAGTCACCCCTTCACCAGTTAGCACCTCAACCAGTGTTGATCCTCGTCTAGAAGCCAACAGATTAGTTGCCTTAGACGTCCATACAGCTTCTAGCAGTTCTAGCCAAACCTCCTCAGACAGTGAAAAGGAGATAGAACACCTAGAAAGCCAGTTCAGGGATTTAGAGGTAAACAGGCTTACCAACCCCAAGGTAACCCCTACTAGCCTAACCAGAAATTGGTATCCCAGACCTACACCTCCTGACCTCCAGTTCGAGGAAAGGAACCTTAGTAACCAGTTCTCTGTTACTTCCGGCAAACTCTATGAATGGAATATAGATGGTTTGTCTGAACAAGAGGTCCTTAACCGACTCCAGCATATGACCATGGTAGCCAACAACTACATCAGTGAAGGACATTCCCATACTGAGGTCATAGGACTCATTTCCTTAGGATTCACAGGTAAACTCCTCCAGTGGTGGAACAATTGCCTTACCGAAGAATCTAGGGAAGACATTAGGCATGCTGTCCAGAAAGATGAGGAAGGACTCCCCATCTTTGATACCGATAGAGGTAGTGGTATTCCCGACGAAGTCAATACCCTGGTCTATACGATCATGAAACACTTCGTAGGAAAACCCAGCAACATCACATCTAGGATTTACGACCAGTTAAGTAACCTTAGATGTAAAACCCTTGGCGACTTTAGGTGGTACGAAGATGTGTTTACTACCAGAGTCATGCACAGAAGTGATTGTAACTCTCCATTTTGGAAGGAGAAGTTCATCAATGGTTTACCTACCCTTTTTGGAGAAAAGGTTAAAGAAACCTTGTGTAACCCCTTAGGTGTCATAGATTATGATAACCTAACCTATGGTGACATCTCTAGCACCATCCGAAGTGAAGGGATGAAGATGTGCAGAGATCTCAAAATCCAGAGCAAAGCCAGCAAAGGAAAAGCCAAGTACGAAGTAGGAAACTTCTGTACACAGTATGGCCTACCCTCCATCCTTCCTAAAAGGAAATCCAAATACAGAGGCAAGGAACCCTCTGAGCATTTTCTTAGGAAGAGAACCAAAGCCAAGTATTATAGAAGAGAAAAGTCCAGCAAGGATGACTTCTATAAGAAAGGTAAAACCAAATCCAAATCCAAGTCCACAGGAAAGTGGATACCCCAAGCATCAGGAAAATGCTTCAACTGTGGAAAGAAAGGTCACCTCAGGAAAGAGTGTAAAGCTAAGGCCAAATCCCTTATCAATACCCTCATAAGTGACCAAGCAGGAAAAGATGAAATCTTTAAACTCCTAGAACTCAACCACTCAGACAGTGAGACTTCTAGCGGTGAGATTCATCAGTTCTACCAACCATCCTCTGATTCCTCTAGAGCTTCTTCTAGCACCTCTAGTGGCCCAGATGAACCCATTCCATGCATGGATAGTTGTTGTAGGAACAAAACTATCAATGTCCTCTCTAAACAGGAAGAGCTCCTCTTAGATCTCATAGAACAGATCGAAGACCCAGTCATCAAAGCTCAGAAGTTTACAGAGTTTAAAAGAACCTTAGTTAAGGAAACCAGTAAACCTGAAACTAAGCTTCAAGATCCCAAAGTTGATTTGGAACAAATCTACAAAAGGTTTACCAAATCCAAGAAGGAAGTTACAGTCAACGACCTTCAAAAGGAAATCAAGGAAACGAAGTCTGAGGTTAGAACCCTTAAGCAGGAACTAACCATCCTTAGGATTGATCACAATTTCCTTGATCAAAGATTGAAAAATCTGGAAAGTACTTCTCATCAAGACAATGAGGCAGGAACCTCACACCAGAAGTCCTCTGATGATGAAGAAGAAGAGACAGTTAACCCAACTGCCGATATGGTTCCAACTCAAGACCCTGTCCCACCCAGTGACAAGTTCTTAGTAACCATCAGTAGGATTAACTTCCAGAAATGGCACTCCAAAGTCAGGATTGTCATAAGCAAAGATTTTGAATTCGAGACCATAGCCTTGATGGATTCAGGTGCTGATCTCAACTGCATTCAGGAAGGAATCATTCCCACTAAATACTTCCAGAAAACCAAAGAAAGGTTAACTTCTACAAGTGGAGGGAAAATGCAGATTGAATTCAAAATACCCAAAGCCCATGTGTGTCAGGACAACACATGTTTCAAAACCACATTTGTCCTAGTGAAGAACATGACAGATAGAGTGATATTAAGAAATCCCTTTATGTGTCTGTTGTATCCTTTCACCACGGATAGTGAAGGAATCACTACCCATCCTTTTGGCAAACCAGTTAAGTTTCAGTTTCTTAGAGGTCCTGAACCTAGAGATATTAGTACTCTCCAGGAGATTGCTGTGTCTAAAACCCTTAACCTTATCCAAGCCAAAACTCACCATCTCAATTCCCTCCAGGATGATTTGAAATACAAAAAAATTGAGGAACAATTGGCTTGTAAATCCATCCAGGATGAGATCAGAAAATTCGAAGAAAAACTTAGAAACGAAGTCTGTTCTGATCTTCCAACAGCCTTTTGGCACAGACGGAGACACGAGGTTGCTCTCCCTTATGTCAAAGATTTCCATGAAAAAGACATCCCAACTAAAGCTAGGCCTATCCAAATGAACCAAGAACTCATGGATACCTGTAGAGCTAAAATTGAGGATCTCCTTAAGAAGGGAATCATCAGAAAATCTAGGTCCCCCTGGTCCTGTCTAGCCTTTTATGTCCAGAAAAATGCTGAGATTGAGAGAGGTGTCCCTAGATTGGTCATTAACTATAAGCCCCTTAACAAAGTCTTAGAATGGATAAGGTACCCAATCCCTAACAAAAAAGACTTAGTGAACAGGCTTAGTAAAGCAGTGGTTTTCAGTAAGTTTGACATGAAAAGTGGTTTTTGGCAAATCCAAATCAGAGAGTCAGACCGTTACAAAACTGCCTTCACCACACCCTTTGGCCATTACGAATGGAATGTAATGCCCTTTGGTCTCAAAAATGCACCTTCTGAATTCCAAAACATCATGAATGAGATATTTAACCCATTTTCCACTCATACCATTGTGTACATTGATGATGTTCTCATCTTCTCTGAATCCCTGGACCAACATAGAAAGCACCTCCGAGCATTCTTTCATACAATCAAGCTCAATGGTCTTGTTGTTTCAGCCCCAAAAATCAAACTTTTCCAAACCAAAGTTCGATTCTTAGGCTTTGATATCCACCATGGTGTTATCAAACCCATAGACAGAGCCATTCAGTTTGCTGACAAGTTTCCTGATGAAATCCTTGAAAAAACCCAACTTCAACGATTTCTAGGGTCCCTGAATTACATAGCAGATTTCTATCAAAATCTCAGACAACAATGCAAACCTCTTTTTGATAGACTTCGTGCTAACCCTCCTCCCTGGACACCACACCATACTGCTGTTGTCCAAGCCACAAAAAAATATGTCAAGACACTCCCCTGTCTAGGAATTCCTTCAGAAAATTCCTTCAAGATTGTCCAGACCGATGCCTCTAATATTGGTTATGGTGGCATTCTCCTTCAGCGTGCTAGTCCCACTTTCCCTGAACAGATTGTCTGTTTCCATTCCGGAATTTGGACTCCCACTCAACTTAATTATAGTACTATTAAAAAAGAGATTTTATCTATAGTACTATGCATTTCAAAATTTCAAAGTGATCTTTTGAACCAAAAATTTCTATTGCGCATTGATTGCAAATCTGCAAAACATGTTTTAGAAAAAGATGTTCAAAACATTGCATCCAAACAAATTTTTGCAAGATGGCAAGCCATTTTGTCCGTTTTTGATTTTGACATTGAATTCATAGAAGGGACTCATAATTGTATTCCTGACTTCCTAACCCGTGAATTTTTGCAGTGTCCAGATCAACATGTCCGGGAAAAAACCCGTACAACCCCAACCCCCAAAACTTCCTAAACAACAAACTGCCTCCAGTACCAGCCAGGTCAAAAACCTTCCTGGTCAACAGCTAGTTCCACTCCCTGCCTCCACTATAGCCAACAGATATGTTGTCTCAACCATTCCACGACCCAACTACCAAAGACCAAACCAAGGACAGCCCACTTACAGTTCTGCCTTGGCCTCTCCTCCCCCAAAACAAATCACCCCATATGTCAAAAAACCTTCTTACCAACCCAGACAATCCACCTCTTGTTATGTCAAAAAACCATTTGTCCAGCATATCTCTTATATTGAACCACACCTGGTCCATATAACAGATTCCTTAGCCTTGGCCATGGAAATTTTACCTAACGGGTGGCACTTTCTCCCAAAAAGCCCCGGGAAAAATATCAGATTCTACAAGAGCATACTCCTTCAAGAGGATTCTGTTCGAATAGAAAACATCATGAACAAAAGAGACCCTTCACAGGTTCTCTACCACAAGTTCATCATCCAAAGCTTTGTTAGTTGTTCTGATTGGGGACAGCATCCCTCTCTCCTCAAAACACTCACAAAAACCACAGGTCTCACAGAACTCCAGTACAGCTATTATGACTACATGGACGCTTTTGAGAAGATCCTGTTCTATCAAAATCAAGATTTTGATCATTCCTGGTTCATAATGTTTGACAAGGGTTTCTCCAGTCAGATACCTTCTTGGTTCCTAAAGTGGTGGGAAATGTTTGGCTCAATTCCCCAAATTCTCCCAGAACCTTTACAGGATGCCCTTAGGTATTTCGGCTCCAGACACCAACCATCAGTTCATGGTTCACAATTTCCGGCAATTCTGCATATGACAGTCATGTACAGAATTCACTGGATAAGCAGATGGAACTATGCACTCCATGATAACCTGCTAGATAGAGAATTCTCTGTTAAGTGGTGGGACAGTTTCAGGTTCAAAGAAGTCATCCGAAGGATTGACAAGGACTTTCCCCCTCCTGTCCAGAGAACTATTCCCTATAATACAAGGTCTCAGTCCAGTCTAGATTCCGTCCAATTCTCCGGAAAGTCTAGCAAAGAACTTAAAGATCTTGCCAAGCAGATCCAGATCCAAGCTGAGAAGCTAGAGTCAGAAGAAAAGAATTCTCCTTCCTCTTCAGCTGCCTCAGTCAACAAATATCCGTTTGACCCTTTCCAGGATTCACAAGATCCCTATGAAGGCTACAATCTGGATGATGATTAGATTCTCCAAATAGCACCAGTCACTATTTGGAACAGTTCCCAGACCCGGTTACTATGCAAAATTCTGCACAGCTACAGTACCCGGACAAGTCACTATTCCCCCAACAGTAAAGGTGAACAGTGATTCTGAAAAGCAAGGGGACAAAGCACTATTCATTGTACAGTGACCGTTACTGTTCACTCTACAGTGACCCGACAAATAATCACGAGGTTACTATTTGCTTTCGGCTGAAATGATTTTTCACCCAAGGTTAAAGCAATTTACCTTCCGGATTTTCAGCAGTCTTCAGCAGTTCCAGACGCTCCCTTCCTCTATATAAGGCAGCCTCTTCTCCAGTCTGAAGCAAGCATTATTTTAGACCTAAAGCATTAATTTAGTTCTAGTTCAGTTTCTAAATATTGCTCCCCTCTCTTTACAAGTTGTAAACAGATGGCCTCTTTCTTTTCTTGTATCTCAGTTTGCACAATGTGTAACCTGTACCCCTTATCTTGTATCACAGTTTGCAGCAATTGCAACCTGTCCCTTTTATATTTCCGCACCCAGATGGCTATGTTTACCCATCTCCCCCAGTCCCTGTAACTTACCCCCCTTTTGGTATCAGAGCCAAGTTTGGCCGATCGTAGTGTTGTAAGTTACTGTTTATTTTGAATCAAATCAAGTTGGCCGGTTCTACCGCCATAGTTATCAAATTATTTTGACTGCATTATATTCATTATTTTGAATGCACTCTCCTATTTGTTTATTTTATATCTATTTTCTGACCACTCTCCAGTTACTATTCATCATCTCCTTCATATCTCTTGTTATTGTTACTGTTATTCTTTTGTTGGAAGGCTGAGCCTCCTATCTATCTGCTTTTGTTCATTGATTATTTGTTCATGTTGATCAATTGTTTCCCAGTTATCTGCTTCTTCTTGTTTCTGTTTTTATCCAGCCCATTTGTTGCAGATGTGTACT